>OY856186.1:259121757-259381318 GCA_963693315.1 Diogma glabrata
AAATCTTTGAGCGCATACTTATTCTTATATAAAGTATATTTTAATCTTTAAAATAACCAAATATACTCAAAATGAATTTAATTTTGAAAAGATTTAACACTTTTCAACTCATATTATTCTCGATTTTAAAATAAAATATTCTCAATAACAGAAAATTTAGTCACAAAAGAAGTTTAATTTTAAAAATGGTTTACAATTTCATAAATTAAAGATTTATCATATTAAGAGTATAATTCTCTAAATAAGAAACTGTATTTGAATAAATCATACTATAAATTCTCAATATCAAAATGTAAAATATTAACAAATTGTCGTAGCTGTATTCTACAAATAAGAATAATTTGAGAAAAGTTATTCTTGGCGCACATTTAAGCAACTTTTATGCATAATTTTATACCTATTTTAATTGAATTGAGCAATCTTTTTTTTCAGTGCACTAAACCATCAACCTAGTAAAATCCGAGATGAAGATATACATCTATTTTAACAAAGTTGACTGGGTAAATTAAAAATTTTACCAATTTTACTAATTTCGACTGAATTTTACCAATTTTACTGAAAATGAATTCAGTAATCTATTTTTACCACTTGACGTCCTCTCTGGGGGAAAAAATCCAGAGATATTTTTAATAAAGCTGAAGCGCGCTACATCCCTGCTAAGCCTAATTTTCTACCAAACGCATCTATTATTGTCATGCTTAGAGATGACATCCAAAAAACAGATCCAGCCAATCCCAGAATCCGAGACCTAAATTAGCACATAAACAAATTAGTTATAGAAAACAAGAGGAACAAATGGAGAGAACTAGTGGGTTAATCGAACTTCGGTCCAAGTAAAAACCTATGGAAAGTTAAAAAGAGGTAAACTCATTCTCGAAGACCAGAAACTAATTGCATGATCTCCTTCTACGATATTCCTATAGAAAACTCTAGAAATTTAATACACAGTTTACAGAAAAGCTTAGTAGACATGAGGAGGAGTATAGATCAGTCCTCAGACACTTCCGAAAACTTAAAGATAACAGCACTAAGAATATCAATTTTACAAATTTTGAAGTTGAACGGCAATTAGAAAAATCAAACCATCAAAAGCAGTTGGACTCGACGGCATATCAGCTATCAAGCTTAAACACATTGGGCCCAAGGGAGTGAACTACCTTACTACAACACTAAATACATCACTAAATACTTTCCAGATACCGAATGTTTGGAAGACGGCTAATATTAGCCCTATTCTGGAACCCAACAAACTTGAAGAAGAAGGGAAGTCATACAGGCCAATCTCCACCCTCTAATCTATCGCAAAACTCATTGAAACACTTCTACTACAAATAATATCGAGCACTTTATTGAAAACCAAATCAGCGATGGTCTGAACCAAAAACAGCCATGTGCAAGAACAATCCTAGTCGCATATTAAAAGCGTTTGACATAATGTCGCAAGCCGCACTACTAAACGACATTCTGAATACCAACTTGCCAGGGATAATAAAGCGTTGTTTGTGTACTACTTAAGAAGCCCCCAAACATGTGTGGATTTCAGAAATACAAAATAAAAAATTAAACTTTAAGAAAAGGGTGGAGTACGGAGTTCTCTCTCCATCTCTTTTCAACCTCTACCTAAGCAGTTTACGTACTCCATCAGAAGGTATAACCATCATATCATATGCTGACGTACATGTCACAGGAGGAAATCTGGAACAACTCACCAAAATGTTTAACAAATACCTTAACTCCCTTAATAAATGGTTTAGAAGCAGAAAGCTGATACTATCGTCCGAAAAATCCACTACCACACTTTTCACCATTTGGACGAAGGAAGTGAATATAAAACTAAACATCCACCCACATTGACAAAGTGCTCATTCCTACAGTTAAAAATCCGACATTGCTGGGAGTAAAATTCGACCTACTCATAGTTCTAGTTAGACCTACTCATAGTTCTATACTACTCATAGTTCGATGCATTTTGAAAGCGCTAGTTGGAAGTTCATGGGGCAAGGACAAAAACACAATTATCACAACTTTCAAAGCTATAGGTAGACCCATTCTAAACTACGCAGCACCAATTTGGACGCCTAAAGTTTCGGATACGCGCTGGAAGAAGATGCAAACCTCACAAAACGCAGCTTTGAGGACCGCTATTGGATGCCACCTTATGGGTCATAGAGACCACCTACATAAGAAATGTAATATCTTGCCAGTCTACAACACAATGAGATGCTTTCTAAACAATACATATGGACCTACCACAAAGAGCAACATCTATGCAATGACATCCTGTTAATAGCATCACCACGTAGAACCATGAGGAAAACTGCTAAGCTCTTTCAAACTGATGTTAGAGAAGATCCAAAAACCAGAAGTATCGATGATCTTACATATAGAAGTGGTTTAAAAAGGCTTCACACCAAGGCTGTAGAAGAAACAATAAACAACTGCGTACATAATGGAGTTCTGAATGAAAAGCCACAACAAGTCGCTGCAGAAGAAAACCAATTACCCCTCGCAGCACTAGGTGCATTCTAGCGCAACTAAGATCCGGCTGGTCACGAATATTAAAAAATTACATAAACCGAATCGACCCCCAAATTATTGACAAGTGTCACGCATGTGAGGACACTCCACCTCACCACCTATTTGCATGTCCAGCGAAAGTGACAGAGTTGACGAAGAGGGATCTGTAATACCGCCCAATGACCATAGCAGAGCTTCTGAATTTAGAAATGAAATCGAACGAGGAGCACTTTATCAATGTCGCTACAACAACAACCGAATATATAACCTGGTCGGCTTTACTAGTCGGTTAGATTCGCCCGAAATAACTAGTCGGTTTATCTGGCTATATGTCAACTAAATAAACTTGTCTCATTTTTTTCTAAAAAATTTATTCTACTATTTATAAAAAAAATTTATAAATCTCTAAAATTTATTCTACTTATTCTACTAAATAAACTTGTCTCAGGTTTTTCTAACTTTTCTCGCTGGTTAGTTTGGCTTTTCTTGCGGATTAGGCAGCTTTTTACAAGAACTTCACAACGGTCTCAAAGACTTTTAATTTCAACAATCAAGCTTAGTTACACTGCGATAAGTGCTTCAAAAGTGTTACTAAGTAAATTAATTCAAGTGGTAAACACTACACAAGAAGCGTACCTAAGGGTTGAACTCGAAGAGCTAATAAAAAATAATTTGATATACTAAAACAAATACAGAATACCAAGCAAAAAACATAAATTAAAAGCACTCGGGAAACAGGAAAAGAACGCACAAACGAGAAAAACCGTTATGCTTTTCAGTTAAAATATTCACAAGCGGCAGTTGTTGTTGATGGTTTGTTGGAAACGGATGAAGATGCTATTGAGAAAGAAGAGGGTTAAACCTAAGTTTGAAACAGAAAAGGAAAAACGGAGCAAACCCAAAATTGCTTTTCCATGAAAATACTACAAGGAAGCAACGGTCTCTTCTGACTCTAAACCCACATTTATCCATGTCATATTGATTAAAGAGCATATGCTTTAAAAACAATTCTGTTGGTCACTGATTTAAGGTAGGCTTTGATCGTAACACCTAGTCACTAAAACATGGCAAGTTTTATTATGAATGAGTCTAAACATTGTTACAACTCATAATAAAGGAGACCAGAGATGACTATCAAAGTAACACCTGCCATCTGTAAGCAAAAGTCTAAATGGAAAGCGTACTCGCACGGCACGAATCTTTGCTGTATTATAGAAGTCAACGTTGAAATTAGGGATTGCAATCGCTGGATTTAAAGCTCGGAATCGATATATTTCTAGTTGAAATGAAAACAATACTAATGGTTAGGTAAAATCAGAGAGTATATCAAGTCGCTTCATCGCTACAAGTGTTAAAACTTTGGTCATATGACAAATAAATTCGCGCAAGCTGTTCGATTAACCATTAACCGTTAGTAACTGAGTGACGTACAGAAGAGAAGAACATAGCGGTAGGTGACTCACAAGGGTTTATTCTCAGTCCAACTTTCTGGAATATAGTCTTCATTACTTTCTAGCATAATGAACGGAATTCAAGAGGTTGCGCAAGCTTAGAATTAAGTAATTGTCATAACTGGTAGCTCAACCGTACAATTTCAAGAATGAGGTCCACTAACACTGAGCAAAATGACTTAATGTTTCTCACTGAATCCACAAAATCTTTCGGAGTAGAAAATTGTTATGATACAACTGAAAGGCACGTACGGCCGAACAAGAACACCTACCATTAAAGCAAACGGAATCTCAATTGAAATTATTAACACAACCTTGGTGACGACTTGGATGGATATGGGTCAGGGTTTCAACTCACGTAATCCGACAAATCCAAGTCTCTTTTTTATAGCTTCATATATCATGTGAATGGTAGAGGTCCAATTTAAAGCACTTTGAACAGTTAGTAAGGGTGCAAAAGAGTCAGGGATATAGAACCATTTCTACATTTTCGCCAAATACCAATAAAATGTTTTTTTTTTAAATTCTGAGATTAGTCTGGAGACCAAAGTTATTAACGTTTATTTTGTTGACAATTCATTAGAACTCTTAGCCAACTGGCTTAAGCTTTGTATAAATAGACTACTTTAAATACTCCCACAGTGATATTTAGATCATTATCATCCGCTTGGGAATTCATCGAAAAGAGGATGAAACAATTTCATATTCATGGATCCCATGTCTATGGTTCTCAAAAGATAAAAAACCAAGCGATTAGAAATAGAAAAAGAAGATTGAAGCAAATCATAACTTACTATTTTTTTAAAACAGATCCTTAGACAGAAAATAGAGAGCGGAACTTTAGAGAACAGGACTTAAGAGTCTACATTAACCGCGTCCATACACAAGGCTGGTACTGGCCGATACTGGTTCTAATCAGCTTCAATTTCAATTTCAGATATATGTAACCAATTTCACAGTTTGGCAAATGTAACAAATTCGATTAGTTAGTCAATATTCAGACTAGTCTAACTAGCTGGTCAGTTACAATAGCACGAAAATTATAACCGTCCAAACATCTTAATTTAGTTTTTTTATTTTATTTGAAACCAAAACTAATAAATCTTTCTAATCACGAACAATAATAAAGATTTTTTAAAAAATTAATTAACTGTAATTTTTTTTTAAGTTGAACTTTAATTTTGAATAATTTGCCTATCAAGGTTAATATGAAAGAATTAAAAATTGACAGTGAAACGTTAGGCTGTTATTAGGTTTAATTTTATTTTTAATGTCTTGTTATATATCTTTTCGTTGGTAAAATGAATAATTTTTTAAATCATGGTTTGTTTGTACATATATACTTTCTGAATTAATGTTATATTAAATGCTTTCGGGTGAGGTTAGACAAAATTGGGTGTGAAATACATTTGTATTGGGAAGCTAATACTTTTTTAATTTATGATTAATGTGAATAATTGGAAGCAATATTATAAAAATTATAAAGTTAATGCTCTGTTAATTGTGTTAATTTATTTATCACCAGCTAGATATTAACCTTTTTTTCCAAAATTGTCACTAATGATAATTTTGAATTAATTAATGTAGAACACGTTTCGTTTTTGTTAGAAAAATAAATTAAGTAGCGGGAGCGTAATGAATTTAAGTAGTTATAATAAACGGAAGCTGCACAAGGCTAATGAGCAAGATGGCCACCATGAGATTTGGGTGTTCTTGAGTAAATTATCTAAAAGTATGTGGTGTCTTGAAAAAATGCTTGACAATTGTGTGGTGTCGTGGGTAAATAGCCTATAGTTGTGTACTAAAACAACCCAAAAGACCGTTAGATTAATTTAATTATAGCCATCTCACGTAGATATTGTGTCAAAAGAATATTATCATAATAAATAATACATTTTCGCCCATGGCATTAAAACGGCTGATATGTTTGATGACATTTTAAACAGGACAGATTATATGCACTTTTCCGTCCGACATCCAATTAATCATTCCTGTTATTCAACTAACAATAAAAAAGTGTTTGGAAAGTGTAAGAATGAAGCGAATGGGAAAATAATTTCCAAATTTGTTAGGCTCGGAGCAAAAATGAACTCTATTCAGCTGAAAGGTAAAGTGATCAAAAAGGCTAAAGCAATTCAATTAGCTGTCGTCAAAAAATGTCTTGATTTGGAGAAGTATGAAGACTGTCTCTTTTCCAACACAAATTTCAGAATGCCCATGAATCAGATACGATCCAGAAAGCATGTCAGGGGTCACAGTGTTTATGACACGTGATACGGATTTGGTTTACCCGAAGTACCTGAGCTATAGTGGGCCTCTCGTCCGCTATTATATACCGTAAACCCGAAAGCGGGGACATTGGCTTAATTGCAGGGTCGCGGGCCGATACTGCCTTACCAGCATTCCCAGTCCAATACGTCTTTATTTCTTCAGTGCGCCACGAAGGATGGATTTGGTGGGTTAAAACCAGACTAGCGTACAAACCTCTGGGCACCTGTCGACCCCAGTTGTATATAAAATTCTAACAGGTATAGGCGAAGGCCTGTTGATGACCTAATTGCGTCTTAACTTATGGAAAAAATATCTAAGTAATTTTTAAAATATTTTTAAAAAATTTGTTTTCACCTGTTTTATTATTTCTTACATCCTGTCACGAAATATTGGCATGTGTCTTGTTATATTATGTGATGGGATTTATTGTTTGGTTACCCATTTTTATAACAAATTATATTTTGATCAAACGACTACCCGGGTAGGAGCTGCTAATATTAAACAACGAACCAATCTCTTGGCCGTGTTGATCTCTCCAGGAGGTCTGGGGAAAAATTGGTTTGGTAGACCTGGCACAAGATTTATTTGCCAGGCTGGGCCCAAGCCTGGTTTTCCACACATGGCCCCAGGACATCAGTCCAAACTTGGTCCAAGCTTGGGCCGTTTGAAAATGTTAAGCCTGGCCCAATCCCCAAAAGCTGTGGCGCGGGCTTGGCCCTTCAGCTTTTTTTTACCCGGGTATTTTATTTGATAAAAAATTGAAATTGCAAATTCTAAATATTTGTGGTTTGAATGACATTGCCAGCCGTGACGCCATGCAACATCATCTCGAGCATAACAAACTGCATATTCTTTTTCTTATAGAAACAATCTTCTATCCCTCTAACGTAACGCTAAATCCCAAATAACCTTGAATCAGCTTTTAATTCTGATCAGCTTTTAATTCGGATTCTTGAAAGAAATATTTGTCGCATCACACGACCCGATGCAAATTGTAAAAAGCCCAACTTTCAAATCTAGTTATGGCGGTGATAAAAGTTTTCTCCTAGATAAGGGTAGTATTGGAAGTTCTGATTTAATCACATCAGTTATCAAAACTGATTTACTAAAAAATAGAGTTTTCAAACCCCGTAAAATGTTTCACTTCTCAAAAATAGACACCAATAGTCTCCGAAGTTTTTTTCAAGGTTTCCCTTTTGATCGTCATTGTTTTTATACCAACGATGTAAATGTTTCCGCTCAAAACTTTACTGAAATCATTCAATTCGGCACTAACAAATTCGTCCCCTTTTCAATAATGAAACTACAACAAAAATATTTGTTTTTGAAGGCGGCCAAATTGGTTCTTGGAACTTGGAAATTCTTGGAACAAACGTAGATTATTTAATATTTGGATTCATAAAAAAAATATTGTCACTCAATCCCAATATCTAAAAGCCAACAGAATATCAAACCAGATAATTGAAAACAAAAAGATTAAAAATTTCGACTATGTCGATTTCTGACAAAAGCTTTTACAGTGCCATTAATTCTTTAAGTTCTGGTACTAAATCTTCTATCCTCCCTATCATTGATTGTTACTTAATCGTTACTGACCCTGCAAGGAAAGCAAAATTGTTCGCGGAACGCTTTGCTTCAAATTCGACAGTTTTGGAGACTCCCAAAAAAATGCCTCAAATTTAGTCTTCTAGAGTTAATATGAAAGAATTGCATTTCAAACAAAATATTGACGCAAAACTTTTAAGGAGGTTAAACAACAACAAAGCCTCTGCTCAGGACAACATTCCTTCTGTTATTCTAAAAACATTTTCAAAAGAACTTGCAACCACTCTCACCAAAATTTTCTATAAATCCCATAAATCTGGCATTTTTCCTTCCTGCTGGAAATTTTGATGACACTTTCACAAACGATGTAAATTTAAATAACAAAGAACTGATTAGTTTTTGGACGATATTGGGATAAGCGGTGGAGGCCTCCAGAGCACCTGTTTTTTTAAACTTCATTAACATCAGTTCCTGATAATTGATTTTGATTAAACTATACTTGTCACTTGCGGTAAAAAATATTTTTATTTTTTCTATTCCTCTACAACAGAATTTATGTCTATTGGGATACTCCATCTTTCTTTAATGTTTTCATAATTAGAACTACGCGAAATAACATCGGTTAGCCATTAATTGAAGTATTTGATGGATATTAGCTCACTATCTATATACAGAACATTTTGTTTCCAGATCTGTGGTGAAGTTAGCCTATGCATCAGAGTCGCAATACTTTTATAATAGCGTTGCCAATGCTAACAAATGAGCGATTAATAAATCAAACTATATGATAAAACTATATGATATGGGAATTGTTAGTTATATACATCATAAATGATGTCATATGCAGACTAATAATTTCGAACACGATTTTAAGCATAAGCATTTATTTGAGCGATTTAATCTTATATTTTTAGTGGGTTATTATAAGACAACGAATAGAAAAGGTAAGATAAGAAATTGAATAAATTTTATTTATCACAGTAACATGTACTTAAGGATAATTTAATGATAAGAAATTGAATTTCTGTATGATTTTTTCTAATGGTTTAATTGAAACTACTTGGTTATATGTTGTACAATCTTTGTCACAAAATCAAGTGACCACAAAGATAAGAAGTTAAATTGTTTTTCAATTATTTATCGCAATACCATTCGATTGTATGGATGCCACTATGACCACGGCATTACGCTCTCTCTCTGAATTTAAATTAATCATTTTCATTCTTGTTAGTGGAGATTTTTTTGTTGTTGTAATTCAATGAGTCAATCATGACAAAATACTAAATACATATAGTAGAATTTTTTGCCAGCGAATTTCTGACAGCTACGACGCAGCAAGAGATAAAAGATGAGACAAAAAGTAAAACAGAGATGTATTATTTATTTTGGGATAAATTTGTTTTCAAAACAATTATATTAGTTAAATTTCTACTTCTAGTTCGTCCCATTTGTTTGTTGTGATATTTGTTTCCATAGGCGTCGTTATTTTTATTATAATTATTTTTAATTATCAAAATTTTGTTATATTTCCTACAAAATCATTAATATTTCTACTAGTTTTTGGGTTTCTATTATAATTGGTTGAATTTCAATAGTAATTTATAAATTTTATGCGTTTTTTTGTCCATTTCAATGGGACCCCAATAGTTTTTTTTAATATTTTAATCGAGACACTGAATGTGCAAACAATATGCGCATGTGCAAGCGCATGTGCAAACAATATGCGCATAACAAACAAATTTTGTGTTCGCTGGCAAAAAATTCTACTATACATAAAATATCTCCGGTTGATTGTGTGAATAAATAATAAAATTATGTTTAATGTCTGAACCGAATAAGCTAAGAACATAGGTTATGATTCTGTTTATTATCAATGCAAATCGTTGGTTCCTTCGTGTGGACTGATATATTGTATTCGTTCACATCGCGGGTGTGTGAAAATGAGTATTTATTATGATAATATTATTCTCTTGACATAATATCTACGTGAGATGGCGCTAATTAACTTAATCTAACTTACTTACTTATTCAAGACACGACCTACTTTTAGACAATTTACTCAAGCACCACACACAAATTTCATGGCAGCCATCTTGCTCATTAGCCTTGTGTTAGCTTCGGCCTATTATAACTACTAGCTACACACTAGTGTGTAATGAAATAATAATATATGAAATTAAACGGATTAAATTTTGGTAGAAATTGTGCAAAGTGGTAGTGAACATCCAAAACAATTGTTTATCTTAAATTTCAAGTTTTGAGATTCTGTTTTTGATGAAACTAGATAAACATTTTTTTGCTTTCTTACCATTAGTACCAGGAGACCGAGCTTAGCTCGGTGAAAAGAAAGACAGTTTTTTTAATCTCTTTCGCAAAACAAATTTAATTTCATTACTATTTACTTATTACATTATTACTTGCTAATAGTATATTACATACCTAGAGCTGTAAATAGCATTTTACATGCGAGGGAAAATATTGCGCACGAGACTCGTAGCGGCGAGTGCAGTACCTTCACGAGCATGGAAAATGGTTTGCAGCTCGAGTTTTGTTATATACTTTTTCTACGACTTTGTTATAATGCACACACATGTATAATTACTTGAAAAAATTAACTACTAATTATAAATTAAATGCAAACAGTTTACAAATTGTGATAGGCTTTGCATTGTTCTGTGTCAAAATAAATTGAAATATTTAATTTTTAAAAATCTAATTTTTCTTTAATTAAAAATTTTTCTTTTTATTAAAAGTGTTAGGTAATATATATGGGCTATTATTTTGAAAACGTACATTTTTTTGTTGATTTTTAAATTTTTGATTTTTAAATTTTTGATTTTTAAAAAATCTGAAATTTTGATATATTGTTGGCATTGACAAAAGGAAAAAAGTGATTTCTGCTTTTATTTTTTGTGTACTCTGAATCGGAGTTATGCGCGGTTGAATTTTGAGTGATTATTTGAAGTGTTCATTTTCATATTTTTATGAGTGTTTTATGGTGGGCCCCCGGCCCAGGGCCGGGTGGGCCGTACCGTAGTAACGGCACTGTTGAAGATGTTGTTACTATTACAGAAGGATCGACAAAAATTAAGAAATCAAAGCGGTTGGTGTTATGGACCCTTACCGACATCTACGAAATGTTCTTGGAAGAAAACAAAGAACTCAAGGATTCTACTGTTTTTTACCGGATAACACTACAGGATAACACTACACTACACAAAATAATTGCCAAAATGTTTTCTTTTTCTGATGATCATAAATATTTCAATTTAAAGGCAAAAAAAAAACAATAAATTAATTTTTTAATGTATTTATAATATAATATAATATTGATTAAATTATGATGTTTATAGGAAAAATATTTTTTTAATGTTTTTTTCTAATGTTAGTGTTGGTGATGTTGAAATTATAACAAAATCTTCGATCATTGGGATCTCCAATTCTTATTCTGAATAAAAACCTGTTTCTCAATCAGAAATACACAAAAAATGGTTCAAATTTATTGCAGGTGTTAAAATATGAAATGTTTAATTTATTAGATCCACATTTAGTACAGGATTATTAACTTAATAAAAAAACACATGTGAATTTTTCATATACCAAACTTTAAAAAATCGTAAGAAAAAATTCATATTGAATTGCTGACTTTTTATTTCTCAATTTCATAGCTGCATATGTTTACTTTAAAATTTGTGAAAAACAAAAAAAAAAAAGCCTACTTTTTGAGATATGAGCTTTGAAGTAAACCAAGGTTTTACGAGCCGCCTAGCGGAAAAGAGAAAAGTTATTAATTTTAAACTTACTTATTTCAATTATTCAATTATTTTCCTTTTTACTTGCAAAAATATACGTAAGTCGGATGAAATTTGTGGCACCTATTCACAAAACATTGCCACCATTACCAAAAACTACGTGAAAAAGCCTCAAAATTCAACCGCGCATAACTCCGATTCAGAGTACACAAAAAATAAAAGCAGAAATCACTTTTTTCCTTTCGTCAATACCAACAAAATATCAAAATTTCAGATTTTTAAAAAATAGTTGTTTTTTTTTCGATGTACGTTTTCAAAATAATAGCCCATATATGAAAATAAATTACGTAACACTTTTTTTCTCATTACGTTACACTTTTTGTAATAATCAATTTACATGTCATGGATAGTGTGATGTAATTGATAATTTACTGTGATAGGAGTAGAAAAATTATTATTTATTTTTATATCACAAGAGTTATTTTTTTTGGTTTATACAATAATTTCCGCTGAAAAACTAAATATCAAGGCTCTGAGATATCAATACTTCGGTCTGGGTTAAGGATTTTGATGTTTTCGGCACAAAACTTTTATTAGGACATTGTATTTAGTTTTGGGTAGCGATGTATGTATATCAAACATAAAACTTTAACAAAAGTACAAATATTTTTTATCTATGTTTAGATATTTATTACAAAACTAAAACATCAATACGTTGACGGAAAATTATAACAGAAATTAATATAACTTATTGAAAAGATGATTCACTCATCAAACTACTCAAAAACCTCTCTATTTAGCGTTTCGAGAAAGTATTACATAATCAAAAATACAAATTTCTTTCAATATTCCAAAAATATTTTAAAAATTATGATAAAATCAAAAATTTAATCTTTTTTCAAAATTCTAAATATATAGCAAAAATTGTAAATAAAATCAAAACCAAAAATTTAAACTTTTTCAGAATTCTGGAATATTTTCAAAAATTAAAACTTTTTCCAATATTCTTAAAATATTGCAAAAATTATAACAAAATCAAAAATACAACCTTTTTTCAAAATTCCAAAAGCATTAAAAAAATTATAATAAACCCAAAAATTGAAACTTTTTCAAAATCCTAAAAATATTCCGAAAATTCTTACAAAATCAAAATATGAAACATTTTTTCAAAATTCTAAAAATACATACTGTAAAAATTCATAATTCACAAATTCAAAAGTTGAATATTTTTTCAAAATTCATAAAAATATTGCAAAAATTATAACAAAATCAAATAAACAAACTTTTTTAAAAATTCCAAAAATTGTAACAAAATCAAAAATTTCCATGGCCAATTTTCATGTTCAATTAATTTTCATGTTCATTTCATGTCATACAAATAATTAATTTTATTTTTATCCAAAATAAAATAAAAATCATGCTTTTGACACACTTCGAAATATAATGCATTGATTGCATATTTATACCGACAACTTATTCTATACTATCGACAATCAAATTAAATTGTAATGTGCTTTTTAAAATATTTACCACAGACACTCATCTTCAGCAAAATTTATTATAACTATTCCAAGTATTTGTGACGTCATGCATATGAAAATTGTTTTTCCTTAATGAAGACCCTAAACGATTTTGGTAAAACCTATCTAGATCGTTTTTTCACTCCGGAAAATGGTAGTATGCCAATTTTCAGAAAAAATTATAGTGCCGTTTTTGAGAAAAAAATTACAAATATACAATTGTTGCTCGTTTAATAAGTAATTAAGATACGTCTATATAGGTACGTTTAATCCTATGTTATGGAACTGGTTTGATGAAATTATTACTACGTTTTCATGCAGATCGAAAAAGAATTGAATCCTAATCCCGTATTCAAACTGTACAGTGTTTTCATGATTGGATTGAAAACGTTTTTAAAACTGTGTTGAAAAACTGTCAAAAAGCGTTTAATTGTGTTTCATTAATTGTGTTCAATATTTTTTTTTATGCTTGATATTGTAATTTTCTTTTCCTACTCCTATCACAGTAAATTATAAATTACATCGCACTATCCATGACATGTAAATTGATTATTTCAAATAGCGTGCGGTAAGTAAAAAAAAGCGTGCGGTAATGGATTTTCATATATATATTACCGCACGCTTTTAATAAAAAGAAAAATTTTTATTCAAAGAAAAATTTGATTTTTAAAAATTAAATATTTCAATTCATTTTGACACAGAATAATGCAAAGCCTACCACAATTTGTAAACTATTTGCATTTTATTTATAATTGGTAGTTCATTTTTTCAAGTAATTATATGTGTTTGGGCATTAAAACAAAGTCGTAGGAAAAGTATATAACAAATAAAGGAAAAGTAGGAAAAGTATATAACACAAGCATTTTCCATGCTCGTGAAGATACTGCACTCGACGCTACGCGTCTCGTGCGCAAAATTTTCCCTCGCATGTAAAATGCTATTTACAACTCTAGATATGTAATATACTATTTTGCAATTCCGAATCACAATTCAACGTATTTCGATATTGTCAACTAGATCAAAAAGTGGGTTTTTTCCGCACTGTTTTATTTGCGGAAATTGTTTTATTTTTCCGCACTGTTTCATAGAAAATTGTCTCAATGCTGAGTTGATGATAGAAATGTTTACTTATATTTTAATATGAATATTGATTGTAAAAAATTTGGTTACAGAATAATTTTGTTTAATTGTGTTTTCGGAATTGCAAACAACGTTGTGTACAACTCGTTGCACAATTTGATTTTTTCCGCACTTGTCGTACTTTGTCCAACTCGACTTCGCCTCGTTTAGTAAATTACGACGCGTGCGGAAAAAATCAACTTTGTGCAACTAGATACACAAAGTACTATCCAAATAAAGTTAATGAAATAAACATTTTATAAATCAATGTGAAGTCAGCTGTTTTGTAATTAAAAACAAACAAACATTTTACTGCGCATGACACGATCCAGTTTTCCGTTTTCATGTATTGTCGAATATTTGGATACCGATACGATCCCAAAAAAATCGAGATTGTATTTAAAAATAAATATAGTTTTCAAAACTGTGATTGTTGATGTTTTCATGGTGAATTCAATTCGAATTTGGTTTTCAAATCGTTTTGAACTAATCATGAAAACGTAGTAAATATATGTTTCTATAGTTGGTTTGAGTTCATGCAACAGCAAACTAATTATTATTGTTTGTGAACGAAATTGAACATTTTCACATTTTCGGTTTGTCAGTAACGGTTTATCATTTCAACTTCTATTTAGAATAAATTTTGTTTTGAATACTATATTGTTTCAACAAGGAAAAGCATGTCAGTTACAGGTTACCTACAAATAATCTCGTTTACCGATTGGTAGATCGCAGAACATCGCGTTAAAAAATTATTTATACATTCGAATGATATCAGTTTCAGATAAGTTTCAAACAGGCGATTTTATATCAAATGGATTTACAAAGAGTTTTGAATAGATCGTGAAAATGGCAATGTTATCCTAAGCGTGTTGCAGGTAAAAAAGTCATTGTTTTATTTAAATTTAAAAACTCCATTTAAAACCCAACCGATGAACTTTTTATTCCTTCGAATGCCTTATTTATCAACATGCATTCAGTCAGACAAACATACATGAAGGGTGACGATAGTAAAACTATCTCACACACCTAATGCAAGATGAGTCGAAATGTATCAGCGCGAATCAGAAATAGTGACAAGTAATTAGAAGCCTGTCGTGTAACAATACGAAGATCTTGCGTGTATTCAAAAAACGAATCAAAAAACAAAAACAAATAGTAAAAGATTTATTAACTAACAAAAATACAAAACTGATCTACTTTTCTCATTGAAAAAAAAATTGGTTCTCGAGTTGAAGTATGTTAAATCTTTGCCAGTGTTCAATAAACACATCCATCATTAATTCAATATCAGATAAAAAGGACTCTATAGACGCCGATTGAACTCAGCCTGCTTTGTTGTTTATTAACCCTAAGGACGTGGATACAATTAGATGTGATACTAAACTTACACGGCAATCGCATTTGAAATATAGATCGACCTATTTGGCTACACATTATTTTAACTTAAAAGTGATACCACATTGTGCCAATACATTACAACAACAAAAATTCTAACGTACGTAGCCGTCAGCAGCTTGCCGAGATCGACTATAAAAAGCATAGTACTAATTGTTAAATTCAAGCACCTCAAGTTTTAGCTTCTTTAAAATGAATGAACCGTTTTTTCAAACGGACAAGTATGTTTTTATAATTTTAGAGATTTTGAGTCGAACGAATTAATGTTATGTTTTTCCAACCATATTTCGAATTGGCCTTACTCTCAATTCGATAAACGCAATTCACAAACTTCTTCTGGGTTCGATTACTAATTAGTAGGCAAATACACCAGGTTTTATTAAGTATTCAACAACTTAATTTGTTCCAAAACAACAGGAACACAATACTGAAAGCAATATTCCTTATTAGAATATTCTTTCAACAGCATTCTTTCAACATTTCCAGTTTGAACACAGCGTCTAAAAGAATATACAAAATATTTCTACTAACACTTAAAACATTAATCAGAAATCTAATTTAAAAATAACTTCTATTTACACGATTTTATATGGGCGCTACAACGTTTCGTTTACAATTAATTTTCATTTAACTATTTCTATTAATTTTCATTTAACTTTAACTATTTCCACTTAAACTTTCAACACTATTGCAGTAATTTAAATTATAACTTTACGTCATCGCACGCAGTCTAATTTAAAACTAATTCAAATTTGCAAGAGGAATCTCTGATATACAATTATGCATAATTTCTCGATTATTCGAGGTCACTTTCCTACGAAGAAATCTCGAGAAAATCTAAGAATATTCGATAACATTATTTTATCTAACATACTGATTTGATTCATAAAATAATTCAATTTTATTTCATGTTGTTGCTTTTATCTTTAACCCTTTTTCTTGGAAAAATGCGACATTGAATACAATTTGTATTTCATTGTGTTTATGTAGAATCGTAACAATATAGTTGCTGAGAAAATAAACTGTGTAGGATAAACACTGAATTATCAACAAAACGGTTCATCCTAGTTGACTTTTTCCAACATAAATAGCTTTACATTTGCCTTTAAAGATTGATGCATTTTTAAACATTTTTGTTTTTAATTTTAAATTAACATTATTCTGTTGTCAGAAAAATATTTACCTGCAGTTGTTCTAATCATCGTAAAATTGTATGAATGTATATTTTCTTTGTTTGAATAATAAACTACAAACTTCAGGATAAGGTATTAGTTAATTTTTTTTTTGATTACCAGTTTTATCTTAATTTTACGAGCAATACTAGTGATAGGTAACATCAGTCAAATCAATGACATTTAAAATAAAATTGTTCCTTTTTTTTTTTTTTTAATAAGAAGTGTTGTGTAGTAGGAATTACAAAATATGTCACAACAACACATAGATACCTTTTAAGACGTAGGTCCCACAACAACATGCGTCTTGAGGTATAGGTGGACGCTTTTTTTAAGTCTTTGTGGATTGAAGGCACTCTAGACTATTGATTCGGGCAAAGCATTGCATGTGTACGATGTACGCACAAAGAAATCCCTTTGCATTCTATTACTATGAAAGTGAGTAATCTCGACAGTCCGACCGCCCGCACAAACCGATTGACGAGTAAAACGGGGAAAAACTTATGTCTGAGGCATTATGGACCTGATTTCATCCGAGCACTGCTGGTGACGATATTTATAAAAACAACGAGATCAGCAACAGTGCGACGATGTTGTAGGGAATCAAGATCTAATGTTAAATCTCGATCACCAACAATTCGTATAGCTCGCTTTTGAACAGAGTCCAAAAGAGCCAGGATAGTAACAGATGCGGCGCCCCAAACTTGACAACAATACTCCATACAGGGACGAATATAGGACTTATAAATGTGGAGTAATTGATGCGAAGTAAAATATTTTTTACATCTATTGAGGAGGCCGAGTTTTCTTGACGCGCTCTTTGCCATGGCCATTATATGATCGTTCCAGAGTAAGTCATTGGATATTGTGACTCCTAATAAACGAATGCTTTTACATTCGTCTATTTGGTCGTCACACATATTAATTGAAATATCGTTGGAAAACTCGGTCTTTGATCTGGAAACAATCAATAGCTGTGTTTTGGTGGAATTAAAATTGACCAAATTTTTGTCACCCCAATCGGCGACTTTTTTTAGATCCTCGTTTACATTTATGGCAGCGTGATAAATCTAAAAGTGATTGTTTGGACAACAAAACAAATAATACTTCAACAAATAATTGAAAAATAATTGAATAAATCTGCAGCAGGCAGTAAGTTTAGCTATATACTATACATGTGAAAAGTAGGGTTATCAACCATAAACCATATTTAACAACAGAACATCATATAAATTTTATTTTTATTGCGTGTACTTGGTGTGGTGGATTATTCAAAAATAATTGGTCCTCGGCAAAATCCAGGAGCTCCCGTTGATGGCAGTAAGTCCCAATTTATTTATCATACAATAAATTGGAAAGGTAAGTAGCACACGACAGGTAAAGTGTTTGTTATTAAAATGTGTACAAATCAAGTTCTTCAATAATATTTCAAAAATAACAATCGTTCAAAATTCAAAAGGAAACAAGATCAGTAAAATAATTTCTCTTGATATTCTAATTCTCGTAATTTATGTTTATGTTTTTCAATTCGATATAACATTGTTGTGTCGTTTCTGTTTTTATTGTTTTTCAATCAGGATTGAAGTGAAATCAAGAACAAGTGACATCAAGACAAGTGATTAGTATTTTTTTAATTTTAATAAGTTTATAAAATATTTGATTTGTTATTATCAAACAAAAAGAAAAACAGTTTGAACAACAAGTGCGTATATAGTAACGTAAAATCATATAAGATTTACTCTTACATTAAAAACAAAAACAAACAAGTGCCAGTTTTGATTTCTAATTAGAATTTTGTGGTTCTTGTTTGATAAATCAAATAAATTTAGGTTGCGATATATACTAATACTAAGGATTTATGCCAACGATAGTTTAGTAGGAGAGTGTTTTTTTGCTATAGGTATTTCAGCGAAGAGTTATAGTGCTGATATTGGTTTGAGGTTGAAGCTGAGTTTTGGGTGATTTTGATGTTGCACATTTTTTTTTTGCAATCGCGTAAATAGTCTTTTACATTTTACGTTTTGACGGTTACAACTGTTTTGAGGTTGTGATTGGAAAAATAATAAAACAAAATACAAAATAAACCAAAATCAGATTGCCGCGATTAAATAATACACACACTCAATAGGATAAAGGTCACTTTTACAGGGTTTTTATAGGTATGCAACACACAGAATTTTTAGATAAAGCTACAGTTTTTCCCTTCAAACCCAAAAATAATTTGTGAATCAAATAAATTTTTGGTTTTTTCAAATAATTTTTTGTAATCTACAATATTTTTGGTATACATACTTACAAAAGGTTTGTGAGTTGTATGTTTATAAGGGATTTGTGGAATTTATTTAGTTTTTTTAGTGCAAAGTGAAAGGAGTAACAATATTTTATGAAATTTTGTGTTTCTTGTTTTGATATAAGAAAAGATAAAATAAAAATAAATAAATTTTTTGTTCATCTAGACTCTAGAGAAAATAAAATAAACTACAAATATAAAAATCCCACTGTTGGGATTAATTAATAAAACAAGTGAAAACAGTAGTAAAATTTTAAGAACTTCCACTATTACTACATACAAGTGTGTATATTAAAAATTTATTGTAACATATTGAAAGGAACTGTAAGGTAAATTTTGTTTATTAATTATATAGTGTATTGAACTAATTAATTTAGTTGTCTGTGCATTCCTATTTATTTCTTAGTTATAATATAATAGTAAATTTACAAGTTTATAAATTAAATTAAAGTAATTTTAAGTAATAAAATAATATGGAAAATATTGTTAAAATAACCGCCGATGGGAATTGTCTATTCTCTGCAATTATCCATCAACTGCATCAAAAACGAACCAGACATTCAACAACATGGAGCTCCGCAAAGGAAGCAAGAAAAAAGATCGTGAATTGCATACAAAAAAATCCTGATCGATTTATGCAACAAATTTTAGACAATGCGTTGACTGTATACGAGACATCCTTTTTAAGACAGCATACCGACATAGAAATATTCAATATATATTTAGGAAATCTTTCTCAGGAAGGGTTTTGGGGTGGGACAGAATGTATTGCAGCCGCAGCAGAACTAGTGGGTGCAACTATAATTGTACATAACAACGCACCTAATGAAAGTAAGATAAGGTTTACTCCTTTCTCAGCAATCCCAACGTTGGAAATAAATATCTTATACTCAAATGGAAATCATTACGACAGTATAATATTAAATCATCCAGACGTTCCAGACAGCATGGAAACCTCTCAGGAACAAATAATAAGCCTAAGGGATCAACTATTAAATATAAGCCAAGATAATACCAATTTTAGAGCTTTAATACCAAAACCTAGTTCTGGTAATATAATCCATGGTCAGCAATTGCGACCAGATATTCACCATTTAAACATTGGCACTTGGAATATAAATGGGGTTAATGAAAGCAAAAAAAGAGATCGGATAGAGGAAATACTTGAAGAAAATGACTTGGACATCGTAGCAATTCAAGAGACTCGAATAAATACAGCTAAATGTATGGGTAAAAACTATATATGGTACTTTATAAATAGTAAAGACTGCAAAAATAGAGGGGTGGGATTTATTGTCAGGCGAAGCCCTGAAATAATAGTTAAACAATTTAAAGGATACTCAAACTGTGTAGCTTCATTAATAGTTAAAACACCAAATATGGGTGAAATCCAAATTGTTACAACTTATATTCCACCATCAGGTACAAAGGGAAATTCAGAGACCATAAAACACTTCTCCACACTTAACTTCATTATAGAAACAACAACAACGAGAAGAGAAATAATCATCGTGGGAGACTTTAATGGCAGAATAGGAAAAATGGAAACAAGGAACAAAAATGACGTGGTTGGAAAGACACTCAACCATGAGAAATCAAATGAAAACGGATTTGTATTGGAACAGTTTGCAACCCTTAATAACTTAAAAATTGCAAGTACCTGGGGAAGAAACTCCGTCCTAAAAACATGGACAAGAGGTGCAAATTCATCTCAACTGGATCATATTTTAATTAAAAAACAAAACTGTTCTCTATTCATAACAATGATCAAAGGCACGAAATTTATGAATGAGATAACTGATCATAAACTAATTTGGGCAAAAATATCGAAGCGAAACAGTATTTCCAAAAGAACATCACAGCGCAATGTGACATTAGGAGCCAAAAATAACACTCAACGAGTAACAAATGAAATTAACCATAGAGATTGGAATCTACAACTATTAAAAATAGAAAAATACAGGTGTGAGTACAAAGAACAAATAAGAAAAGAACTGGAGAAATATGATGATAATCTCAATAAAGGAAATATTGAAAGCAAATGGAAAATCATAACTGAATGTATTAAAAATACAGCAGAAAAGGTTCTGAAAAAGAAACTCCCACTTACACCTAGAAGAAGGAGAGCTTTAGCAGCCTTAAAGAAAGCACAATTTCAAAAAAGTAGGGATCCAAATAACAGACATGTTGTTAACCAAATAAGGGCAGCAAGGAAGAACCTCTCAAATAGCTACAAGACGCATCGTATGGAAAGCTGTAGTGAATTCTTCAACAACATAGGTAAGGAAAAACAAGTTGCAAATAGAATAAAAAAAACACAAAAATTCCTTAAAGAATATAGAAAAGGACAAAATCAGGTTAATTCACACTATATACCAATATCAGCTTGGTATAGTGAGCTACAAAAATCTGAAGGAGGTTGGAATCCAGTTATACCAGAAGAAGATCATTGGCCTATGGAACAACCACCAACGAAATCCGAGGTGGAAAATGCAATTGCATATTTGAGATCCGGGACTGCACCAGGTAGGGATGGCATATCAATGGAGCTATGGAAAGAAGCTCCTGTCGAAATGGTGTCGGCTATACATCAGCTTATAGAGGAGATTTGGAAGAATAATACGCCACCAGATGATTGGATAGATACAATACAATTCCCTATCCCAAAAAAAAAGAACCCTGTCTCAATCAACGACTACAGACGGATAACACTATGCAACACGGGATATAAAATCTATGCAAAATTGTTGTTGGACCGATTGGATGAAAAACTCACAGAACCTGCTGCGTACCAGGCAGCATTTCTCAAAAATAGGTCGACGGATGATCACATGTTCACCTGCAGAAGAATATTAGAAGAAGAATGGAGAGCCGGAAATAAGCATTATGTATTCTCCCTAGACCTTGAGAAAGCCTTTGATAGAGTAGACCTAACAGTAGTTTCAACGGCCCTGAAATATAAAATCCCACATTACCTGTGTAACAGAATCACCAAAGCATGTTTTTGGGAGAGAACCAGTCTTCGATGGTTCAATATACAAACAGGGAAAGTAAATAAAAACAAAGGAGTAAAGCAAGGATGCCCTATATCACCGAGAATATTTACTTTTATAATAAATGAAGTATTGGAGACTATTCAAGAACAATATCCAGAACTAAAACTGAACCAACGAGACACAATCACCCTTCCAATAATCTTAGTTTTTGCAGATGATGTCATTATAATAACAAGAAATTACCAAAATATAGATATAATTGTCAAGGAATTGGTAGCAGTACTGGAATCAGTTGGTCTAACAGTGAATGATACCAAATCAACAGTTCTTATAAGAAATCCTGCAAACCAAGATCCAATACCCCCATATATACTGTGTGGCGGAAAAAACTTTAAAGTAGTAAAAACGATGCGATATTTGGGCACATATATAACAGATAGGTTACAAAGACGTCATACGATCAAAACCAGATGCCATCAAGCAGCAGGAATAGCTAAACAAATATCGCAATTCATTAAGATACATAAAATTCCGACAAACATAGTTTTAAGAATTTATGAAACGATAATTACTCCTGTAATAACTTATGGTCTCAAGGTAGCAACGCTAACCAAGGAAAACAGAGTGCGTCTTCGCAAATATGAACAAATGCTATTACGCATGTTACTGCAGTTTGCGTCAGAAAGACCGACTGGAATAAAGATCAAAGAAATACTATAAGGAAAAACAATAACAAAGAAGGTGAAAACTCTTCGGATTCATTATTGGGGACATATTGCTAGAAGAGAGAGGACATATTCTACATGCAGCAGCAAATTATGTAGCGGGTAAAAAGAAAATAGGAAGACCATGCCTAACGTGGACGGACTCAATAAAATCGGATAGCGCATATTTGTCGCACACATTAATGGAATGGAAAGAAATACTCAAGGATAGGAATTCTGTGAAACAGGCGGCGCGGGCTATCTATGAAAAAGACGAATCAGATGACAGTGAAGCCCTAGATGAATCAGGATCAGATGCAGAAATGATTCATCCAACATAGACGAAAGAAATGGAAATATTTAAGAGGTATGGTTGTTTTGTTTGTATTGTAGAAACTAGTTATGTATATTAAATGTATATAGACTTCATGGTGAACTGGAACCGGGTCTATTCTTGTGTTGTCCTACCTATCCTTTATGTTGCATGTTAAAAGATATACGGAGGGCCCGACCATTTCCTATAAAACGGAAAAACCCAGGAGAAGGATCCAAGTGATCTGGTCGTATATCTATATTCATTCATTCATTCATTCGATTACATTTATGGCAGCGTCTCTCCGGACGGGATTTATTCGTTCATGCATTTTACCCTTTGAAGATAGGGGGACGAATGACTTGTGCAGTGTACTATCATCTGCAAAACTATTTATTGGGTTACTGGTGATTTGCAACAGTTCGTTGATATAAATTAAAAATAAAGTGGGAGATAAAACTGAGCCTTGGGGTACACCAGCGGTTATTGGCATGCCAAACTCGATCAAATGCTTTTGAGATGTCTAATGCGATCACGTACGTTTCACCACCTTTCTCAAGTATGCTATTCCAAAGATGTGCCACATAGTTCAATAGATCGATTGTTGATCTTTTGTTTCTAAAACCGTATTGGCTGTCAGATATCAAATGGTTGTCTTCCAAAAATTTGGATATGTGTGAATTAATATAGTGCTCGTATATTTTAGACAGGACTGGGAGTAAGGCTATTGGTCTATAATTTGAAATATCACATTTCGTTCCTTTTTTCGGGACAGGCTGGACATTGGCCAACTTCCAGCAGGATGGATAAATACCAGATTTATAGGATTTATAAAATATTTTGGTGAGGGTTGGTGCAAGTTCTTTTGAAAATGTTTTTAGAATAACAGGAGGAATGTTGTCCAGACCAGAAGCTTTGTTGTTGTTAAACCCCCTTAAAAGTTTTTCGACAATTTTAGGTTTGAAATGTAATTGTTTCATATTAACTCCTGAAGACTGGATTTGGGGTATTTCTTTAGGAGTTTCTAAAACTGTTGAATTTGAAGCAAAGCGTTCCGCGAACAATGTAGCTTTCCTTGCAGGGTCAGTAATGATTGAGTCACCATCAATGATAGGAGGGATAGAAGATTTAGTACCACAATTTAAAGAATTAATGGCACTGTAAAAACTTTTGTCAGAAATTGACATACTCGAAAGTTTTGCCGCTTTCGCTCTGTCAATCTCTGCTTTTTCGTTTTCAATTATCTGGTTTGATATTTTATTAGCCTTTAAATATTGGGATCGATTAACAGAGTTCTTTTTATGAATCCAAATATTAAATAATCTACGTTTGTTTCTAAGAGCCAATTTGGTTGCTTTCGAAAACAAATATTTTTGTTGGGGTTTCATTATTGAAAAGGGAACGAATTTGTTAATACCGAATTGAATGGTTTCAGTAAAGTTTTGAGCAGAAACATTTACATCGTCAGTATAAAAACAATGACGATCAAAAGGAAAACCTTGAAAAAACTTCGGAGACCATTGGTGTCCATTTTTCAAAAGTGAAATATTTTACGGGATTTGGGAACTCTAGTTTGTAGCAAATCAGTTTTGATAATTGATGTGATTAGATAATGGTCAGAATTTCCAATACTACCCTTATCGACATCGACACTCGTAATATCTGGCATAGATGTGAGATAAAGGTCTAAGAGAAAACTTTTATCAACGCCATTACGAGGAGTGAAAGTTGGGCTTTTTACAATCTGCGTCAGGTCGTGCGATGCAGCAAATATTTCTGCCTGCCTTCCATTGTTGTCGTCGTCGGTCATTTTGAAAAATTCTAACCACGATTTGTTGTGGACGTTGAAGTCACCGGTAACGATAACCTAACAACTTTGAAATTGTGCTCTAATTTCGTCGACAACATTAGTCAAGTCATTAAAAAAAATTGGGATTATGTTTGTTTGGGGACCGGTATAGAGCTATTGTGAAAAAAGAAATTTCAGGTAGACAAACCTTTAATACTACTGTGCTGTAGCCATCACCATGTACTTCATAATTTGGAAAGCGTTTATATGCAACACTCTCATGAATGTATGCACATACACCTTGATGGAGTTTAAAAGCTGATTCAAGCCTATATTTGGGATTTAGTGTTACGTCATAGGGATAGTTTTCAGAAACTTGTGTTTCTGTAAGAAAAAGAATATACGGTTGGTCGTGCTCGAGATGATGTTGCACGGCGTCCCGGTTGGCATTCAATCCACAAATATTTTGAATGTGTATTTTAAAAATTTTTTTATCAAATGTGATAGTCATTTGATCAAAATATAATTTGTTTTAAAAATGGGTAACTAAACAATAAATCCTATCATATAATAAAATATGATATAGGCCAATATTTCATGATAGGATATAAGAAATAATAAACAGGTGAAAACAAAGTTTTTAAAAAATTTGAAAGGTTACTAAAATATTTATCCATATTGTTCCCACGAGTTTAGATGCAATAAAGGTCACCAACAGGCCTTCGTCTATACCTGCTAGAAGTCTATATACAACTGGGGGCGACAGGTGCCCAGAGGATGATACTTTTGTGGTTTGACCCTGCAAGAGTCCTCTCTAGTGTGTACCCACCAGGGGGTGCTAATAAGGGAGCACCTTCCCGCGACCCAGGCGGCTAAGCCAAGGTCCCCGTTCCCGCTAGACATGACAACAGGTTTACGGTTTGCAATAGCAGACTAGAGCGCACTATAGCTCAGGTATCTCGGGTTTGCCAAGTCCCGTATCACGGTCTAATCAGACCAGTGACCCCTGAGATAGATAGTTAGAGTAAAAACAGTTTTCGAAATATTGCCAAACACGTGCGCTTTTAACCATTCCTTTCGCCCTTACTTCCGATCTGGATAAGTTAAAAAATTTGAACAAATTATACAAATTATACACAATACATATAGTTTCTCTGATATAACCAAATTCCCACCGCATTCGAAAATAAATTTGGTCAATTTTGAACAAAAAACATAGCCGAGTCTGAGGCTGGAAGTGAGATAAGTTAAAAATAGATTTTTGCACGGGCAAATTGTGTGTTTGTATGTGTTTGTAAACGTAACATTATAAGTTTAAAAACTTAAAACTTTGTTTTTTGTTGTTATGAACATTCAACTTTGTTGATGGAATCACAGGATTCGGCTGCACAAACTTTGAGTAAAACAATTACCGAATACCGAACTATTTTTAATTAATTATCTGCACATTTGAATGATTAAATTATTTAATTTAGAATAGCATCTATTCTACAACCGAAGGAGAATCACAAATACCAACGATCTAGAAAAAGTGATGGATATTTCTTGAGTACATAACCTCCAAAAACATAGCCTCACATTTTAGTAATCAATTATTGTAATAAAATTGAACTAAATAAATTACAGTTTCGTTTAAAAACTCAGTTTCTAACCACAAACTAATTTGCATCCAGAAGTTTGATTCTTTTGTATATTTCTGATATTATATTAAATAAAAGTTTCGTTATTTTAAGAATTGTTGTCATAACAATTCTATTATTCGTCTCCATTATAATTAATGCGTTGTGATCTAGCTCAGTATTATGTCATTTATTTTTACATAAAACTGCATCGATCATACATACCTCAGACATCCGGTTTTGCGTTTTTGTGTGCAAAATAACCAAAATTTTTTTGCCATTCTTATCACAATGTCTTACACGTTTTAAAAGTTCAAGTTCACATAAAGATGTTGCAAAGTTTACCCTATATATTTTAGTTCGATTATATATTTCTCAGAAAACGTGTTTAAATTAAGAGAACTTCGTCATATTATTATTGAGTTTTAAGAAAAATTCAAACTGGTTTGGGATAAAAGTCAACCAAGCTTAAGAGTTGATACATCAGCTCGCTGGTTTGATTTTAAGATTATTGAAAAGAAACTAGAATAATAAATGATTCTAAAAAAATTTCGGTGGAAGTTAAATTCTACACGTGAATTTATTAATGACCAAAGATGGACTGAAATGAACCAGTTTTTATTAATTCATGTTCTGTAATTTGGAATTTTATAAATTCTATAATATTATTCCCAGCATTGTTTTAATTTAGCAATTTACCTAAGAAGAATACTCTACAGAGTTTTAGTTGTATTATTTATTCTTAATTGCGTGGGTAAATATTTATATTCATATCCAAGTAAAGGAGTAAAAATATTTTAAGTAGATTTGAGTAGTAAAAATATTTTAAGTAGACTCAACAGTTTAGAAGTCATAGGAAGAGCGATTTTTATTCCACACCTTCAGGATAATGCAGGCGCATGTGGTATAGAATCAACTACACAACACAGCTTTAGTTGACGCAGGGGATTAAAAAAAAGCAAGGGTTTAAAAAAAGCGTTCAACATGACCTTAGAACGCCAGTTGTCGTGGGACTTAGGAATAGACCTAGGTCTTAACAGTATAATACGTGATACGTACCGCAAAACCATACCTATAAGTGATACGTACCGCAAAATAAGAGCTCTAGTGCATATCATAAGAGCTCTAGTGACCTTAATTACCACCGTCTTCATGTGACTACTTCACTGGAGCTTGCTTTCTAGAATAATATCCAAATATTTTGTCTCCTGTTTGCGTCTAATTGCCGAACCTCTCGATTGGTCTCAGGTTAGACTTATGCTTCTTGATAAACGGGATCTTATATACAGAGTGTTTCATCAAACTTCTTGGCTACAATGATAATGTCACCGTGTACATAGGACTTTGCAGTCCTGGTTTTCTTATATGATTTCATCTACCACTAAACGCCATATAAGGGATGATAAGACACCACTCTGGACATCCTCTGCGTAGTATATCAAGGTTAATTCATCCGTCCATTAAGTTAAGCTAAATTCGACTGTTTTTTACTTGTAGTAAAGTATGTAGTTTATTTACATGTAGTAATTGAAATTTTTTTATATATATTTTGAAGTGGTCTATTTATCAGTTTTATCGATATTATCTGGATATCGAACTTTCGATAACTCTTTCAATATTGCCCAACCCTACTATGGAGTGGTTTTATTCTGAATTTTGTTAGGTTTAGAAGACAATATGGCACAGTAAACAGAAACATTTATTTTGTTAACTTTAACTTTATATCAGAAGTTGAAGACTTTACCAAAAAGTAGAGTGACCTCTCCATTTACTCATGCCCACTCCTCTTCTCTAACATACGTTCATTTCATCGTGAAATCATGAATTTTTTGGTGGCATAGAGAGTTTGGATGCGAAGCAAAAATGCAAGATGCGAAGCCAAAATGCAGATTCTACAAATCCATTAGGTTGGAGACCACATCTTTTAAAGAATTTCCGATTCCCACCGTTTATAATTTTATTATCCTATATAATATGCAAAAAAAGTCGAGTTCGAAAAACATAAACATACTTTTTGAATTAGGATTTGAGCTGGGCACCTTGCGGTTTTAGCAGAAATGACTATTCGCTTGTCCACACCATCGCAAAATGTTAAATTTTTATAACAATTATTTAGTGATTATTAAAAAACAACAACCGTGGTAAGAAATTATTAGATGTACAATCTGTGGAACCATGTAAGATTCTACCACACGCGACTGTCAGCAATTAAAATACAAAAAATTGGCTTCACACGTGATTTATAAAATTAAAGCTTAACAACTCTCCTACCTAATCGATTTCTTTAGAAAATCAAATTAATTCGCTGAATTATATTTGAATTATATCAATTTCGCAGCAACTGAGAATAATTGATTTTATTCAAACGAAAATAAAATTGATAATAAATAAAATTATATTATCATATTCGAAATACGATATAAACAAAAATATCATACAAATACATTTAAACTGGAATCTGTACAATTTATTATCTATTCGTGATTTAATTTTACAAATAGCTTTAGCAAATAATTTCTAATTTTAACTGTTAATTCGGAATAAACTAAACCATAAAGTAAAAATATAATAATAATATACGACTTCAAAGTAATTATAGTAATTTCATATTTTTAGTACAAATTTTGTAATTACATTTCTATATCTGTTTGTCAAGTCATTATATATTATGTATCTGTAAATAATCTTTTTTTTTTGACAAATTTACATTGAATATTAATTTAGGGATTAGTGTAAAAAAAATTAAATATTGAAAGCAAATTGCTTAAAGCGTTGTTTGATTATGTTCAAATTTTTTATTTAGAAAAAACAAAATGAATTTTTACAATTGTTATAATTTATAAATAATATCATATTTCCAATTCCGGTGGGATACTGGTGTGATTAAATATTCATTTGGTTTGGATTGATTGTGAAGGGTATGTTAAGAATCAATCAATACATTTATTCAACTTCATTGTAGTAACCTAAACAATATATTTGATGGAGTAGGTTTATGGAGTGAACAAGACAAACAGCAATCTGTCAAATTCACGTGGACTAAAAAAATAAGAAAAATAACAAAGTCTAATTTAAAAAACAAATATGTAGTTTAAAAATAACAATTTTCGACAATGCTAGTAGTCCAAGAGCTAGTGAACCTTTTGAGTAACGGTCGTCCTGTAAGGCTAGAATTTTTTTTAGTGATAGTTCATGAAATGTGAAGTACGGAAACCACAACCTGGCAGGCATCAGCCCTGCACGTCATCATCCCCTATATGTTTAAAAGTGCAAAAAAAATGAAAAAAAAACTTGGTCCTGTAAGCTTGAATTTTTTTATATGATTTAGCTCACTTATTGTAGAGTACAAAAACAAATTGACAGGCGATTTGGAGGTGCACAAGTATCTGCCAGGCGAATCGCAAGGTGTTACAACTTGTCGGCCGGCCGTCACAAGCGACGAAATCTAGAAAACCGCTGAACGGATTTCCAAAATTTTGATTTTAAAAATAAGTTTACTCAATGGGAAGAGCTGAAAGGACGATGTGTTCGATAGCTGTACCGGAAGTGTGTCAAGAAAATCGTAAAGTGTGTCAAAACAAGGAAATTTGCATATTTTTGGCTTAAAAAACGTTCATCTTAAGTGATTCCGGATATAAACATTGAATTTGAAGAAATCTTGATGGTCGGGATTGGTATGTGATACCAAAAACTAGATTGTTGCATTATAAGTTTGTCAAAAAAATATTGTCAAGTGTGCCAAAAGAAAGATTTTTATTTATTTTTTTACCCAATTTTTTGGAAAAAAATAAAATTAATAATCTGTATGACCTGAAATTTTATTATTATTATTGAGAATTACGACATTATAAGTTTGTCAAAAAAAAGGTTGTCAAGTGTGTCAAAAGAAAGGTTTTTATTTATTTTTTTACCCAATTTTTTGGAAAAAATAAAGTAAATTATTTGTATGACCTAAAATTTTATTATTGTTATTGAGAATTATGACATTATAAGTTTGTCAAAAAAAGTTGTCAAGTGTGTCAAAAGAAAGGTTTTTATTTATTTTTTTACCTAATTTTTTGGAAAAAAATAAAATAAATTATTTGTATGACATGACATTTTATTATTTTTATAGATAATAATGGAGTTATAAGTTTGTCAAAAAAATGTTGTCAAGTATGTCAAAAAATTAAATGTTTGTATTACGAAAATGTGGCATGGAAAATTATTGAGCTTGTTATAGTTTTTGAAATATTTTTTGAATTTTGAAAAAAGTTTGTATTTTTGAATTTGTAATAATTTTTGCAATATTTTTAGAATTTTTTGAAAAAGTTTTAATTTTTGATATTGTTATAATTTTTGCAATATTTGTAGAATTTTGGAAAAAGTTTCAATTTTTAAATTTTTAAGAATTTTTGGAATATTATTAGAATTTAGAAAAAGTTTAAATATTTGATTTTATTTTAATTTTTGGAATATATTAAGAATTATTAAAAAAGTTTGATTTATATTAATTTTTACAATATTATTGGAATCTTGAAAGAAATATGAATTTGTGATTTTGTAATATTTTCTCGAAACGCTAAATGAAGAGGTTTTTGAGTAGTTTGCTGAGTGTACCATCATTTCACTAGATTATGTTAATTTATGATTTGTTATGATTTTCCGGCAACGTTTTGATGTTTCGTGTTAGTTTTGTAATAAATTTCTAAACAGAGATAAAAAAATACATGCACTTTAACAAAGAGGTTTGTTTGATATACATCGACGTTGCCTAAAAATAAAAACAATGTCCTCATAAAAGTTTTATGCCGAAAACTATATCAAAATCCTTAAGCAAAACCGAATTCTTGATATCTCAGAGCTTGAGATCTCAGCCAATCCATATTTTATATATATGTTTGAGTAAGTGATTCAAAGAAAGTGGGTAAAATGACAGGCGGTTCTGGCTAGCATAAGTCCTTGACAGGCGAGGGGAAAGATGCTATGGGAGTGCGAGTAAGAGACGTAATTTCAGGTCATACAAATAATTTATTTTATTTGGTAAAAAAATAAATAAAAACCTTTCTTTTGACACACTTGACAACCTTTTTTTTGACAAACTTATAATGCCATAATTCTCAATAATAATAATAAAATTTCAGGTCATACAAATAATTTATTTTATTTTTTTCCAAAAAATTGGGTAAAAAATAAATAAAACCTTTCTTTTGACACACTTGACAACCTCTTTTTTGACAAACTTATAATGCCATAATTCTCAATAATAATAATAAAATTTCAGGTCATACAGATTATTAATTTTATTTTTTTCCAAAAAATTGGGTAAAAAAATAAATAAAAATCTTTCTTTTGGTACACTTGACAACATTTTTTTGACAAACTTATAATGCCATAATTTTCAATAATAATAATAAATTCAGGTCATACAAATAATTTATTTTATTTTTTCCGAAAAATTGGGTAAAAAAATAAATAAAAATCTTTCTTTTGACACACTTGACAACATTTTTTTGACAAACTTATAATGGAATAATCTAGTTTTTGGTATCACATACCAATCCCGACCATCAGGATTTCTTCAAATTCAATGTTTATATCCGGAATCACTTAAGATGAACGTTTTTTAAGCCAAAAATATGCAAATTTCCTTGTTTTGACACACTTTACGATTTTTTTGACACACTTCCGGTACAGTTATCGAACACATCGTCCTTTCAGCTCTTCCCATTGAGTAAACTTATTTTTAGAAACAAAAATTTTGGAAATCCGTTCAGCGGTTTTCTAGATTTCGTCGCTTGTGACGGCCGGCCGGCAAGTTGTAACACCTTTCGATTCACCTGGCAGATACTTGTGCACCTCCAAATCGCCTGTCAATTTGTTTTTGTACTCTACAATGAGTGAGCTAAATCATATAAAAATTTCAAGCTTACAGGACAAAAATTTTTTTTTTCATTTTTTTTACACTTTTAAACATATAGGGGATGATGACGTACACGGTTGATGCCTGCCAGGTTGCGGTTTTCGTACTTCACATTTCATAAACTTTCACTAAAAAAAATTCTAGCCTTACAGGACGACCGTTACTCAAAGGGTTCACTAGCTCTCAGTCTATAGGAGTCACCATTAGTGTTTCCAATTATCCGTGATTTTAACCATCCGGATATCGAATAGTATGTAAAGTAGTTATCCGGATAATAATCCGGATAATGCCTTTAATAAAAACAATAGTTTAAAAAAATCAAAATCAATTTAAGAGCAATCAAAATTTATTTTCATTCGAAAAATAATATTTAAAAAATACAAGAGCGTTTAACATTGGAAACTGCAAACGATTTCTAGTTTTTATTAGCTTTTCTAGGGTAGGAATGAGTGTTTTACATGCGCTATATAAATTAAATTCCTTGTCTGGTAATGAATAATTATTTGAACGAATAACTTTAATATTTTCGATTGGTGAAATCGTATTTTTCAATTCCATGACTAATGTACATTCGGTGAGTTCGGTCGGATTTGGAGAATTTTCCTTTTCTTATCTTTTTGATCCGCCATTATTAACTAAACATTTTCGGATGTTTTGGTATCCGGAAACAATCTTTTTATTAACTTTTTTGCATAAATGATAGCTGTTGTTTTAGAAACATAGCTAAAATCGTTAAAAACATAGCTAAAATTACTCAAAATTGAACTGTTAATTATGACACGGAAAAATACTGTTTTTTGTTTGTAAATATCAAACTGCATTCTAATAGAATGCTAAATGGTCTCCAAATTCTAAATCGTGCTAAATTTAAAAATTTAGCATGATATCGTTCCACTTTATTTCTTCTAAATAATTATAAATTTGAACACCGGTGACAAAAATCATATAATTGTTATTGAGTTGTTTGCATTAAAAACTAGAAAATAATTTATAGTTTCAAACATTCACTTTGATGTTAAATAATTAAAATAAATAAATTTTCTCTAACGGAAGATGACCAAAAACTGATTTGATACACAATATTCAATAATATATTGTTCTGATATTTAATAATACAAAAACTTTAAATTTTATAATAGAATTTAAAATTCTTAACAATTTTGAAATTAAACTTGAAGTTAATGTTTAACTGTCAGCTCAAATAAGTCTACAATGCAAGTATTGGATTTAGTCAACTTGAAAGTGTGCTAAATCATTTTAGTATTGCGGAGACCATTTAGCATTCTATTGGAACCCAGTCTAAATTACACTTCTAAAAATTCAAATACAAAACAATTGCTGGAATTATAATTCTTAGATCAACAAAACGAAATCGTCTATTATGAAAAAATTAGTAGTAGCTGATTAAAATTTTTAAAAGGTAAATAGCGCGAACAATTTTTTTTGCTTTAATTTAGTTATCCGGATATTCTTTGTGAATTAACCGGATATCGGATAGCAAGATTTTTACGCATTATCCGGATAATTTCAATCCGGATTAAACCGGATTGGAAACACTAGTCACCATCAATATTATTATTTAGAGTACAATTCTACAAAATTATACTCTTGGACATCAAGTTGTTGAACTACAAACACACTATAACAGTGTATAACGATAAAAAATTAAAAAGAGTATTAAAAGAAAAAATTCGTCCAAGACCGTTCCTATCCTTATCGCATACCACCATTGTTATCCTTATCGCATAATTTATTCTTTACAAACTTTTATTTAATTTGGGTTTTAATAGTTTGAAGTATCAAGTCATCAATTTTTTGAATGGAAGCGATTGGCCCAAAATTTTATAGAAAAGGTTGTTTATCCTATGTGTACATGTTCTAACATTTTACCCCATTTACATTTAAGTAAAGCTCTCATTTAAGATATAAGTTTAATCGAGGACATATAATATACGTTTTTGTTATTTTTGTACGAAAATTAAATTATAATTGAGAAAAAATAACAATTTATTTTATGTTTTACAGGCAAAATTCCTTTGTTGATTTTACAATTTAAAAAAACGCTGTTTCATTTATTCAAAATAACTTTTAAAATTTATTAAACAATTGTTTTTTCTTATTAATTTTCTCTAACATGTTTCGATTATATATCATCTTCAGAGAGATATTTTACAAATGTTGCAACAGTTGCAAAATTTCTCTCTGAAGATGATATATAATCGAAACATGTTAGAGAAAATTAATAAGAAAAAACAATTGTTTAATAAATTTTAAAAGTTATTTTGAATAAATGACACAGCGTTTTTTTTTAAATTGTAAAATCAACAAAGGAATTTTGCCTGTAAAACATAAAATAAATTGTTATATAGTGATTTTACCGCACTCCGAAAACAAAAATTGAAAATTTGAGAAAAAATAATTGTAAATAATTGAGTCAAAAATATAAATTGTTCTATTTATGAAAAGCGCGCTAATAGCAATTGAAAGAACAAAATCATAAAATTTTATTGATTCAGTTCAAAAATAACAACATAAAAAATTAAAATGCAGATCGAAAAATAAATTAATATTAAATTATTCAATGATTAAAAATAATAGCATGAAAAATTATAACTACCGCACTTTCGTGGAAGCGAATTATAAACAAAAAAATTATTTAGCATAGTACAAAACTTTTTCCTTAAATTAAATTCACACATCAGATTAGTATTTGAGTGGTAGTTGTGTTTGGAAAATTTTTCTACCTTTAATAAAAAAAAAGTGAGCAGAGTAATCAATATAAATCAATAGTTAGAGTAAGATAAAAAAATAAAAAACATTTTTACCATCAATTTTTTACAGAATGTTTATTGACATTTCAAGAATACAAAAAAAATAAAACAATCGAAAAGTTATACGCTGGTGAAGTAAGGCCTATAAAGAAAGGTGCGTCCTGCTCGACGTAGTTGCAACCCAAGAGTTCTAGTGTTCTAAAACAAAAAAATGAGGTATTAGCCACCGATACTCAGTGCCAAAGATCACATTGTGATCAAACTTTTAGTAAAACTTGTTTGGAATTAAAATTAGTTTGTTGTAATTTTTGTGGGCTATTATGGGCTATTATTTTGAAAACGTACATTTTTTGTCGATTTTTAAATTTTTGATTTTTAAAAAATCTGAAATTTTAATTTTTCTCTTTTCCGCTAGGCGGCGCGTTAAACCTTGGTTTGCTTCAAAGCTCATATCTCAAAAATTGTCCTTTTTTTTGTTTTTCACAAATTTTAAAGTAAACACATACAGCTATGAAACTAAAAAATAAAAAGTAAGAGATTCCATATGGATTTTTTATACGATTTTTTAAAGTTTAGTATATGAAAAATTCACATGTGTTTTTACATCAAATTAATTATGCTTTACTAAATGTGAATTTAATATATTGAAAATTTTATATTTTAACATATGTACTAAATATTGAAAAGTAATTCTGTGCATTACTACTTATCGGAAAAGGGAAACATTTTGGTAATTATTTTATCACGTGTAGTGGTCCCGGACAATCACGCGTTCCTGCTATTGACATACGAGTTAACGTGAGATATCACATACCACTGGCAATAGCTGCGAGATATCACTAGCCAAGGTGACATCTTAGGTATGGTGGCGGATGAACTGTATTCAGTCAACTCAACGGTAGCACCCTCAATCTTAGCTGTGAAATAATCCTTGATTATGAGACGCTATTGCTTCTTCGAAGAAGCGAGCCTTCATATAACTATGTGTGGCTTTAATCATAGAGAAAGACAGTGCGTCACAGGGTCAAGGTTATTTTAACCGGCTGGATTATTGGCAACTACATTTTTGTTTTGTTTCAGCAAATTTTTGTAAAAACTTGCTATTTACTTTTTAATTTACTTTTATTTTCTCTATCCTATCATAAAATATTGGCCTATGTCGGCCATGTCATATTTTGTCAGTGATAGGATTTATTGTTTAGTTATCCATTCTTTAACAAAAAATATAAAAAAACAAAAAAAAAAGATTTACGTCCATCAACACCTTTGAACGTATGTTGTTGTGGGACCTTGGTCTTAAAAGGTTTTTATGTGTTATTGTGACACATATTGCAATTCCTACTACACAACACATTTTATTAAAAACAAATACACCAAATTTTATTTTATTTGTTGCCAAAAAAAGTGTATGTCTGTGGGTGGATGGGTGAGAAAAACGAATAGGATCTTGATAAGACTTTGGCATATGATCCAGATTAACTCGAAAATGGACGCTCTAATCTTATTGAGACTTGATATATAAGGTTTTGGTACTGTTTCCAATATTTTTGCACACGAAAAAGTTTTTTTTAAGTGTTTATCCCTACTGTAGCCTACAGTTTCAAATCGATTTACATAAAACTTCGGTCAAGGGTTCAATTACTATGAGAAAGATTTCATTAGCTTTTGGGATACATTGGACAAAGAATCGGGGGATAACTTATACAACAGGTGAGGTTTTCTCACTATGTTTTTTATGTTTGTTGGAAGCATACAACATTCTTTCTAGAATGGATTTTGGCGACACTTTAAAAAAGGATGCAAATGTGTATGACAAGGAGCTGATTAGTTTTTGAGCGATATTTAACAAAGTGGTGGGGGGTTGCTCAAGCACCTCTTTTTTGAAAGCTCAGTAACATTTGAACCTGATAATCGAATTGAATGAAACTTGGTGCATAAGCGTTTAGTACGGTTCACAACAGAACAGTTCTGCATCCCAACTTCCTGTTTTTCAATTCCGGTAAAAAATTGATTTTGCATTTTTTTTAAAATATTTTCAGTGTTTTTATGCACACTACTGACTAAAGCCTACGATAATGAAGTGATTATGATGAAATTTATGTAAAAGTTTTCAATTAGCGTGAAAAGATATTGATCAACTTTTGGGACACAATGATCAAAGTGCCGGGGTGTTCATCATACAACTGTCCACCATACTTTTCACACTTTTAAAAGTTTGTTCGCAGCATATAAACTTCGCTCATTAATCGATTTTGATGATACTCTGATAAAATATGGAGATTTAAATGACGAAGAACTGATTACTTTTGGGCCGATATTGGATTAAGTGGTGGGGGCCTCCCGAGCACCTGGTTATTTAAAACTTCAATAACATCAGTTCCTGATAATTGATTTTGATTAAACATGGTATATATGCTTAGAGTTTGATTTGTAATAGTTCTGCATTCAAACTTCCCCTTTGTCACTTCCTTTACTTTTTTATTCGTACAAGAGAATTTATGTTTGTTGGGATACTGCAGCTTTCTTTGATGTTTTTATAATTGGAACTATCAACTATGCGAAATCTATAACATCGGTCAGCCATTAATTGAAGTATTTGATAGATATTAGCTCACTATATATCCAGAATATTTTGTTTCCAGACCTGTGGTGAAGTTAGCCTATACATCAACGTCGCAATAATTCTACATATTTTTTTAAACAACATATTTTTTTTCCACTCCTTGGATGAATCAACATATTTTATATTGGATTTCTATTCGTGATAAGGCCTATAGAACTTGGATACTCAGTCGTAATAACAGTGATTTATTTATATATAAATATCGTAAATTTCGTAATAAGGTTACTGATCTCATTCGCAAAGCCAAAGTAAATTATTTCTCGAATTTTCTAAATAAGAGTAACCAAAATGTGTGGAAAACTTTACGTTCACTGAATCTTTATGAGTCTATTTCAGTTAGCTCAGATTCCAAATATTCTGTTGATGATTTCAACGACTATTTTACATCATTAAAAACATCTCCCGCTGTTCTTCCTCTACCATATGTTAATATTGATAATCCCAACGCTTTTAATTTTATTCATGTTACGGAATCTGATGTATATTATGCATTATGTTCTATTTCTAGTAATGCGATCGGTTCTGATAATATTAGCCTTAAATTTTTGTTAATCATCTTTCCATATATATTGCCCTTTATAACTTATGTTTTTAACTCTTGTATTACTAAAAGTGTTTTTCCATATGATTGGAAACATTCGACTGTGTTACCTATACCGAAAACTAAAGAACCCTCTTCGATTGGTGATTATCGTCCAATAAGTATTTCACCAGTATTATCGAAAGTTTTTGAAATGTTGCTTAAAAATCAAATGGAAAGTTACATTGAGGGTAACAATTTATTATATGGTTTTCAATCAGGGTTTCGTAAAAACTATAGTACTTCTACTGCGCTTTCTAAAATAGTATTTGACATTGGAAGTAAACTCAATGAATCTAAATTTTCTATTTTAATTCTACTAGATTTTACGAAAGCCTTTGATTCAATTGAACATGCTTGCCTGGTACAAAAATTATGGCTTTATTTTGGTTTTTCTCCACTTGCTGTCCGATTCCTGGTCTCTTATCTGTCTGATCGACGTCAAAGTGTGCGTATTGGAGATAACTTGTCGAATCCTCTTCCGTTATTTTCTGGTGTACCTCAGGGGTCTATCTTGGGGCCATTGTTATTTGCTTTGTATATAAATGATCTACCTTATCACATTAACTTTTGCTCATTTCATTTATATGCTGATGACAGTCAAATATATCATTCTGCTCAGCTAAAGGATATTAATTGTGCATTTGATCAAATCAATGAAGATTTAGCCTCTGTTTCTAGGTGGTCTAGTTTTAATGGACTCTCACTCAATGCTATTAAAACACAGTGTATTTTTATATACAAACGTCGCCTTGACATTGTGTTACCTCCATTGTTCTTAAATGGTGTCCAACTTGGAAGAATCTTGGCGTAACTTTTAATAATACTCAATTTCAACACTTTATTCCTTTATTCCTTGCTGTTTATCAAAACGTTAATTGTACCACTCTTTACATATTGTGATGTTCTGTTTTACAATTCTGACTTTGATTCTAAAAGATCGCTCCAAATCGCATTTAACAATTGTACAAGTTATGTTTATAAACTTAAACGATATGATCATGTCTCAAATTATGCTTCGCATATACTCGGTTGCTCTTTCTTCTCATATTTACAGTACCGTATGTGTTGTTTTTTATTTAAAATTTTGCATGTTCAGCATCCGTCTTATTTATCTTCCTTATTACAGTTTGGTTCTTCCATGCGAACACGTAGACTTCAGTCTCTTAGTAGCAGATATTCTTGTAAACAATTCTCAGACTCTATTTTCGTTCATGGTATTAAAATCTATAATAATCTTCCTGATCATACTAAATGCTCAAATACTCTTGGCATATTTAAAAGAAAGTGTTTTAGTTACTTTGTCGAATTAATTTAAATATATAAGTTTTTTTTTTATTGTTATGAATTTCAATATTTTATGTTAGTATTAAGTATTTATTATATTTCATTCTAAGCATTTTATTAAGCATTTATTATATTTCTTCTAAATTATTGTTCTATCCTTTATTCCTTTTTATTATGTTTATCACTCAATACAGACTTTGAGAAGGCTTGCCTTACCTGTATTGTATTATATTAATAAATAAAATAAAATAAATAAAATGACTAAACAATTAATCCTATCACATAACAAAATATGATAGGAAAACATTTCATGATAGACATGATTCCCATATAATGTAAAAGCATTTCCATAATATGGAGTCCAGGGTTGCATTGATTTAAATCACTTGATTTAAATCAGTGATTTAAATCAGATTTAAATCAACTTGATTTTATTAAAAAAATCATTGATTTAAATCAAATGAAGAAATTTCTAAAATTTTTATCAAATTCAAAAAAAAAATTTGTTTTTTTTAATAAAATGTGGTAGGAATTTTAACAAGTGTCACAACAACACATAGAAACCTAAAGATCAGGGTCCCACAACAACATGCGTTCTAAGAATATGATGAACGAAATACGCTCACCATTTTTTTAATTTATACCTGACTCTGAGCTATCTTCACCTGACCAACGGCATCTGTATCAAGTCACGCTAAGACAATTGCATCGTGCTTGTGACTGGAAATAACTGAGAATAATTAAGATGTTAGCCTATAGTCGTAAAACTTCAACAACAAAGTCACAGATTAAACCACAACTAGAAATGTGTCAACCCACAAACCCACATAAAAAGCATGAACAGATTCTGGAAATGAATTTAGAAATAATAAATAATTACATATTAAACATAGAGTATTAAATGCAAATCAGCACAACCCGCTTACGAAAAAAAACATTTCCCCTAAAAACTAGCGTCACTATTAAGATCTTGAAGGTATTAAATCCTACACACTTTCCTGACACAAGTTATTTACAGTTGTTTCATATGACTTGCCGTTTAATGCTAACCAGTTATCTACATATCCGAGGAACTTTTCGAACCTGCAGAATTGGATCTCTGACATCACTCTAAAGCAGTGACAAATTATCTTAGATTGACAAGTAACGCTTTTCATGTCGCTAGAACAACATACTGGTTGTTACATACTGTCAGTGTAAAAATCTAGTAACTAAAAACTGTTACTTAACTTTTGTTTAGCCTTACATTTCATAAAATATAACCAAAGCTAATGGTTTATATAAAGTATTTTTTAAAGTTTAAGTTAACGTAGCATAGGGATATACAATTCCTTAAAAAATTGCACTACATTTTTTTAAAAATCAAAAAAATCCGATTTAAATCAAAAAAACCGATTTAAATCAAATAAATCTGATTTTTTTGATTTTTTTAAATAAATCAGATTTTTATGCAACCCTGATGGAGTCTAATGAAAGTGGAAAAATTCAACTTAAGTAAAATAAATAAGTGATGAAGAAGTTTCAACTTCGAAATTGTCGTCGTCTCAACGGCGCGGCGTAGTCGATAGCGTATCTGCCTAAGGATTCGAACCAGGCACTGAGGAGGAAGGTTCGAATTCATCCGAAACACGAAAAAAGAAGTTTTTTTTCTGAGAAACTTCCAACCATACCTTTGAATTGAAAAAATTCCAATTACTTCTTTACTTACTTCAGTTTAATTGATCTCAAAAATCCCCAATAAATTTCATGATAGGATAAAGGAAACAAAAATAAAAAGTTGGCTCGAACAAAACAAAAATAGGGTTACCAATAATCCAGTTAGGGACATATTCCTTGATTGTGTGATACACTGGCTTCCTCTATGATAAAATCCTCGATATTGTTACATAAACGCTCTTTCCTTCGAGCAAGCAATAGCGTGTCATCATCAAGGCGTACTCCATAACTAAGATTGAGTGTGCTCCCGTTCACTGAATGTAGTTCATCTGCCAGTACCCTTAAGATATCACCTTGGCCAGTGATATCTCACTGATATTGGCAGCAGTAAGAGATATCCTACCCAAATTCGTATCGTAGATCATAAATAAAAAAATTTACAAATCAACAAAAACTAATCCCTTCATGCGAGAAAAAATATAGTCAACAGAGAAGAAAAGTTCTAATCCTGCAGGTTTTTAAGTAATAAATTTAACCTTCACCTGCCGGTATTTGGAGTACTTGTTAAATTTAACATATTGTTACGTTTTTCTAACCTTCCTTCGAATTGGCCTAACTCACAATTCGATAAACGCATCCCCAATCTCTTCCTGAGTTCGATCACTGATTAGTAAGCACAAACACCAGGTTTTATTAAGTCTTCAACTCCTTGATTGTTCCACAACAACAGGAAAACAATACAGCAAACAATATTCCTAGCTAGAATATTCTTTCAACAACCTCAGAAACTCCAACGGTTGATTGTAGAAATTTCCAGTTCACAACGTTCAAAATAATACACAAAATATTTCTACTCAATAACACTTATAACTTTATTTACAAAAACTAATTTTAAATATCACTTTTATAATTATAACTTCACTATCGCAAGTTTAAAATAAAACTAATTCTTAATCTACAACAGACAATTTCATATATACTGTTTTGCTTAATTTCTAGAAAATTCTAGGTCACTTTTTAGAAACCTTGAGAAAATAGTAGAATATTCGATTATTTTACGTTACGTTCATTTAATTCATAAAATCATTTATTTATGTTGACCTTAATTCTAAGAATATGAACAACAACAACAACACTATTCATTTCATTCATTTGTTGTTGCGTTTTGTTGTGATTTGATTTTCTTGGAAGTGACCGTAATCGTCTAGATTTTTCTGTAATAGTAACAATATTGTTACGATTCTACGTAAACGCAATAAAATACAAAACATTTTTGTATTCAACCTCAATTTTCGATATATGTACTGTTTGCGACCACCCTATATTAAATAATAATACTTGTTTAACCAGTAAACACAACTCCCACTTTTTTTAAATACCAAAAAATCAAGTCAATAGTTAGTAAAATAAAATCAATGTTTTTTAGTCTCTCTTCGATCTTTGTAATAAACAGTCAATTAAGAAACAAATAAAACAATTATCTGTCAAAATTAATAAAACCGCATGGTAGTTTTATTGGAATTACAAAATCGATTTGGATCGTGAAAATTAGCAATTATAAGCAAATCATCTAAACATGTACAATGCATTCAAAAATAATTTTAACGTCACATTGTTTTCTAAGAAAAAGGGTCAAAACTTAAAACATGAAATAAAATATATCCAAATTAATTTCATCATAGTTGCTCGAGCTTTCTCTGTAAAGGATAGATTTTCCTAGAATATGCGAGAATTTAAGCTGATTTATATATAAGGGAAATCCTCCCCTTTTGCGAAATGAGAAATAGTTTTATTTTAGACTGCGATGATGTCAAGTAAAATTAACTGTAAACGAAACGCTGTACCATTGAAAAAAAAATCGTGTAAGAGAAGTTATTTTTAATATTATGGTTTTGTGAATAAAGTTTTAATACCTTCATTTTGGCGTTCTAAATGTTTCCTCAAAAGTCTCATAAAATCTCGTGTGTCTGCGTCGTAAGTTATTCAAGGTCAAAGGTAACAAAAAACAGTTTTTCACGATTATCTCGGTTTCTATTGCTCCAATGACGTTAACATCTATTTTAGAAAATGTAGAGCATAAAATTTGCAACAAATTTTATCTGATACATTTTCTCATGCGCTCAGCCGTTTCTGCGATAGAGGACAGTGAAGTAGTTTTCTTTTTTTCTTGACTCTGCTGCTGCATTAGCTGTTTGGCCACAAAATAAACACAGTTTTTTTTAAATCAAACATTTCATTCCTCTTATTACGAGGTACACTGGGTGATGATAAAGGATGATCTCCTTCTAAGCGTGGTTTCGATGCCGCTATGGAATTTTTGCTGATGTACACTTTTCGACACACTACATGCACATTCACAGAAGTTAAAATATTTAAGAAGTATGTCACCATCATTTCAATCGATACTTGCAGTTTTTTAAGTTTTCAAGCCACGCATCACATTATCAAAATCACCTTCTGCAAGTGGTTTCTCACAGATAAAACACAAATTTAGCCGTAATTTTCAAAATTTTACGTCCGTCGTTGCCGAGATCGGAAACGAGAATAATCGACAATTATTAAAAGTTCAAGGTAATATTCACAAATATTCACGGTTGACCTTGTATTACAGTACGTGAGACTGAGCACTGTTTGCTCACCGCCTTCTATCGCAAAAACGGTCGAGCGCATGAAAAAATGTTTCTAATAAAATTGGTCACAAATTTTATGCTCTACAATATAATTGGAGCAAATAAAACTGAGATAATCGCGAAAAACTATTTTTTGATACCTTTGACCTTGAATAACTTATGACGCAGACACAAGATTTTATGAGACTTTTGAGGCAACTTAGAGAACGCCAAAATGAAGGTATATACGAAAATTCAGCTTCTCTCATTCCGTGTTTTTATTAAAATGAAACAAAAACCGCAAATGTCACCTTTAGGTCTCAGTTCTTTTTTGCTTTTTAAAAACAAGATGAAAATTAAAAATTTTAACATGCGGCATTCTAAGTTTGTTTGAAAAAAGGAAAACAACAAAATTTAATTAATTCTTGCCCCATCAATTCTTCGTCATCGGAGGCTGTAAGCTATCCCACCGTTTATTTTTTTTATTACTATAGAAAATATTATTGTTTGAAAAGTCCTTTAAAACAACTATAAAGCCAATTTAAAGGAAGATGGAAAAACGTGACAATATGTTTGGTATCCCCGATTCTAGTTTTAGAGTCATATTTTAACCTTGGTTGCTAGTGTAGCTAGTGTTGCTGTTGACTATATATCAAGGTTATGCTAACTGTGACTATCGCAAACGTCTATCGCAACTAGAACTACGATTTGATGTTTTTCTATGCAGACCTTTCTGTTATTATGGGGTTGTTTTGTTCTGAAGTCGTGTTGATGTCATTAGATATTCCTACAGTGATGGTAATGAGGCACACTCACTTTTAGTTTAGCAATGGATGCAGATAATGAAACCAGGCTGTATGATGTTTAATCAGCTACTACTTTTCCTGGTTTTAGTAGAGGTAGTGCTCGGTCGACATGTTAAATACTTTATGATGATAAGGTCTACATGTTTCAGTATAGTTGGTGACAGATCATCTGGTGCATTGAGGTGTTTGTGATTGTTATTGCTTTTACAACATCATATTCGACATCAATTATCAACTTATGGATTCTTCTTAAGGCGAAGTCTTCCCAATACGCTTTGTTTTGTTTGTTTGCTTTGCATTGTTTTGCGGTGCGAGTTAAACAGCCGTTTAATGGTATGCTATGTGTTTTTAGTGTTTGCGTTAAAGTCTACTTATCACGTATATATTATTATATTCAGTTGGAAAATTTGGTTTTATTTAGGAATACCCATTCTGTCAGCTTTCTTCAAGATATTGAGAAACGCACATTAGTTAGGATGAAGAATTTCCGGCTTGTCTTCTATTTGATTATGGAAGCTATTCCAATTGGCTTTTGAAAAATTGGTGTACATGCTACGAACTTGATATGATGAAATCTTTATTTTTATTTCCCATACCAAACTGTAAACGAGTGATGCGCTGTCGGAAAACAAGTGAGGGAAGCTGCTGCAGTTAGAAGTGATAAGTGTAACCGATGAGTCAATAAGAATGTCGATACTTGAGTGATCTGTTTGTTCAGAAAACTCGATCCCATGTTGATCATCAGTTAAGACCTGTGAAACGGTGAGCGTTCAAGCTACCCAAAATGTACCAAATTTTTAAGATAACATGATGACTGATGTTGGCATTTTACCCTGTAGGGCAACAGATTAAAGTTTCTGTCAATACAGATTGATCCTGGTAATTTTCGGTGCTGAGAACTGATCAATTGTCTTGGAAATCGAGCAATGTCATTTTCATTTTTAGATAACAGGAAAGTTAAGCTATTTTGAGGAAAAAGATTTGCATTTTGCATTTATTTAGATTTAATGCAAGGTGAATTATATTCCACCAAAAAGTCTAAATTAACGAGGTTAAACATTATTCCTTCTTACAAATTCACACAAAATGAGATAAAGATCAAAAATTTAATAACATTTTAATAACCAAAAAAGGTTAATAATATTGTCGGTATATAGTATTAGAAGTCATGGCTTAGAGGAGTTTGAGAAGGCACTGTCGGAATGATGAGTTCTTCCATATTGATAGAAAAACTTTCAAAATAAGGAATTTTGTAAAACTGACCAAGCTACAAGTGCTTTTTTATGAAGAAGAAGAATACCATTCAACTTCGAATTCTACTTAAAAAGAACAAAAATATGTTTTTGGCGTTTATTTTTACAACTAATATAAGGAAATCGCGTGTCATTCACAATTGCATTGAATTTATCTATGAAGCGAACGAAGCATATTTGGTCATTCATACGAAAAACGTAAAATTTGATGTGGAGTTTTTATCTGAGAAACTTCCAACCATGCCTTTGAATTGAAAAAATTCCAATTACTTCCTTACTTACTTGAGTTTACTTGTTCTCAAAAATCCTTAATATATTTGATAATGTTTTTATGATGTTGTCAATGAACTTAAGACTTAATTACTCAATAATAGATTAGATATGCATATTTATCAAAAAAGCGGAGGAGAAGTTATATTTGAGCTCAGTAATTATAAAAACCCAAAATCGAATATTGTCAAAAATGAAAAAATCTTTACGATTTTAACAAAAGAGATTGTTGTGGGTTAAATAAATCAAAACAAAGAAAATGATTACTTCATTTTATCAAAAATTATAGTGAATATTGAATAAAACAAACTCGGCTAAACTAAAACTTTTTAGTATAATCTCTCAAGGAGATACCGGACGCATCGAATGTGTTATGTTTCTGCTATTTCGGCATCAATCTGGTTCTAGTTTCAGAATTTCTTGGCAACAAGGAGTTAAACATTTTCGAAGTTTTGTTTTTGTATACTTGGGTTTGGAAAATGCAGCCTTATTTTATAAAAAAAACATACTTAAGTAAATGATAAAATGAAGAAATAAATTCTGTGAAATTGGATAACGCTCATCCCACTGTGTGGGAAAGTAGTAACATCACTGCAAAACGAGAGCATCTGTACACTCGATCTTAATCTGACCAACATAAACACTGACAATCATATTAAGAACTGGCGTGTCTGATCTTTCTTCTGTCTGATCACACTTGTATATATAAAAATTAAATGAAACAAAAGGAGAGATTAGAACAATTAGAAGATGGAAAAAATGAAGAGATAGAGCTAGAGGACCAAAAGACATATTATAACAGAAAAGAGGATGCAGAGAAAAATGACACAAAGGACAAACATAAAAGGGCGAAAGAGAAATAGCAGAGTAAAGAAATAGTATAAGAACTCAGCTTAAATTTCGCATGGGATTGCAGAAAGATGCAGTAAAAAATGATAAAGCTGGAAAACGATAACTATTGCAGAAGGGTATGTCAGGAGGAAATGGCCTAAAAACCCTTGTATATTAATACATTACATAAGCCAAAAAGCTAATTTAACTGTATTTCAAATTGAACGAAATTACCATAAAATTTCGTAAAGATTTATACCAAAACCAAACGTGACAAAGATTTGTATTAAATAACAAGATGCAATTTCTAAAATTACGGAATTTGTTTTTGAACTTAACCCAAAATAACACTTAAGAATTATGTACAAAAAAAAATACTAATTTAAAAACGATGACAAAAACGAAACTTATAATAAATAATAACAATAAAAAAAGTTACCTTACCTGTTTTTTAAACGAACTATTTTAACAAGACCTTTTGGAAATCTTGTTTCAATATAATAATCCAATTTGCTTTTAAGCTCTTCATTATTACTATCATCATCAACAAGTATAACTTCTTTCAAAATTCTTTTATCACAGGTATTTAACACACTATGAACAGTCCTAACAAGCACAGAATATGGTTCATTAAAAAATATTACAATAATTGTAGCGGTCGGTAAATTATCTAAATCATATGTCTCCGCCCGACACAAAGGATTTCGGGCATCTGGTGTTGTACGATTATAACTTAAATGTTCACTTAACTCTTCATTTAATGCAATTGTTAATAAATTCTTATCACCAATTTCTTTTGATTGGCCAGATAGGGTAACCGATTCACCATTATTACCAATTAAAGGAACTTGTTTTGCAAAATCCGAACGTATCAATTTCTCTAACTTATTCTCATTACTTAATTCATCGATACGATTATTTGAATTATTATTAGATGTACTATTAATTGATATATATTTAAAATAAAATAAAAAACATACTAATATTATTGAAAATATTAGAATTTTTGAATAAAAACTTCGTCGGAGACCACGTACAAACATTTTACTTAATTAATTTTATTGAACTTTTTTCAAACAAAACAAATTTTTATTAATGAATTTCACTTTAAAACATTAAAATTAATAAAACTTAATTTTTCGTTTTAATTTTCTACATGGCACACACATCACTTTTATTTTGTATTAGTTTAAAATCATATAAAACATGAATTACATTTTGTTTTATGAAAATAAATAAAATTTGAGCTTCTTTTGTTAGTTGTCATCAAACGGGGGAAAACAAATGAGAACTAGTGTCAAAATAAAGATTTAGACAACAGGTAAAAAGAAAACTGTTTTATCGACGGTTTTTTATTACAATATAGTTTTTGTGCTACACACTGATGGAGTATTGCATACGAAAAGAGATTTTAATAAAATTGTGGAAAATATACGTTTGAAAAGCGGTTTATCAAGATATAAGTAAAGTATCTAGTGAAAAATTAAATAAATTTTTCAATATTTTGAACAAAAGCACTACAAACGTTTTACTTAAAAAAAAATAAATAAAAAACAACTTTGTCTTTTCCACTTAACAATTTTTTAAATATAATAAAATTTTTATTTTTTACATCGACCGGTTTCGTATACATTTTCATGACTTCAATGGTCAATGGACAACATTAATTATCTTTTACTTTTAATAGATATTGATGGAGAGATTTGTTGATTTAAAATCTTTTGGTTAATCTTCGGGTATGCTACCACCCCGCGTACTCCAGTCCTTTCTCTTGACATAGGAAGTCAAGTGAGATAGCGCATACCACTTGACATAACTAATATAAAGCTGGGTTTTAAGATGCGAACTATTAGCTCAACTACCCAAAACTTAACAACTTAACGTAACGTAACTTAATGACGCGACATATGAACTTAACATATAATCGACCACCGAAAACTTAAGAACTTTTCGTTCAGTTGAACTGTCACTTTTAACTTTAACGAAAAACTTAAGAGTGCGAAAATTTGCGTAGAAAACTTAAGAATTGTCAAAAAAACAACAACAAATATTTATTGTGTACATATTTTATCTAATTGTTTGTGTTTATTTATTATTTTGATATAAGTAAATATTAAATTTAACAATTTTGTGGTTTTGATTTATTTTCAAAAATTTAGCTTCCAATAAATAAAACAAAAATTGATTATTATTATGTAGTTTTTGTTCATAACCTAAAAATAATTGTGTTTCAACCAAGTGAAAGTTTTAAATAAAATTTATGTGGAAGATCAAAATAGTTTTATAAAATATCAGTGTTGTAATGTACCATAATTTAATTAAACCATATAGTTTTCATTTAATTTTTTTTTAATAATTTTTATTTTGTTTATTTGCAGGAACTCAAAAACTTTGTCAAACGCTATTTTATTTATATGTAATTATTGTATAAGTTTATTTATTTAAATGTATAATTGTATATATAACAAAACTAAATAAAGTATGCAAGTAAATAATAATTCTTTTGTTGTTTTAAATAATATATCAAACATGTGAATAAATATATCAAATAAGTGAATAAATATTTCAGAAATAAAAATTTTGACGTCTGGCTAAGTTCTTAAGTTTTCGCTAGTTGGAAATTAGATTTTTGACATTCGTTAAGTTGTCTTAAGTCTCTTAAGTTTTCGCTGGTTAGCCCTTATGGATGGTGTTATTATAACCAAACAGAAATGAGATATTTTATATTCACCACGGCCCCAGATGAAAGTTCGAGAAAAGCTGGATTTTAACAAGCGAACTGTGGACTGTGTTAGTAATCAATCAAAAATAAGAATTTTATGGTGCATATAAAATTCTCTTCTCTAATTGGTTAATAAAAAAATTCGCTGTCCACCGTTCACATATTAAAATCCAGTTTTATGTGTGCGATGACAACAAATTCGCATATGAAATTTAGTCCACAGTCCGCAGTCCAAAGTTTGCGTGTTAAAACCCAGCTTCAACACCACAGAATATATGTTATCGTGGAACCTATAGGTCAAAAAAGTATCTGGGTTTCGATTCTGATCGGTTTTGTCAATTTTTTCTCAATTTTGAAGAATTAAACAAAATTTAGACAAAATAAATTTTGTTTAATTCTTCAAAAAATATTTTTTCAACCCGACAACATTTTCGTCAAGTTTTCGTTAAATTTGGATTTCTCTAAAATTTTGTCTAAAATTTCTCGAAGGTTTGTCAATACCAAAACTTGTTTCGACAAGCCATTAAAATATTATACATATTCGTTTTTTTTGTAATAAATTATAATAAAACTGGATGGTTTTTTTGTGAACAATTAAGCTTAAGTATACATATTGGAAATCACTTGAATTTTGCAATTCGAAATAACTTTTCATTTTCTATAAAATTCCTTCAGAAAAATTTTTTGTGTTTCGTGTCAGGATTCGAACTCACATCATCAGAGACACATGTTCAAATCCCGTGTGTCTTACATAACTAAGCCACAGCGGGCGATGACGAACCATGTTTTAATTTTGATGTTCAGGTAATTTCTAAATTGAAACTTCATCATTTATCATATTTACTTAAGATGAATTTTTCATCTATGATTACATATTGTTACGTTTTTCTAAACTCCCTTCGAATTGGCCCTACTCACAATTCGATAAACGCAATCCCCAATCCCTTCCTGAGTTCGATCACTGATTAGTAAGCACAAACACCAGGTTTTATTAAGTATTCAACACCTTAATTGTTTCACAACAACAGGCAACCAATACAGCAAACAATATTCTTGACTAGAATATTCTTCCAACAGCTTCCGAAACTCCAACGGTTGATTGTAGAAATTTCCAGTAATAGAACGTTTAAAATAATACACAAAATATTTCTACTCAATAACACTTATAACTTTATTCACTAATTTAAAGATCACTTTTATAATTTTAACTTCACAATCGCAGGTTTAAAATAAACTAATTTTACATTTAATTTCACTTTACTGTCGCAGGTCTAAAATAAAACTAATTAAAAACTACAAAAGGTATTTTCCTTATATACCTTCTGCAATACTTCTAGATAATTCGACATCACTTTCCAGAAACCTTGAGAAAATATTAGAATATTCGATTATTTTACGTTATGTTGATTTGATTCATAAAATCGTTTATGTTGACCCTATTTCTAAGAAGAGACAACAACAACAATATTCATTTCATTAATTTGTTTGTTGTGTTTTGTTGATTTTATTTTCCTGGAAGTGACCGTAATCGTCTAGATTTTTCTGAATCGTAACAATATTGAAAAATATGGAGGGTCTGAAATCTCAAGCTCTGAGATATCAAGACTTCGGTCTGGGTTAAGGATTTTGATATAGTTTTCGGCAAAAAACTTTTATGAGGACATGGATTTTAGTTTTTGGCAGCGGTGTATATCAAAGATAACTCTTTGTTAAAGCATAAGTATCTTTTTATCTCTGTTTAGAAATTTATTACAAAACTAACAAAAAACATCAATACGTTGCCGGAAAATTATAACAGATCGTAAATTAACATAAATTAATGAAAAGATGATACATCAGCAAACTACTCAAAAACCTCTTCATTTAGCGTTTCGAGAAAATATTACAAAATCATAAAATTCATGTTTCTTTCAAAATTCCAAAAATATTGTAAAAATTAAATAAAATTCAAACTTTTTCCAAAATTCTAAAAATATCCAAAAATTATTACAAAATCAAAGATTAAATTTTTTTCAAAAATTCTAAAAATATTGCCAAAATTATAACAAAATCAAAAATTGAACCTATTTTCAAAATTCCAAAAATGTTCCAAAAATTAGAATAAAATCAAAGATATAAACTTTTTCTAAATTCCAATAATATTCCAAAAATTCTTAAAAATTCAAAATTTTTCTAAAATTCTAAAAATATTGCAAAAATTATTAGAACATCAAAAATACAAACTTTTTTCAAAATTCCAAAAATATATCAAAAACTATAACAAATTCAAAAATTTCCATGTCCAATTTCTTTTCAATTACATTTACGTCATAAAAACAGCTACATTTTTTTTCCAAAAAATTGGCTAAAAAATAAATGAAAATGTTTTTTGACACACTTGACATTATGTTTTTGACAAACTTATAATGCCATAATTCTCAATAATAATAATAAAATTTCATTTCAAACAAAACTTAATTACTTCGGTCTGAAAGACCTAAGTATTACATTCATGAGCTCAAAGTGAAATTCTTACCCCCACTTTTTTTGACATTTCTCGACGTCTTAGGACCTCCTGATTCTAAAAAAGCAAAAAAAAAATGTATGTCTGTCTGCCGGCCGTCCGCCGTCATTACCTACGCTGCAGGGAAAACCACTGGAGGGATTTCAAAAATTTTTTTTTCTAAAAATAGGTATACTCAAGGGACAGGTCCGAAAGGACGCTGTGTTCGATAACTGTACCAGAAGTGTGTCAAAAAAATCATTATGTGTGTCAAAAAAAGCAAATTTTCATATTTTTGGCTTAAAAAACGTTCATTTTAAGTGATTACGAGCAGGAACATTAAATTTGGAGAAATCTTGATGGTCGGGATTGGTATGTGAGATCAAAAACTAGATTATTGCATTATAAGTTTGTCAAAAAAATGTTGTCAAGTGTGTCAAAAGAAAGATTTTTATTTATTTTTTTACCTAATTTTTTGAAAAAAAAAAATAAAATTAATTGTTTGTTTGAAATGAAGTTTTATTATTATTATTGAGAATTATGGCATTATAAGTTTGTCAAAAAAATGTTGTCAAGTGAAGTGTGTCAAAAGAAAGATTTTTATTTATTCTTTTACCCAATTTTTTGGAAAAAAAATAAAATTAATTGTTTGTTTGAAATGAAATTTTATTATTATTATAGAGAATTATGGCATTATAAGTTTGTCAAAAAAATGTTGTCAAGTGTGTCAAAAGATTTTTATTTAGTTTTTTAGCCAATTTTTTGGAAAAAAAATAAAATTGTTTCTTTGAAATGAAATTTTATTATTATTATTGAGAATTATGACATTATAAGTTTGTCAAAAAATATTGTCAAGTGTGTTTTTATTTATTTTTTACACTATTTTTTTAGAAAAAAATAAAATTAATAGTTCGCATGACATGATATTTTATAATTATTATAGAGAATTATGGCATTATAAGTTTGTCAAAAAATGTTGTCAAGTGTGTCAAAAAATGATTTCATTTAATTTTTTTGCCAATTTTTTGGGAAAAAAAATGTAGCGGTTTTTATGACGTAAATTTAATTTAAAAAGAAATTGGACATGGAAATTTTTGAATTTGTTATAGTTTTTGAAATATTTTTGGAATTTTGAAAAAATTTGTACTTTTGATTTTGTAATAATTTTTGCAATATTTTTAGAATTTCGGAAAAAGTTTTAATTTTTGATTTTGTAAGAATTTTTGGAATATTTGTAGACTTTTGAAAAATTTTTAATTTTTGATATTATTATAATTTTTGGAATTTTGAAAAAATTTTCAATTTTTGATTTTGTAATAATTTTTGCAATATTTTTAAAATTTTGGAAAAAGGTTGAATTTTTAAGAATTTTTGAAATATTATTGGAATTTAGAAAAAGTTTAAGTATTTGATTTTATTCTAATTTTTGGAATTTTGAAAATGTTTGATTTTATTTAATTTAAAAATATTTTTGGAATTTTGATTATAATTTTCCGGCAACGTATTGATGTTTCGTGTTAGTTTTGTAATAAATTTTTAAACAGAGATAAAAAATACTTGTACTTTAACAAAGAGTTGTGTTTGATATACATCGCTGCCCAAAACTAAAAACCATGTCCTCATAAAAGTTTTTTGCCGAAAACTATATCAAAATCCTTTACCCAGACCGAAGTCTTGATATCTCAGAGCTGTGAGATTTCAGCCCCTCCATATTTTTCTTATTATACGGTCGAATCAAAAAACAACAATAAAAAAAAATTTTTGTTTTTTTTTCCAAAAAATTAGCTAAAAAAATAAATAAAAATCTATCTTTTGACACACTTGACAACATTTTTTGACAAACTTATAATGCAATAATCTAGATTTTGGTCTCACATACCAATCCCGACCATCAAGATTTCTCCAAATTCAATGTTTCTACTCGTAATCACTTAAAATGAATGTTTTTTAAGCAAAAAATATGCAAATTTCCTTGTTTTGACACACTTGACGATTTTTTTGACACACTTCCGGTACAGTTATCAAACACATCGTCCTTTTGGCTCTGCCCATTGAGTAAACCTATTTTTAGAAAAAAAAATTTTTTGAAATCCGTACAAAAAAAAGTGGGGGTAAGAATTACTTCGGTCTGAAAGACCTAAGTATTACATTCATGAGCCAAAAGTGAAATTCTTACCCCCGCTTTTTTTGGCATTTCTCGACGTTTTAGGACCTACTGATTCTAAAAAGCAAAAAAAAAATGTATGTCTGTCTGCCGGCCATCCGTTCGCCATTACGCTGCAGGGAAAGCCGCTGGAGGGATTTCAAAAATTTTTTTTTCTGAAAATAGGTATACTCAAGGGACAGGTCTGAAAGGACGCTGTGTTCGATAACTGTACCGGAAGTGTGTCAAAAAAATCTATAAGTGTGTCAAAAACAGCAAATTTCATATTTTTGGCTTAAAAAACGTTCATTTTAAGTGATTACGAGTAGGAACATTGAATTTGGAGAAATCTTGATGGTAGGGATTGGTATGTCAGATCAAAAACTAGATTATTGCATTATAAGTTTGTAAAAAAAAATGTTGTCAAGTGTGTCAAAAGAAAGATTTTTATTTATTTTTTTACCCAATTTTTGAAAAAAAAATAAAATTAATTATTTGTTTGAATTTAATTTTTATTATTATTATTGAGAACTATGGCATGTCTTATGGTTTGTCAAAAAAATAATGTCAAGTGTGTCAAAAAACGATTTCTCTTTTTTTTTTTAAACAATTTTTTGGAAAAAAAAATTTAGCTGTTTGTATGACGTAAATGTAATTTTACATGTGGAAATTTTTGAATTTGTTAGTTCTTGAAATATTTTTGGAATTTTGAAAAAAGTTTTAATTTTTGATTTTGTTATAATTTTGCAATATTTTTAGAATTTTTGAAAAAGTTTTAATTTTTGATTTTGTAAGAATTTTTGGAATATTTTTAGAATTTTGAAAAAAATTTTAAATTTTTGATTTTATTATAATTTTTGGAATTTTGAAAAAAGTTTCAATTTTTGATTTTGTAATAATTGTTGGAATATATTTAGAATTTTGAAAAAAGTTTGATTTTATTATAATTTTTACAATATTTTTGGAATTTTGAAAGAAAAATGAATTTGTGATTTTGTAATATTTTCTCGAATCGCTAAATTGAAGGTTTTTGAATAGTTTGCTGAAAATGTAATTGAAAATTAAATTGGACATGGACATTTTTGAGTTTGTTATAGTTTTTGTAATATTTTTGATATTATGAAAAAGTTTCAATTTTTGATTTTGTAAGAATTTTTGGAATATTTTGAGAATTTTGAAAAATTTTAAATTTTTGATTTTAGTATAATTATAATTTTGGAAAAAGTTACAATTTTTGATTTTGTTATAATTTTTGCAATATTTTTAGAATTTTTGAAAAAAGTTTTAATCTGTGATTTTGTAATAATTTTTGAAATATTTTTAGAATTTTGTTTGAAAAAAGTTTGAATTTTTTATTTTACAATATTTTTGGAATTTTGAAAGAAATATGAATTTGAAATTTTGAAATATTTTCTCGAAACGCTAAATGGAGAGGTTTTTGAGTAGCTTGCTGATGGTATAATCTTTTCAATAAATTATGTTATCTATGATCTGTTATAATTTTCCAACAACGTATTGATGTTTCGTGTTAGTTTTGTAATATATATCTAAACAGAGATAAAAAATACATGTACTTTAACAAAAAGTTATGTTTGATATACATCGCTGCCCAAAACTAAAATCCATGTCCTCATAAAAGTTTGTCGCCGAAAACTATATCAAAATCCTTAACCCAGACCGAAGTCTTGATATCTCAGAGCTGTGAGATTTCAGCCCCTCCATATTTTCACTTTGAGCTCATGAATGTAATACTTAAGTCTTTCAGACCGAAGTAATTGCATTTCTTTGGGATTTTTTATATTAAAACTATTTTAAATAAAGTTGTAAGTTGTGTTTAAATAAAGTTGTAAAAAATGGTAAGTGTTACAATTATATATTTATTTAATCATTTGAATATTATTTCTTGACGATATAGATTTTAATTTTTTATAAATTTGATTATTTTTATAAGAAAACGGTGTTTAAAAAGTAAATAGTAAATTTTTACAAAAATTTGCTGAAACAAAACTAAAATGTAATAGCCAATAATCCAGCCGGTTGCATATTCCTTGATCCTGTGACGCACCGTCTTTGTTGAAGATTAAAGCCCACACATAGTTATATGAAGGCTCGTTTCCTCAAGGATGCAATAGCGTCTCATCATCAAGGATTATTTCACAGCTCGTTGAGGGTGCTACCGTTGACTGAATACAGTTCATCCGCCACCACCCCTAAGATGTCACCTTGGCTAGTGATATCTCACTGCTATTGCAGTGATATCTCACGTTAGCTCGTATGTTAATAGCAGGGACTGGAGTACACGGGGTTGTCACATCCGTAGATCAAAAATAAAAAATTTCAAAACAATAAAAACTGATCCCTCCTGGCTATGGAGCTCCATTCCTCCATGCTCCATAATAAATAAAAAAAGTTGTGTATAGTATTATTTGATTCTTCGGAATATTTCTTATATGTGTAAATTTTTTTAGGAGGCTACTATTGTTGTTGAAAAGGTCATGAAATATTCCACAAGAATTTGTTAAATTATTTTCACACATAAAATGGTCTTTCAAAGTCTCAAGTAGAGTTTCTGCTCGAGCAATCCGGTCTCAAGATGCTCGAGAAAGATTTGTTATTTTGAACTCTCAAATCTCGAGGAACTATTTCCACATTTTCGAGATTTTCATTTCTCGAGAAATATTGTTGATAATCTCAAAATTTAAAAACCACCATAAATCCGATTCAATTCCACAACAAAATGAACTTTTAGATGACTGTTGCAGACCCCGAACCGTCCTGGTACACTGCAAAACAACTTGAGGAGAAAACGACTTGCAATTACTCCAGGACTGCAGATAGAATTCTATTGATACTGTGATTGACCGGTTTTGCGAGTCAAAGTAGCAGTCGTAAGCTCTCAGACGTCAGGATGCCTTATTATTATCTAAAGAGGGAATCTTAGAATTTCTATTCAAATCTCTTCGGAAAATTAATTCAGAAATATGAAACCTCCAAATTGTTATTTGAAATACTCTACCTCTCAATATCCAAGGAATTTAATATATTTGAAGCTACTGATAAGATCACTATCAATTTTAAACTTCTAAGAAATGCTCTAATTTTGATAAAACCTACATGCAATAAAAATGAAAGAAAGCTGAAAGCTGAATGAAAGCTTCTTTATCTGGAAATTTTTGCAGTAAACGATTGATTGATAAATCACTAGATTGAGTGACAAAATTGTGTTGTAAAAGCTAGTCTTGTGTTGTAAAACTTTTTAAATAGCAAAAATTAAATTTAAACAAGATTTTTTATTTTATATAATGATATACATATTTATCATTTTTTAAAACAATTAATTTAATTAACTTAAATAATTTAAAACATATATTATTTAACATAACATAATGTCAATCTCTTGTTACTTTACGCAAATAACTTATTTAATAAGTTTAATAAAAAATTAAAGAAAACAAAGCTTTTTTTAATTTTACTGTTACTCTATATATATTTCAGCTTGTTAGGCCATCTTCTGGAGTAATGATTTAATAGTTACAATAAAAATCTTATATATACAATTTTTTACAAAACAATACGGTAAAGAGAGAGAAAACAATAACAAAGAACATAATAAAATACTTAAATTAGCAGTTATGAAAAAATCTAATATTAAAAAGAGACAAATATTTTAAGAAATAAAACTATTGTAAAACTAAAATTAAAATGAAAACAAAAGTGTTGAATCCCATGGTCCATCCTCCAGAAAAAAATATTTATGTTTTATGATCCCAAATAGTTGAAGTAATCTATAAAAAGTAAAAATTTCCAGTGCAGCATCTTGTTCAAATTTCAAAATAAAAGGATAATTAAAAGAAAAAATATTTAAAATTTATGAAAGAAAAAATTGACGTAGTAGGAGGAAACCAATTATAAAACAAGAATAAGATTACAAGATCAACCAAAATTAAAACTGTTGTTTTAAGATTATATTGATATTGTAGGAATTACCGAACATTATGATTTATGAATAAAGAAAGTAAGGGATTAAGAGGTTATAAAACTTTTGAGAAAAGATCAAAATAGAAAACAAAAAAACCGTTTTGAAGTTATTTATGAAATAACGCAGGATCTGTCAAAGGAGAAAATAGGATTTCTGTTTGTTCGTTTAAAATATCTTTTTTGAAGTACAGTGCTTTCCTAATCTCGTAAGATTCCAAAATATCTAACTTTTTCCCCTTAGGTTCAATATGTAATATTGAGAGATTAGCTATAGAGACACTATGGTTAGAATCAATTACGTGGTTAGCTAAAGCAGAATCCGTCTTTCCTAACTTTACTGCAGCTAGATGTTCCTTAGCTCTAATTCTGAAGTTCCTACCCGTTTGGCCTAAATATTTAAAACTACAATCATTGCACTTGATTTCATATACACCTGACTTCAACAGGGTATCCGTTTTGGTATATTATTAAAAACAAGTTTCTTAATTGTACTTTTATTGGAAAACGCAAACCTAATATTTGAATACTTCGAAACGAAATTACCTAATCTTGAGCAAACATTACCAGTATATCCCACACGTCTCCACTTCCATGAAGGTGCGTTCTCCACTGGATAAATGCTACCCAAGAGTTTTTTTCTTTGTTTCTTCTTTAACAAACCAAACACTACTCTTTTGTCATAGCCGTTATTATAGGCAATCGTAAGAATAGTGTTTAGTTCCTTACTGAAGTTTGCATTAGACATTGGGATATTAGTTAATCTCTCTATAAAAGCATGAAAAGCTGACATTTTAGTATTAATGGGGTGGTTAGAGTGCGCGGGTATAACAGAATCAGTATAGGTAGGTTTCCTATAAATACTAAAGTCGAATTTGGAATTAATTTGAGATATTGTTATATCAAGAAAATTAAGAGAGTCTAAGGTCTCAGTTTCTAAGGTGAAATCTATTGATGAAAATTGTGTATTAAGCCAAGACAAAAAACAATCCAGTAACCTATCTGTACCTTGCCAGTAACAAAGTATATCATCTACATATCTATACCAAAAGACTATATTACGGTAAAATGGGTTAGAAGGTGAGAGTATAAGTTTCTCAAAATGGTTCATAAAAATATCTGCAAATAAAGGTGAAAGAGGGGAACCCATAGGAAGACCATCAGAAAACTTATAAAATTTTGAATCATAACAAAAATAATTTTGTTCGATGCAAGTTCTATAAATTCTCTTTAGATCATCTCTAATAGAAGGATCAGAGACATCTTCATTAATAAACCTGTACACTATATCTGTTAAAATTTTAATTGGGACTGAGGTGAATAAACAAACTACATCAAAGGACACAAATTTAGCCTTAGAAACACAATCGAAACTACTAATTTTTTGCGCTAGATCTACAGAGTTTTTAACTGAATATGTTGAACAGAAGCTGGTATGATGTGAAAATAGTTGGTTAAACTTTTTACATAATTTATATGCTGGAGCACTACAATAAGAAACAATAGGTCTAATAGGTGTGTTTTCCTTATGAATTTTAGGTAAACCATAAAGAATGGGGGCTAAACCATTCATCATAGTGTATTTCCATCCATCATTTGGAAACACACTTTTTGACTCCCTAATACACTGACTAACGGATAACTTAAAACTTGGGGTGGGATCTTTTGCTAAAACTATGGCACGACTATCTTTTATAAAATCTAACACTTTGTTGTGGTAATCAACCCTATCAAGCACTGTTATGGTATTGCCTTTATCAGCTTTACATACAATAGCGTCATTTTCTACAACCTTTTCTCTAATTGATTTTATGATTCTATTGGAATTCAAGGGATTTTTATTTAAATTGGTACTCACATATTCTTGTTGAATTCTCAATGCGCAAGCTGCCTTTAACCGTATGGGTTCACCTTGTAGAGCTGTTTCTGCGTCGATAGCTAGATCTTCCATATTTTTTATTGTGGTTTCCGCTGGTGGTGAAAAGTTTACACCACGACTTAAAATTTCTTCCTCTTCTTTTGTAAAATTAGTGGATGAAATATTTTTGAATCTTGGATAGAATTGCTCTTTATCATCCAAAACCGGCTCTCTTTGAGGTTGCTGTGCTTGATGTTCTGCCATTAATGCTTCGATTTTCCTTGTTTGTTTAACGTATTGTTTGTGGGCTTTTTCCTCTGCATCTGCTCGAACTTTTGCATCAAAAATTACAAATTCCACATGATGTAATCTGGACGTTAGCTCCGTATGAACAATTTTCAGATGTGTGCTCATGTTGCATCTAACTGCATATAGTCCTCTTGATGTTCTATCTCTCCAATTCCGGGAGTTACTGCTATTGCCAGTGATATGTGATATCTCACGTTAGCTCGTATGTCAATAGCAGGGACTGGAGTACGCGGGTTTGTCACTTCCATAGGTCACAAATAAAAATATTTACAAATCAATATAACCTGATCCCTCCATGCGTAAAACTCAAGTTAAAATACATAAACTTTGACGGATTATTTTATTTTTCAAATTTTGATATAAATAATTAAAAAGTATGAATAAGTTTATACATATAATTTTAATTACACTTTAATAATTAGTAATATATAGTAATAATTTATTTAATAATAATTTTAATTACAATAGAAGACATAAATTGAGTTCCACAGTTTATGTTGATATTGGTTGTTAATTTATAGTTATATCATAGAATGTGCTAATTAAACAAAATTGCATTCACATGGAAAAGTTATATTAGTAAATCAGAAATACTTTCCCATGGAAAATAAGTAATCCAATTACAATGGAATGCAGCCGTTATATGATATTATAAAATATCATAAATGCTGAGTAGTTGTTTGTGGCTTTAGTTTTAAATAAGTTTTTATTAATTTTAAGTTAGTCTTAATTAGTTAATTTAGAACTCAGTAATGTAACATGTAAATAAATTGTATTAAATAAATCATTTTTTCTATAATTTATTTATTCATGAAACATAACTATATATTATTTAATTTTAATTTATTTATATATATTTAAACTAAATAAAATGTTTTATTTAGGATATATACCATAAATTGCCCAAATTTAATTTTAAATAACGAATTTTTTTTTTCATTTGAATAACGCAATTCTGTTTTCGTTTGAAAAAGCGGGACATTTTTAAAATGCCGCGGGACGCGGGAAAAATTGTTAAAAGTCGTTTAATTTATGTGTGCTACAAGTCAGTCACTAATATTTTAACATTTTCTCAGTTAATTGTTTTGATGCGTCACAATGTTAGTTAAGAATACATATTTTTTTGTCTATATAAATAATGGACATTTTTGTTTGTAAAGCTTAGTCATAGTATTACATGTAGGTGTAATGCAGTTGTTCTAATTAATTTAGTTGTAGAGAAGTTGTTTCATATTGAGATGATATGGGAAAATTTTTAATTTGTGTACGATGAAAAGGATAATCAAGAAATAAACAAGAGATCTTACTGTATATACTCGTTTAAATGTTCGATCGAGGATGTTATATTTTTAAAATCAAAGTTTAATTTGATTTTATGATTGATTCAATTCTTAATAATATTCAAAGGGAAATATATAAACATGTATAAAATTCATAATAAAATATAATTAAATGTTTGTAAATATTAATTGTAATATATAACTTGATATAGTTGAAATAAAGACAATTCAAAATGTGGTCAACATTTTTAATTTCAACTTTGTTAATTTTAAATTTATTTCTATTTGCTTTATTAGCAACAGCGGGTCGTGATTTTTATACAATTTTGGATGTTATGAAATCAGTAAATTCAAATGATATAAAAGAACTTATCGACGATTACATCCGGATAAAAATACAAATGATCCAGATGCATCGACTAAATTTCAATATTTGGTTGAGGTTTATGAAAGGTTATCTGATCCAGAAAAATGTAAAGTAAACGATCGATGTGGGAAGGATTGTTTAATTCTGTAATGGAAGATTTTTTAATTGTGTGTAATTCTGACTCATTTGCTAGTTTCTTTGGTGGTTTTGGTTTTCATTTTGGAAATGAACAACAATAGCATGATACACAGAAAAAAGCTAAAATTATTATGGATTTATTTGTTTCTGTGGAAGAATCATACAGTGGACTGTTAATAAAAATCCTATAAGATGCAAATCATCTGAAGTAAATTATCATAAATGCAAACTTCAATGTAACCTATTAATTAATGTAAGCTTTTAATGTAAGCTATTAATTGATGCTAGCTTTTGATTTATTCTGTATAATTTTCGTCATGTTTTTTTTACATTGTTTTTTTTCTAATATATTTTACTTTGTGAGCTAAATTTAGTTTAAATCGCCTTTGTGCGATAGAGTCTTTTTTAGGGTTCCGTTTTTTATTACAAACCCTATTAATGAGCTGGTGAACTATAAATGCTATGAATCTGAAATTTGAGGTGCGTATAAAACTAATCTATCCACATAAGATGACAGGTACAAATAAAACTAAAGTTGTTTTCGTTTGGTTTATAGTGTTACGATGTGAGACCGTTGAGAAAATTCATTTTTTTTATAGATTCAAGTAGGGTATCATATAAAAGGGCTTCATTTCAGTATTCCTTAAAAATTTATTTTGACATTTTACACCTCACTATTTTTTGTATCATTTTGAATAATGACGTTTTCTTCGTGTTTTCTTACCTCGAATGTAGTGGGAATGATAGAAAAATTAGTAAGTTTTTATTGAAAATATAGGAAAATGTCACATACTAATAATTATTAATGGGGTGGAAATGAGTAGGGGTGAAAACACTATTTAAAACGTGGTCAAGTAAAAGAGCACCTAATTTAGAAATCATTACAATTTTTTTTAGAATTTTGCCATGCACAGTTTTTGAGTTATAGTAAAAAAAGTGCAAAATTCATACGTTTCGATACTGATTGACAGAAAACTTTGAAAAAATTTACAGCGTTAGGAAATTTGGTAAATTGGTAAATTTGGTAAATAGTGAAGTCTCAAATAATTATATTTCTGGGTGTTTAGGGGACGGGGATGGAGAGGGTAAAAAAAGCCTTTTTTGACCCAAGCGAGTGGGGTGTCATTTGAAAGAGCACCTAATTTAGAAATGATTGCAATTTTTGTTAGAATTTTGCGGTGCACAGTTTTTGAGTTAGTGTCAAAAAAATGCAACTTTCAGACCGTTCCGCCCCCTACGTTTCGACGATGATTGACAGAAAAATTTGTAAAACTTTATAGAATTAGGAAGTTCGGTAAATTTTGAATGAAAATCATAGCAAAGTCTCAAATAATTATGTTTCTGTGTGTTTGGGGGATGGGTGTGGGGAGAGTAAAAAAAACCATTTTTGACCCAAACGAGTGGGGTGTCATATGAATGAGCACTTAATTTAAGAACATTTCAATTTTTTTTAGAATTTTGCAATGCACAGTTTTTGTGTTATTATAAAAAAAATATTTTTAGGACCCGCCTAAATTTCGAAACTTGATTGACCGAAAAAACAATGAAATGTAAAGCATTTACAAGCTGGTGTAATTGAATCTTTCTTGAGTTACCATAAACAGCTATGGATTTAACCTGAAGCAACATTTTTTGTGTTAGTTTTGATCAATGATGAATTTACTATTGACATTTACGATTTCTACCTCGCGGTCGCCGACTCCCTGGGGTACTAACGTACATTTTTCTAATCATTCCAGACTGTGAATCAGCTCGTAGAACATGCCCAAACCAAGCAATCCTATTAGAACGGATACAACGTACTTGTCTGACTTTTTAATATTATAAATAAGAGATTTCCCAATAGGGATTATTTATTTATTTAGCGTATGGTTTTTGTTGTGACACATTAAAAAGAAAAATAAAACTTAAAATAGATAGATTTTCATATGAAATCTACATAAAACAGAACATAAATACAAATTAAATGAGCTTACAATCAATTTGATTGCGCGTCTTTTAGTTAATTAAATTAAAAAGTAAAATATTAAAATATTTGAACATTGGGCAGTACATTTGAACATTAGATGTTTACATCGAGCGAGTCTATCCATGCTACTACATCGGGAGTTGCCAAATGGATGTCTGAGATGTTGCCATTGTAACGTCGAATTGGACACACAGTAGCAATGTGTTTTATAGTTTGTTGTGGAGCGCCGCAGTCACACTCAGGGGACTCTGAAATGCCCCACTTGTAGAAAGAATCAGCACAACGTCCATGATTCGTTCTTATTCGGTTTAATGTAGTCCAGGTATGACGTGGCAGATCGAAACCAGGCTGGGTAGAAGTCGGGTTAGTAATAGAAAGGCCAGTTGTGTTGTAATGATGCCAGGAGGTGTCCCAGGCATCCAAGATATTAAAATTAGTTGCCAGCAAGTTGCTGGCAGTTTTATGTGGAGGCTTTCTTGACTTCAATCGACAACTAGTGTGGTCACCGTAATATTCGTGCAAGGGTAACGTGATGTTGTTGGTTACCTTTTTATGTTCACGCATGAGTGCATGCGAGCGTCTGAGTGCAGGTGGAGCGATATTGCTTAACACAGGGAGCCAAGGTAAAGGAGTGGACCTGATAGTACCACTTATAGTACGCATCGCGGCATGTAGCTGGCAGTCAACTTTTTTAGTATCTGTGCTATTCAGCCAGACTGGTGCGCCGTACTCAGCCACTGAGTAAACCAGACTTAGAGCAGTTGTGCGGAGGGTTGCTGGAGTAGCACCCCATGTCGAGCCTGCCAGTTTATGCAATATATTGTTTCTCGTTTTAAGTTATTTTTGACGTATTCTCTAGGTGGAGCTTAAAGAAAGAGTTCTATCGAGAGTAATACCCAGGTACTTTGGCTGTTGATTGTATTTAATGACAGTGCCGTTAAATAACACTGATAGTTCGTGTTTTGCCAGTTTGTTGTTTAAGTGGAAACAAGAACTCTCGGTTTTACTTAGATTAGGAAATAAGCTCCACGTTCGAAAATAGTCATTCATTATCGCCAGGTCAGTTGACAGCAAATCTGGCCAGGGACCAGTCATCCGCGTACCCAAATTTCTTTGATGTTGTGTCTGGCATGTCATGGATGTACAAATTAAAAAGTAATGGCGCCAGGACGGAACCCTGTGGCAAACCATTGTTAAGCATTTTGGACCTACTACAGGAATTATTTACATGAACTTTGAATACACGATTACTCAGCATGTTGTTAATTAAACGTGAGATGGTGTTACAAGGTATTACATTGAACAGCTTATATATAATCCCAATTCGCCAGACTGTGTCATATGCTGCAGTGAGATCGATGAATACTGTGCCTGTTTTTAATTGTTTTTGATACCCAGCTTCGATGTAGGATGTTAAAGCGAGCAGTTGGTCAGTGCAGCTGCGATTGGGACGGAAACCAGCTTGTTCGACTGGGATCTGGTCATTCAAAATCGGTGCGATACGGTTGTGTATGAGCCGTTCTAGCAATTTGTAGCAGGTGCTCAAAAGTGCGATTGGGCGATAGCTTCCTGGTTCATTGGATGGCTTACCTGGCTTAAGTATCGCTATCACTTTCGTAGTCTTAAAGTGTTTTGGAAGATTGCCGGTTTCTAGGATAATCGAGAAAAAATTAGTTAGCCATTGTTTTACATTTTTTCCCGCATTTCTAAGAAATTCTGGAAATATGCCATCGTAGCCCGCTGCTTTTCCGTTTTTTGTTTGGGACAGAGCTGAATCCAGTTCTTCGCTACTAAAAGAGTTCGCATACTTCGATGGAAACGAGCAATTGCGCTTCATTTCTTTTAATTTACGTTTAATTGTTCTCTTATGAAGGCGATTAATAGAAGAACGAAACATGTTTACGATATGATTTGCAATGTTCTCTGGATTTATTTCATTGTTAGCGCGAGTGATGGAGTTTGAGCCACCCAGTTGCCGAAGGAGACTCCATGCTTCCCTGCTTGAATGGGAAAAATCAATTTTTTCAACAGCGCTAATCCACTTTTATTTCCTCGCGGCGTCCAGTGAGTAAATCAAGTCATCAGCCACGTCTGCTTCACCACTACTAAGGTACTCCTCATACAGTTTATCGCTCTCTCTACTCCAGCCAGGAATGTATTCATCACGGAAGCCTCTTGGGATGCATTTCTTTGCAATTGAGATGATGGCTCCAACGAACCTATCATAATTTTTAGGAGTGGGTGGGATCCAGCGAATCACTGCATCCAACTCCAACCTATATTTATCCCAATCAGCTTTGTTAAAATTCCATCTAGGTTGAGGAGTAGAGTTAACGAGTGGGATTTGGATTCCAACCTCAAGGATTACTGGACGATGTTGAGAGCGTGGAAAACCTTGTAAGACAGCCCTAGATATTGGAATAGGGCTACGTTGTTCGTTTTTTGTGGAAAAACATAGGTCGGGATTGTAATCACGTTGCCATCTAGCAGATCTAAAGGTTTTCATGTCTTTTGCATCATATAGCAGGAACATGTGGTTATCATCCGCCCAGTCAGTCCAATAGGGATTAGAGTATATAGTTCCGTTTTTACCGTTTATTATTTTAATTTTTGTGTAAAAAAGTACGAAATCCCTAACACAATATCATTTAACGTGATGTGTTAGGGCTTCTAAAATTCTTCATGTGTATCGTCATAAAAACAATATAGGGCGTCAGGAACTATGTTTTGGGTACCCTTTTGATGAATTATTGTAAAGTCCCTAGGTTGAAGGGACCTAGGGCTTTAGTCTCCACCTAGCCAGTCGGCCACTCAAATCCTTTTGTGACATAAGTCACTTCAGACCTTAATGGTCGGTCACGATTTTAAATCGGTGACCCTCTACATAGACTCCGAACTTTTTGATGCTTATTATTGCCGCAAGACACTCTGAAGCTTTAAAGCCGTATAATTCCTTTGTGCCTTATTAATATTTTCGACATGCAGGCTATCGGACACTCTTGTCCTTCGTTATCAACTTTATACAAGATACTACCGACTCCTTTCAGACTAGCGTCAAACCACATGAAGAACTCTATATTTTAATCTGGATTAATTAAAACCGGAAGTGAAGTCAACAGAGTCTTCAGATTTATAAAAGCCAATTGGGCTTCCAAAGTCCAACTTAGCTTTTTCGGACCTTGCCGTGTAATTCGTTAATTGGAGATACCACACTCGCATAGTTAGGGATGAATCGCTGGTGCCATCCCGCCATACCCAGAAGACGACGTATCTGCTTCACATTAGTTTAAACTGGTTATTCCACAACAGCTCTTACCTTTTCCGGATCCGTTCGCAAACAATCTTCACCCACCAGAAAACCTAGATATCGTATTTCCCTTAAAACAAATTTACTCTTGCCGAGATTTATTGTCAACACAGCCGTTTTTATCATTTCGGACACTTTAGAAAGAAGTTCCAAATGTTCCTGGAACGTTGAAGAGACCACCAATAAGTCATCCAAATAGACTTTCTCATGATATTGGAGAGGAATCACCTTATGAATCAGCTGACACATTGTCTGGGATGCATAGCACAGTCCAAAGGCATAACCTTGAACTGATACAATGGTCTCCCAGGCACTGTGAAGGTTTTTTTTTTATCTCGGGATGCTTCTGCCAAAGGAATTTTCTAGACCATCGATCAAGTAAAGGGGGTAAGTGTTCTTCTTGGTCATAGAATTGACACAGCGAGAATCCAAACATAATCTATTCTTTACAGAACTCTTCTGAACCAACACCATAGGCGAGCACCAAGAATTGTTAGATTCCTCTAGAAACACCATCACCAACATCGATTATGTGTTCAACCAAAGCAGTCTTTCTGAGCATTCTGAGATTTGAGACCGGCTCCACTATCTGAAACTCCCAAAATGTTTTTATTAAAACGTTTCAATGATGAATGCGAGAGAGGATCCCTAATACCTGAAAAAATCGACGAAATACAAGCCTTCGCAAACCTTTTATGCATCCTCCAATAGACATAACACAGTTGAAGACGATGAAAATAAGTTTTATTAAAATGAGGCAATCTGCTGAAAGCTGCTTCCTCCATTGTTTTCTTTTTTTACAGTTCAGGTAATCACTTAGGTTATAAACCTCTAATGCTTGATGCACGTGTTAACGTTAGGAAAGGAAAGTTAAAAGGTTAGTATTTAAGGACTTGGGATAGGACTAGAGCTGTTCCAGGTTTGATTCGACCTATGTTATTATTGTTTTCATTAGAGTACTATCTGTGGACTATCATTTTCACGATGTCCAATTTCACGACACTTGAAGACCAAACCAAACATCTTTACCAAAAATGATATTTATCAAAAGAAATATAAATTAGCCAAAACTGAATTGTTTTAATCACAAAATACGATCTGATCTACTATATTTCATTTTATTTCCACCATCCATTGCAATTCTTTTTTCATCGGTGGGTGAACTTCGTTTATTTTACGAGCTAGGAAGAAAAACGGGTGAACCTAAATTTGTTTTGTTATTTTTATTTGTGGCTTAAGATTTAAAGTGTGCGTTGTTACAGACTTTTTAAAACGTTGCGAGGTGCGGGACAAATTGTTAAAAATCGGGGCTGTCCCGCCAAAAACGGGAATTTGAGGCAAAAAATATTGGGGAAACCATAGTTTAACACTGACAGAAGAGAATTTGTATAAACTCCTTGAATTCAAAACTCTAATAGATCCAAACACTTTTGATGAAGTTTATGTTAAAAATTTTATTTAATTTTTTTTTTCATACATATTTTTAATAAATTTTATTTAGATTTTGTGTTTAACGACCTTATGCATACTCTAATTAAAGATAATTTTTTTTGCTTATTATGTATTTATGTTTGTCATTACAAATAAATTGTTATAAAATAATGAAAAGAAATCAATTATTAAAAATAAAATGGCAGTGAACTTTTTTAATTACCATCATAGGAGTATATTATTTGCACAATAATCAATAATATTTTTTTTAAATTTGTATTTTTTACGATTTTGTATTTTTTTTTAGAAAAATAAATAATGATACAGTTATGTAAATGTAGTTAGTAATGTATTTATAGGTTAGTTCTTAAAATTTATTAACTTAAATAGTAGTTTTACATTTTTCTATGAAAAATAGTTTTATTATATGTATTAACTTATTTAATTTACACTTATATACATATATCTAAAATGTTAATTAAATTAAAATAAATTTATTTGAATTAAACGAGTGTTTTGAAGGACTGAGTTTATACGGTAAAGAAAATATTAAATTAATTTTTATAATTTTTCTTATAAATTTCTTTTAACTTATTAATTTAGTATCCCAATTTTTAAAACATTAATCTTCTTATATATTAATACGCTAGATTAAAACTTTGTGGAGCATAAGGCTTTTTTATTCGCAGATGGATTCAATTCAAATTTTCACAGCTAACTGATATTAGTGTAACCTATATTGGGATCCGGATTCAAACAAATCGGATCATAAATAAAAAAGTTATTATATACGGAAAACTTTTTCTATACATATGCATTATAAGTTTACATACATATAAAAATATATTTGCTATCGAACAACGAACAACAAAAACGAAACTTAAAACTTTATTTTGTTATTCTTTTTTATATTTAATTTTTTCTCAGCTGTTAGTATATTTATTTCTTTGAATGTGAATAAACGTACATATTGTTTTTCTATGTTTTAAATTTCATTTCGAATTTTTTCTTATGCGTAAGATAGGTTTTGAGTTAGATCGTGTGAATCCTTTTGTTCGTTCTTTTAAATCAATGCATGAATTTTGTGAAAGACCTGAGAATGTTACTGCTGATGTGTCAATGGTTATAAAAGTTAACAGAGAATGTGATATTCGTCGTTTTAATGATGCTGTTCAAACTGATGTGGTTGCTATTTTTAAAAATGATGAATTTTGTTAAATTTGTCAGATGAAGATAGAATTGATGGAAATGAAATGATTAATAAATTTGTATGTACTGAAATCCCTGATCCCATTCTTTTTCCTAAATTACATGAATATGTGAAACGTCATATGATGCATGAACCATGTGGTGCTCTAAATCCCAATTCTGTTTGTATGAGAGTGGTAAATGTAGTAATAATTTTCCAAAACCTTTTTCTGAAAATATTAAAGAATATGTGAATGGTTATCCTTTGTACTGTCGACGTGATAATGGTATGAGTGTTGATGTACGTGGTGCATCTCTTGATAATAGATATGTTGTTCCGTATAATATTTATCTTCTTGCAAAATTCAATTGTCATATTAACGTGGAAATATGTACGACTGTTAAAAGTGTGAAATATGTTTACAAGTATGTATATAAAGAGTATGATTCTGCCAATGTTGAATTGAGAGTGAATGGAGAGAATGCAGTGAATAATGATGATGCGATTGTGGGAAATGAAATTCAAGATTTTTTGAATGGACGGTATGTTGGTTCGACTGAAGCTGCTTGGCGCATATTTGAATTTCCAATGCATTTTCAATCTCATACAATTATTCGACTTGATTGTCATTTGCCTAATAGACAAAATGTTTATATCAGGAATGGTAATGTGGCTGGCACAGTCGCAAATGTATCAAGAACAAAATTGTTAGCATTTTTCCATTTGAATTCCATTGATAATTTAGCTAATGAGTTTTTGTATACAGAATTAATTATGTTTGGTATGACCAAAGTAAATCGTGGAAAAGAAGACAACGTGGGGCTGATAAAGTTGTTGCTCGATTATATATGGTTACTCCAAAAGATATAGAATTGTTTCATATGCGTTTACTTCTGTTGCATGTTCGTGGTCCAAAATCTTTTTTTGATCTACGTATGTATGAAGGTGTACCCTACCCTACTTTTGTTGCAGCATGTGAAGCTCGAGGTATTGCAACAAATGATAATGAATAGCGTGAATGTTTACTTGAAGCTTCAGAAATTCAATCACCAAAACAGTTTCGTCAATTATTTGCATTTATCTGTGGTTTGAATGTTCCTCCGAATGCTTTAGCTTTTTTTCTTGACAGCTCATGCAGGTTGTGGCAAAACTTTTGTTCAAACGGCAATCATTCATAAATTTAATTCACTAAATCTTTCGTGTATTGTAACTGCCTTCAGTGGTATTGCATCAACTCTTTTGATTGGGGGGCGAACTTTGCATAATGTTTTCAAATTACCAATTCCATTATTAGAGAATTCAATGCCAAATATAACTCCAAACAGTGTACATGGCACATATATTAATAATGCATCAATCATTATTATAGATGAAATTTCAATGTGTTCTATTCATGCTTTAAAATTAACTAGGAAGGCCCGGCGTGCTTCGCTACGCTTATAAATAAAGTTTTTGCGTAGACATTTTGTTGACGTAGAAGCAATGATTTCAAAAAGTGGTAATGAGAAATGCTACCATATAATTTTTAATTTTTCTTTTTAAATATATGAATGAAAAATAATCAGAACTCTAGCTGATCAGTTCGGATATATGAAAAATTAGCGAAGCTTACTTGAAAACTTATTTGATCGCTAATTTTTCATATGCTAATTTTTCATACGAAGCTTACTTGAAAACTTATTTGATCGCTAATTTTTCATATATCCGAACTGATCAGCTAGAGTTCTGATTATTTTTCATTCATATATTTAAAAAGAAAAATTAAAAATTATATGGTAGCATTCCTCATTACCACTTTTTGAAATCATTGCTTCTACGTCAACAAAATGTCTACGCAAAAACTTTATTTATAAGCGTAGCGAAGCACGCCGGGCCTTCCTAGTTAAAATTAATTTTTGATCGATTCAATCTTTTTTTAAATGAAAATATTATATGAAGTGAATTTCTAAGGTTAAACTTAAACATATGGTGCTTGGTTGGTTTTTATTATTTTCCTTTATGTAAAGAGATATGAATTTTATTGCATTAATTTATTTTTAGAATCATATTTTGTTTAGAAAAATTAAAATGAATGAATATTTCTGAGTGTTAATAAATTACATTTCTAATTTTTTTTTGAGCAAGTTTTTTATTTAAAAACATTTCTTTCATTTTTAGTTTTACTGAATGAATTATTATGTTAATTTTCGTCTTTTTAATTTAATTCAATAACAATATTCGAGTGGTGTAAAACTAGCACATCTTTCCTTAAATTGCTGGTTTTCATTCCATACTTCATTGTAAATATTATATTATACAATTATGTACATACTTTAAATGATGTTTAGTACATGTGCTATCCGTTCTTGTTAAAGTTAGTAATTCAACTATAAATTATAGTAATAAAAAAATTGTAATACGTAAAACATCGAACAATCATCTTATTTATTTAGCGTATGGTTTTTGTTGTGACACATTAAAAACAAAAATAAAACTTAAAATAGATAGATTTTCCTATGAAATCTACATAAAACAAAACATGAATACACATATTAAATGAGCTTACAATCAATTTGATTGCGCGTCTTTTAGTTAAAAATTAAAAAGTAAAATATTAAAATATTTGAACATTGGGTAGTATATTTGAACATTAGATGTTTACATCGAGTGAGTCTATCCATGCTACTGAGATGTCGCCATTGTATCATCGAAGTGGGCACACAGTTGCAATGTGTTTTATGGTTTGTTGTGGAGCTCCACAGTCACATTGAGGGGACTCTGAGATTCCCCACTTGTAGAAAGAATCAGCACAACGTCCATAATTCGTTCTTATTCGGTTTAGTGTAGTCCAGGTATGACGTGGCAGACCGAAACCAGGTTGGGTAGAAGTCGGGTTAGTAATAGAAACGCCAGGAGTGTTGTAATCATTCCAGGAGGTGTCCCAGGCATCCAAGATATTAAAATTAGTTGCCAGCAGGTTGCTGGCAGTTTATGTGGAGGCTTTCTTGACTTCAATCGACAACTAGTGTGGTCACCGTAATATTCGTGCAAGGGTAACGTGATGTTGTTGGTTACCTTTTTATGTTCACGCATGACTGCATGCGAGGGTCTGAGTGCAGGTGGAGCGATATTGCTTAACACAGGGAGCCAAGGCAAAGGAGTGGACCTGATAGTACCACTTATAGTACGCATCGCAGCATACAGCTGGCAGTCAACTTTTTGAGTATGTGTGCAGCAATATCGCTATTCAGCCAGACTGATGCGCCGTACTCAGCCACTGAATCATCTTATAAAATGTGTTCTTTCAGAATCGTTCTTTGGTTGCTAGATATTAGTATTATTTATAATTTTTACATTTAAAACTTGTAATAATTAGAATCGATATAATAAAATGTATGAAACTTATGGTGGAAATATGGTGACAGTGGAATACAAATGTAAAAATATGATTGTAAGAAAACGTGATTTACTTTTTCACCTGGAGAAATACAAAAGTCAATATTGCACAACAACATGTGTTCTGTGATGTTAAGGAACGCTTATTTGAACTGTTCGGGCTTTAAGCATTCCGATACTATTGATTTCGGTAAATTATTTCAAATATTTGCAATTTCAACAAATAAATCATTCTGTCAACATGACAGAGTGGTATCTCGAAAATATCAATATATTTGAGGCATTATGAATATGATTTCATTAAAAATTCGATCACTTTGGTTCGTTATTGAAAAGGATATGGAGTACCTCAATCTTAACAACAATCAAATGACAACAATATAGGAATGAATTATAAAGTAAAGTAGTTGATATAGAGTGAAATTATTTTTGCTTCTATTGAGAAGATCGAGTTTTCTAAATGAACTTTTCCACATTGCCACTATTTATCCAAGTTCGTATTCAACTGTATCCAAGTTGATCGTTCCATACAACCGACCACCATAACTAATATTAAACGTGACTGCTCTTATGTCAAATCGTTTTTTTGTTTTCCTTTATTTCTCTCAGAGAGAAACAGGTTTGTCTTCCCAAAGACGTGCGTAAATCTTTCATTTGATTCAAAATTGTACAATTATTGCGAGTTTCTTTTAAATCTATAAGAAAACAACCTATCACAAAAAAATAATAGTTTCTCCCTCCCTGCGACTATATAAAAAGAAATGAGAAAAATGACAGATTAAGATTTGATTCTAACCAAACATATAAATTTTGATCTTTTATCTATTAAAAGAAACTAGCAAATAATGAAAAGTTGGTCGCCAGCTAGTTTTTATAATATACTTTCAGGATATATACATAACTTAAATATTTGCACATGGGCATTATGAAATAATAAAATATTCACTATTATAAAATCACTGGAAATAACACAATAAATGTAAAATACTCTCGTAATTATTTTCATTCATTTTATAAAAATTAGCACAACTAAAAATAATAGATTTTACTCTTTGTTTCGTTTTAAATTATTTAATTGTTTTTAATTTATAATTTAATACAATAGTTGGTTGTTGTAAATAAACAGAAATGCAAATGGCGAAATGAGAAATTGAATATGACATATTAGTGAACACGATTTTTTATGTCGCTCTTCATACAATTTTAAAGTTATGTTCTCTCTATATTTATATATACTCTAAGGTTCCATAGTAAGTAATTTGAAATTGCTCAATAAATAAAAGTTTTAGATTCCCTTATTTGTTTCCCACAAATATTAACTTCGATCTCAAGAAACAGCTGTGAATGAAATTAAAATTGATCACATTTCAATCACAAGCAAGGCGATATTTTAGGTCGTCGTTCACATTTATGACACAGTCCTTAGAATAGAGGGAGTTATTCTTATACACATTTTACTTGCCTCCACCAACTTCACAAACCTTCGGTGCAGCGCAATTGGAAGATAAAGTTATTTTTGAGGAATTTAATTTAAATGAATTAGATTTTTTTTCGAAAGTAAAGGCGTGATCCCCAAAAACACGCGTTTGAATAAAGAAAATTCGAATGTGGAACATTCCACAAATTGTAATAAAAATTAATTTAAAAAAGCTTTTAAGAAAGAAAGTGCGAATTCACAATATCACGAAATAAACATGAACAATAACGATAGTTATAATTCGGCTTGGAAACCAAATCCAATTAAATTATAGCTTCCGGAATTCAAAAAATTTCACCCGGAAGTATATTTTAATTATATCGTATAATGTTGCAGCGAATAATGTTGTAAATGATTTAAATAAATTTCATTTAGTTGTCGCCAGTTTAGATAAAGACATTTTAGTTGATACGACAGATTTGTTAGCCAACTCCAATAAACCTGGTGTATATACAGTATTAAAAACAGGTTGATAGCATTATATTCCGAAACGATATCAAATATGTATAGATTTAATAATTTGGTATCGAATATACGATTAGGTGATTTGAAACCTTCGCAGTTATTGAATAGAATGCGTGATTTAGCGCAAGGTTAAGTAAATGAGGAATTTTTAAAAAATAGGTGGATGCAACGTCTACCAGGTTCAATTAACATGTGTATTGCGTCACAACGTGACAGTTTAGATAACCTGAGTAGACTAGCTGATAACTTATATATGAATTCAATAAAAATAATTCTGTAAATGCTGTAGATGCAGTACAGGAAAATATTAATTTATATGATAATAGAAAAGGTGAGGAAAACAATTTTTTTGAAAATATTAATAAAAATATGATGCACTAGCACGACAGTTTAATGAAATAAAAATTAAATCAAAAAAATCGCAGCGGTTTGCGAATTTTAATTCAAATTTTTGCGAGATAGAAATAGATCTGTATTCAGATCAAATGATCGTAACAGATCAAAATCTCGCAACAGTTCAACATAAACATGTTGATGGTATTTGCTGATACCAAAATGTAGTGCCAATATTAACTTTGGTACACTACTTAGGTACAAAAATAATGCATATAAATGGATCAACCCGTGCAAATACGTGGATACGTGGCAAATACGTCACGGATAAAGTTGGTCGTTCCAACGACAATAATATTAAATTTAGTAATTATACAAAAAACTGTATATTAAGTATTTGGAAAATGAACAATTTCCAAATGCGACGGTGGCAATTGACGCGATAAGTAGTAGTTGATAGTATTAGTATACTAATTTAACATTAACAAAAACCTCATACAACTCGAATGTAACTATGCCTTCTATTTTGCTAACTTCTTATACAACTTGAATGTGACTGTGTCTTCTATTTGTTTTGTATAATAATTACCAATTGAATGACACTTCACTTATATTATAACAATTAAGTACAGACCTACAATCAAATTGCACAATAAATCGAAAACGAAATAAAATTTAGTGTAAAAATCATTTCGTTTATTTTCGTTTTCGATTTATTGTGCAATTTATTGTAGGTCTGAAGCATACTTTAAAAAGCAACACGTAATAAACATTCCACTGCAATTAAAACTATTTGTTTTATATTATAATTAATAGGTTATGGGCCCAGTAATCAATTCAAAAGTGAAGTAAGTAAGTAACTAATTAGTGTTTTATCAAAATAAAAAGTTTTTATTTTGTGTATTTTGCGTTAAAGGCTAGATTTTCTGTACAGTAAAAACCGCACGCAAAAAGGTTTTATTGAATTGAGGGCGTGGTTTTTTTCGTGTTGTTGTGAGATAGTGTTTGTGTTATACAGACTGTAGTGTTTTACTGTATAAATTTAGTTTAATGAAAACAGTTGGTACAAGTGTGTTTTACATAATATAATAAAATGTCATCCAACTTCACTTTATTCTAGACCAATCGTTCTCCGACATAACAATGTATACAAGTTATAATCAACCTTGAAATAAATATCAAATGTGTAAAACTAAATACTTATTTTATTAACACGTACTTAACATTGGCGAACGAGGCAAATAATCAAATTATAATTTATAAACAACTTGCATTAATACTTAGAACAAAAGTACAAAAAAAAGAAAGTTACATCGGCAGCAAAATGGCGGAATTCATTTCCTTATACAACCTCCCACAATTTAATCATGAAAATGATGATTGGAAAATTTATAAGGGACGGCTTGGAAATTATTTTACAACGATGAATATGGAGGAAGATAATAAAAAACGAGCGGCATTGTTAACATTCATGTCAACCAAGACTTACAATTTATTACACGGATTGTGGTCTCCAAAAGAACCACGTGAAATTGATTATAAGAAGCTGGGTGAAATTTTGGACCATCTTTTCACACCAACAGTACTAATTTTCTACGAACGCCAAACATTTTATGCCATGGTGAAAAACGAAAATGAATCCATTCAGGAATGGCTTATTAAAATACGCGAGTCAGCTTCAAAGTGCAAGTTTAATTCACGACTGGACGAAATGCTCACGGATAAATTCATCACCGGCATGGAGGCAAAGTGTTTCAAAGACTGAGCGAGGAAGATGACACCATTACGTTAGAAAAAGCAATAATAATAGCAAAAAAATACGAAACTACAATGATTACTGGCAATTGGGAATCTCAGATAAATTAGGTACAACACGAATCAAAAAGACAACAATTTTCACAAAATCAACGCTATGCAAAACCAAACTTAAAATCAGCTATCAAGGCCAAATAACCAGGAGTGTAAACACTGTGGATTTTCAAACCACAAAGTAGAAAATTGTGGATATAAAAACGTGATTTGTCGGAAATGTCAACGCAAAGGTCAAATGGAATCAATTTGTAAAACAAAAAGGGTAAATATGATTCAACAAATCCCATATTCTTCATACAACACAACAAATGATGACAGGAGTCACTCGGATGACAATGATGATGGTGAAACTTCACGGAATTGTTCTCAACATCAGGTTTTTACTTTAAATATTAATGAAATTATAGATAAACCTATTTACACAGTACCTCGGAGGTATACTGCACTATGTCATTCTAGTCAACTTTTCAGTCAACAAAAAAATTGCAAGTTTGATTAGTTAGATTAGTAAGAACCAGATAAATATTGTGACAATAATTGGGTCCAACTACATTTCTGGTCGAAACATAATTAACATTAACGTGATTATGGAGCGCAAAGAGTTTCCGACAACATTCAACCTGCTCTACTGAAAAGTTGACTAAAATGACATAGTACAGTATACCTCCGAGGTACAGCATTGATTTAATGATTTTTGATACGATTATAATGTGTGAAAGTGATTCTGGGGCCGGAGTTTGTGCAATACCATTTGACGTTTTCACTAAATATTTTGACTCAAGTTTATTGGTATTCGACTCAGACGATACGGCCACAGGTTATGATCGTAGTAAATTACTAAATTATATGGGATCTTTTTACCCAGTAGTACATATAAAAATAAAAAAAAACAGTGAAATTTTTAGTAAATAAAAACGGAGCTGCATGTTTGCAGGCCGAAATTTTTTTAGGGCTTTCGATATAAAAAGTATTCATTTAAATGGAATTGAGGTTAAATCGAGTAATTTACAAGATCTTTTGAACGAATTTTCTGTGCTTTTTGATGAAAACCTTGGAAAGTTAAACGGTGTTAAAATAAAATTGGATGTTTTAGATAACATCCATCCGATTTTTGTTAAAGCGCGTCCTATTCCTTTTGCTTTTCGGGAAGCGGTGGAAAAACAGTTAGAAGATTTAGAAAATTCGGGCATTATAACAAAAACGGAATCGACAAAATGGGGAACCCCTCTAGTTCCAATTTTAAAAGACGACGGCAAAATAAGAATATATGCCGACTATAAAATCACTATAAATAAATTTTTAAAGGATACTAATTATCCTAGGCCACGAATAAATGAAATTTTATCGAGTCTACAGGGCAATAAATATTTTTCGAAAATCGATTTGTCACGCGCATATAATCAAATCGAATTAGACGACAGTTAAAAAAAAACTAGTTACATGGAGTACACACAAGGGAAACTGTGTTATGAATCGATTACCTCGGGATAAAGCCAGCTACGGGAATATTCCAAAGAGAAATTGATAAAATTCTGGGAAATATTACAGGAGTAGTATGTCTTTTAGACGATATAATAGTAACAGGACCAGATCTAGGTACACATAACTATCGATTACGAATAGTTTTCAAAAAATTAAAAAATGCGAATTCAAGGATTAACAAAAATAAATGTCTTTTTGCAAAAGAAAAAGTGGAGTATTTAGGTCATACCGTTTCATCGGAGGGCATTAGTAAAATAAATAACAATCAAGCGATAAGGGATGCACGGGCTCCACAAAATGTGTCAGAGTTAAAATCAATTTGTGAATAGTTAATTATTATGGCAGATTTATTGAAAATCTAGCAACGAAAATAGCTGCCTTATACGAACTTTTGAAGAAAGATCAAAAGTATATTTGGACAGATGACTGTCAAAATGCTTATGAATCTATTAAACGTGAAGTGTTATCAGATATAGTTTTAGTCCATTTTAATCCTGATTTGCCTATTGTGCTGACATGTGATGCTGCAAATGTAGGAATCGGTGCGGTAATTGCACACACATATCCAGATGGCGCTGAACAACCTATAGAATTTGCTTCTCGTATGTTAACTAAGGCAGAAAAAAATTATAGCGTTATACAAAAAGAGGCATTATCAAAAGTTTATAGCACAAAGAAGTTTTATCAATTTTTAATCGGAAATCATTTTACGTTGGTCACAGATGATAAACCGCTTTTAGGCATATTTGGCGATACAAATTGTTTTCGGCAGATGACCACCAGTAGATTGCAAAGATGGGCTTTCCATCTTTCTGGGTTTAATTTCACGATAAAGCATGTAAATTCTGACAAAAACACAGCAGATATTTTATCTCGCATTCCAATACAAACACCTAATGATAAGAACGACGATAAAGAAGAGACATCATATTTATATTACGTTACGAATAATGCAGATTTTCCCTTGATATATGAAACCGTATTAGAGGAAACACGAAAAGATGATCTTTTGCAAAGGCTTATAAAAGCAGTACAGACAAACAACTTTACCGAGTTGAAAACAAACGATAACGGAGAATTAAACAAATATTTGCGAAATTACAATGAGCTAGAAGCCGAAAACGAAATTCTAATGAAAGGTCATAGAATTGTAATTCCAAAAACTCTTCAACATAAATTATTATGCCAGGTACACGAGACGCATTTAGGTATAGTTAAAACGAAAGCACTTCTAAGATCTTATGTGTGGTGGCCTACCATTAACAGTGACATTGAAAATCTTATTAAAAGCTGTGACGCATGTCTATCGGTCCATCCAAATCCTCCTAAGGCAGTTCCAATTTCCTGGGAAGTACCAGATCGACCAATGGGACGATTACACATAGATTATGCAGGACCGATGAATAATAAGTATATTTCAATTATAATCGATGCGAAATCTAAATGGATCGAGGTATTTCTTACGAATAAACCGACAGCCGAATTCACTATCCAGAAACTGCAAGAAGTTTTTTCAAGATTTGGCTATATGCAGATCTTTTAGTTTCGGACAACGGCACACAGTTTACGGCGAGAATTTTTCGAGAATTTATGACAAGTTTAAATATGAAACACATTCTCACAGCTCCAGGGTTTCCTCAATCTAATGGAGCAGCAGAAAATGCGGTAAAAACAATAAAAAATGCAATTAAAGCGGCTTTTTTTTTGAAAAGGAAGGGAATGACAACCTAGAACAAAAAATTTTTAATTATTTGTTTGAATATAGAATGATAAATCATTCTACGACGAAACGACCAACATATGAAGAGATTTTAAACTTTAAACCTAAAACCAAATTAGATTTCTTAAAACCTAACAACGAATACAAAATTATTAGGAACTCGAATAATGAAAATACACAAAAACATGAACGAAAATTTAAAGTACACGATAAGGTAATTATTAGAGAGTATCGAGACGTCAATAATCCAGGTTGGAGGAATGCGGAAATAATTAAGACATTGGGTCGACGCATGTATATTTGCAAAATGGAAAACGGCAAAACCATTAAACGACATGTTGATCAAATTAGAATAAGATCTGTTCTAAATAACGGGGATTTCAATACTCCAAATGTTTCCAATAATGTTTCTCAAAGAGCGCAGATGACAAGTTTCATTAAACATCGTAATGAAAACTTAAAATGTTTAGTTAAATTAAAAAAAACTATTCCAGATTTTAATTTGAATAATGAAACTATAAATCATAATATAGAAATTAGTAACATTATTAATCATAATATGTAATACGGAGGAAGAGTTAATTTGCGTCCTCGGGAAAATATTAAGAAACCTAAACGATTTTTTGAATTTGACATATAATAAAATATTTGCAAATTATGTAATATTAATATATATTAAGTTTTATTATGGGGGACGTTTGTGGTGTTTTACTGTATAAATTTAGTTTAATGAAACCAGTTGGTACAACTGTGTTTTACATATAATATAATAAAATGTCATCCAACTTCACTTTGTTCTAGACCAATCGTTCTCCGACATAACTAGGGCTTCCAGTTTTCAAAAGTTGTTCGGCGGGACAATATGTAGAAATGTGAATAAATGTAAAAGTCGTCGGAAAAGAGACATGTTATTTAAATTTCACTTTTTTAATAATTATAATTGTAACTATCCCATAAAAGCAGGGTTAAACAAAATATAGATTAATAGACCAGTCAAAATACCTTTTTGTGAGAAAAAAATTAGTAACAGGATGAAAACTATTGGATAAATAAGAAAATATTGCGCAAATGATGGGAAACATAAATTAAAGGGTGAAATGGGGTGAGCTTTTAGGGGTAGAAAATGGTTTTTAATGATTTTCAGCAAAACTAGACCTTCTATCGAAAAAAGTTTAAAGTAAAAGTTGTAGGTAATAAAAAGCTCCATAACTTTTATGCCGGCCATTTTTTCACATAACCTAAAATTTGCCGTAAAAATAGAAAATAACCAAGAAAAAAAGGCTTTTTCGTTTTTAATTTTTATCTCCCACAAAAAAAATTTTTTTTCACACGATTCGACGGAAACTTACCTTATTATGTCCCTAATACGCTGTAATTTTTGGAATCAAAATATCTATTTTTACGTTTGATTTAGAAACCAAAAAAGTGACCTCATTTTAACACGAATATTCTCCTGTACTGGAAACAGTTTTTTAAAAAAAATCAGTAATCTTTATTTTTGTTGAAACGTCTACTTGTAGAAAAAATGTGTAAAAAAAATAGAAATTAACATAACATAAACACGGAAACATTTTCCAGAAAATGCGAAAAACTGAATTAACTTGATTTTAATGAGTTATTTTTCAATTATTGTTTAAAAATATTCATTATTTCTTAAAATTTACCGTTGAAATCCTTGAAAAATATAAACTTCTGCCATGGTAATGTTCATTTTTTTACACCATCTAAAAGTAGACGTTTCAACAAACATAATGATTAGTGTTTTTTTTAAACAGTTTTCCATACAGGAGAATTTTGGTGTGAAAATGAGGTCACTTTTTTGGTTTAAAATCAAAACTAAACATAAAATAAATATTTTGATTTAAAAAAAATACAGCCTATTAGGGACATAATAAGGTACGTTTTCACCAAATTGTGTGAAAAAAAATATTTTGTGGGAGATAAAAATTAAAAATGAAGACTTTTTTTCTCGGTTTTTTCTATTTTCACGGCAAATTTTAGGTTATGTGAAAAAATGACGCACATAAGAGTTATATACTATTTTCATACCTACAACTTTTACTTTAAACTTTTTCAATAGAAGGTCTAGTTTCGCTGAAAATCATGAAAAACCATTTTCTACCCCTAAAAGCTCACCCCCATTTCAGCCTCGTAGCTCGGATCACCTTTAATTTATGTTTCCCAACATCTGTGCAATATTTTCTTATTTATCCAATAGTTTTCATCCTGTTACCAATTTTTTCCATTTTCTGCCTGTTTTTAAGGTCTGGTCTGGCTGGTCTATAAGTTTAATGTGTTTTTGGTATGGAAAAACATTTAATTAAATTTGAAATATTTTTTTTGTCAAAAAGTAATTTCTTAAAGGCTCGAAATTTTTAATTAGTCTTGTTATAGCAGGAGATAGACTAGACTATGCCATATCTTGTTATCACATGACAAAGTAGTTCTGACCATTCAGTACCTATCCATTCAACATTTCTGTTGAATGGTTCTGTGGTGCATTTAGTGGAAGCACTAATTCATTAAAAAATTTATTAACAATTACATCAATTTTTAACATCAACATCAAATTTTTTAAAAGATGAAAATCCCTTTTTTACGGTATTAAAAAGTATGTGGCAGTTAAAACCAATTGGAATAATATTTTTATTATAGTGAATTTTTTTCGACTGTACCGAATAAGTTCCAACACCGATTTATCTAATTTTGTATTCTTTTGAATTGGATTTGGATTTCAATACAATTTGGATTTCAATACAAAAATTATTATTCGGTGTTGGAACTGGACTGAAATTTGTTCGGTACAGTTGAAAAGAATTTACTATATATAAGAATTCACCATAACTTATTCTCTTAATTAGACGCACATTGGCTTATAGAAAAATATAAATATTTGTTAACATTATCCAATATTAGTTTTTAGACTATGGACCTAAAACTTTAGAAATGATTTTTCTTAATTTTTTCTTACCGCATCTACCGCTAGCTAATGGTTGAATTCAACCTAATGGTTTAATCTTTAAATAATGGAGAATAATTTTCCTGAACAATCGGTAGCCACATAAGATTGGGAATACATTATAGCATGATACGCAAATCCCGTCGCAGCTACAATGACATTTATTTGGCCAATGGTACTATTTGCTGGTATAAATGATGTTTAGACAACCTTTCTTTCAAATTTCTAATATGCCGTGGAGAGTTGAGAATTAGAATGTTTATGTCATTTTTAGATATGTGATTTTATGTTGGGCCAGTTAAGAGTCAATCAAAGTTCTTGCTCCAATTTTTATTAAAATTTACATGCCGCTTTTAAAGTTTATGCTTCTTAACTGTTGAAGATGCAGCACTTTCTTCATCAATATCGGATTCGGATACACCAACCATCACCTTCACCACTAAATATCTTCTTGACAATTTTCATTATCATCATTCAAAATTAAAGCGACAACTACAAATGCATCGGATGTCAAATTAGAATATGTATATGTAAATCATACTTTGCTCACAGAATTATAGCGTTGTCGTTGAGCGTTTTTCATATAAAAATGTAGTTTATATTTGCATTTTGTAGTTTATCGTTTAGTCTGAAACACAACCATCAGAAAATTATTTAACCGCGACAGACAGCATGCAATATTAAATACACCGCGGTATTTTTTTTGGTAGATTTTTGTTTATAAAGTTTGGTAGATTGGTAGGCGGGATTTTTTGGTGCTAAAGCGGGACGTCGGGACAAAACTAGTACGGCGGGACAATCCCGCCGAAATCGGGACGACTGGAAGCCCTAGACATAACAGTATACAAATTATAAACAACCTTGAAATAAATATCAAATGTGTAAAACTAAATACTTATTTTATTAACACGTACTTAACATAGACTGTCTTGTGCTTTTAAACATTTTTATAAAGTTTTTTTTTGTATTTCAAAATATGGAATCAAATATGCAAAACGAAAAACCTTTTGATGGTACGAATTTTTCGAACTGGAAATATCGTATTAATATTTTGCTAGAAGAAAAATGTTTGGATAAATTTTTATTAACACCATTACACACGCTGTTGAGTTCAGTTTCTGATGAAAAGACAAAAGAAATATTAAAAAGTGATGAAAAGAAATGCGTCTATTTTGGTGCAGTGCATTGGTGATTCTCAGTTAGAATACATAAAAGGCAAAAAGTTCGCGAAGGATATGTATGATACATTAATTGGTGTGTTTGAATGAAAAAGTGTAGCCGGTCAATTGTTGTTGCGAAAGCAGTTGTTGACAATACAGTACAAAGATGGTGACGACATAAATGAATATTTTCTTCATTTTGATCATATTGTGCGTTGTGGTGTCCAACCCACCTTTTCACTTTTCTTAACCAGTATACTTTACGTATCCAGTGTACGTTAAAATTATTATATTCAATATCTCATTTCACAATTTAAAATATCGTTGTTAAAAATTTAATTAATAAACAAAATTCTATAAGAATTATTTTTTTTTCATGAAATGAAATAAGAACGCGGGTTCTTATTTTTCATTCTGTATAATATTTCCACAAAAATGCAAAACAGCGTTTTTTTTCACGAACACCAAGTTGTGGAGATTCGTTAGAAACGAATCAACAATCAGTTGTTGTGTGGTAATGAAAGTGAGCTAAGCTTCTGATCTATTTCTACTTTTTTGTTGTGAATTAAAATTCAAATATTATATTAATTTTGTATTAAAAATAAAGAAAATTAATTGGAATTAATTATTATATTAATTTGTGTTAAAACTAAAGAAAATAAATTGTGGTTATTAAAATAAAGTTTAACCTGCACTGAAAAAAACCTGTCCTATTTCCAATCGAAATGCAGTTGTCTCAACCCCACCGTGCGGTCAGATATGGCGAATCAAACTACGAAATTGCTTCAACAACTCTACAATTATAAACCGATGAAGTTGAGACAATCACACGAAATATTTATGTGAAAATAAAATATAGTTCAATTAATCTCAAATACTTAAACTTGAAAATGAAAAATTCATGATATAAGGACAAAGAAAATTTTTTTCAGAGAAAAAGTTATTAGCTTTATTCAACTACTGTTATATTGGATATAACACTTTATATTTTAAATAAACCACATTCTGTTGTTGTTCAATGTTTTCGTGTAGTTGTCCCAATCACAGTGAAATTGTTTGCAAATAATTTTTCTTTGCATGAATAATCAACTGCCAACTTCGGATGAGGTTGTCATGAACATCAATTTTTTTTTCAGTGTGTGGTTATTAATAAAATAAAGTTATTAATTGTGTTTATACATACGACATACGACAGTTAGAATAATATCACCGATCGGAGGATTAAGGGCCCGTTTCTTGTATCTTTGTCATCCACATATTGAAGTGTCTGGGCACAACATATTTGGCGACCTTGCCAGGAGCGACATTGCTACAAGGCCATCAACAAAATAGTACCACACAACAACTCACATTTTGGAAAAGCACTTTGGAAAAGAAAAACAAAATCAATTCATTATTTTTGGGAAGAACAACATCATTTTCACCTTGGAAAAGCACTTTGGAAAAGAAAACAAATCAATTCATTATTTTTGGGAAGAACAACATCATTTCACCTTGGAAAAGCACTTTGGAAAAGAAAACAAATCAATTCATTATTTTTGGGAGGAACTTGTTGGAAAATTGACAACCATTCACTCAACCTTTTTGGGGAAAACTCAAATTTAAGTTGGAAGCACTCAACTGAGAAAGCTGTTAATTCCGTGGGTGAGTTGATTTTTCGTATTAAATTTTTGTTCACTGTGAAACAAGTAGATACCTTTAATTTACCTTTAAATTAATAAATAGTTAATTTTAAATAGTGTTATGATTTTAAATGAAATCGATTAAAAATTCTTTTGAATGTGATTTTTAAGTGATTTTTAAATTATTATATATAATTATTTAATAATTATTTATAATTATTTAAGTGATTTTTAAATTATTTTTTGTGAATAAAGATTTAAGTGTTAGTAGAAATATTTTATGTATTATTTTGAACGTGGTGTTACTGGAAATTTCTACAATCAACCGTTGGAGTTTACGAAACTGTTGAAAGAATATTCTAGTTAGAGATATTGTTTGCTGTTGTTGTGGAACAATTAAGGAGTTGAATACTTAATAAAACCTGGTGTGTTTGCTTACTAATCAGTGATCGAACTCAGAAAGAGATTGGGAAATACGTTTATCGAATTGAGAGTAAGGCCAATTCGAAGTAAGGTTGGAAAAACGTAACAACATGTTTGCAGAATTTGATTTTGCATTTATTTATTTAGATGACATTTTAATTGCTTCCGAAAACGAAGAGGAGCATAATAAACATTTAAAACTCATCTTTGAGAAACTAAAGCAATACAGAATGCAAATTAATACTTCTAAATGTGTTTTCGACAAAGATGAGGTAAAATTTTTAGGTCAACTTGTTAACCAATTTGGTGTCAGGCCACTACCTGAAAAAGTTCAGGCTATATTAGATTTTCCCGAAGCTAAAGATGTTCGTGGTTTACGTTGTTTTTTAGCGATTAGTAATTTTTATCGTCATTTTATAAAAAATGCTGCTGCAATTCAGACGCCATTACTTGTGTATTTGACTGGCAATAAGAAAAACGACAAAACTATCATTAAATGGAATGGTGATACAAAAAAAGCTTTTGTCGAATGTAAAATGCTTTAGTGGATGCTGCTCTATTAGCATACCCTAACCCTGATAGCGAAATAGCTTTGATAGTAGACGCTTCAGATTTGCCATGGGCGCGGCAGTCCAGCAAAAAGTTAATAATGAATGGCAAATATTAGCATTTTATTAAATTTAATGATGCTCAAAAGAAGCATCATACATATGATCGTGAGCTTACAGCAATGTATAATGAATTATGTTAAATATTTCCGTCATTTATTCGAAATAAATTCGTAATTTATACGGATTAAAAGCCGATTATTTACGCGTTTTAGCAAAAACCTGATAAGGCAACGGCAAGGCAAGTACGGCAATTAGACTACATATGGCAATTTTCTACAGAAATTATTCATATCAAAGGATGCATATAGTGGCTGATACTCTATCACGCATTAAGTCGATTGATAGTACGCCACTGTATATTTATGAAGAAATTGCTAAGGCCCAAGAAACAGATGACAAGTTAAAAAGAATTTTAAATGGAGAAAAAAAACTTCTTAATTTAGTACGATTAAACGTACACAATTCCGATAAAGGAGTTATTGGCGATTTTAAAGGAAATAAACCACATATTCCAAAAAAATGAAGGAAAAGTATTTTTAATAAATTGGATGGCATGGTTTGGCACATCCAGGATTAAAAGCTTCACATGGGCTTGTGGGTTCCAGATTTGTATGGCCAAATATAAACAGGGATTGTATAAAATGGGATCGAGCGTGCATGTCAACAAGCAAAAATATCTCGACATACCGAAAGTAAATTTGGATTATTTGAAGTTCCAGGAGAAACAATTTGCTCACATTAATATAGATATAGTCGGATCTTTACCGCTTAAGGTCATAGTTACTGTTTAGCTTGGGTCGATAGGTTCTCAAGATGAACAGAAGCAATTTCACTTGAAAACATATTCGCTGACGAAGTAGCAAAAACATTTTAAAGTAACTGGATATGTAGATTTTACGTACCAAAATACTTAATTTGGGTCTAATTTGTTTAGACAATTAAATTAAACTGTAGGAATTAAACATTTCCGAACAACACCTTATCATCCTCAGGCAAATGGTCTGATTGAAAGATGGCATCGAGATCTCAAAGCAGCTATTAAAGCTCATGCCACTGAAAGATGGGTCGATGTGTTGCCGACATGTGTTTATTTGGAATGCGGGCGTCTTTCCATCCGGATATTAGCGCAACCACTTCAGAAATGTTGTATATGTAGTATAGGTTAGGGCGAATTGTGAGAAATACAAATTTGTGTAATGAAGTTGATGTGTTAAATAAATAATTATATTTATGATTTATTAAAGATCTTGTAATAAATAAATGGGTGTTAATACAAACACAACATGGCGCAGTCGTCGGTAAATTGAAGTTTATTGGAAAATTGTACATTGGAAAATTTGGAAAACATAAAGAAAAAAAATTTATAGATAAAAAATAAAATTACAAGAAATTTAAAAAAAAATTGAAAAACAAAATGGAGTTCAAATGTCCAACGTCATCGAACATAAATTCAACAAATCTGTTTGAAAAATGGAATAAATTTAAACAAAGTTTTACAATATACATCAAAAGCCACAGAGGCAGAAAAAAGGAAATTAAATGAAAATAGCAATCTTTTTAAATATTGTTGGAGAAGATTGTGTAAAGATTTTCAATAATTTAAAATTTGATGAAGCAAAAGATGAAAAAGTGTTTTATAAAGTTATCGAAAAGTTTGAAGCATATTGCAACCCTCGCAAAAATATAGTTTTCAATAGGTTTCTCTTTTATAAAAAACATCAAAAAACTGTTGAACCATTCGACAACTCTTTGCAAGAAATACAAAAAATGGTAAACTTATGTGATTTTAAAGATTCTCAAGAAATGTTGCGTGACAAAATAGTTTTGGGATAAATAATACAACTGTCCAAGAGAAATTATTAGCGTTCGATGATGTAACGTTCGACAAAGCAGTAGAAATGTGCACAACAAGTGAAATAAATAAACGCAATTCCATGGAAGTTCAACAAGGCAATAACGTTGAAAATGTCAAAGTGGTTGAAACTTGAAGCTCTAGCTTTCTTTTGTATACATTTATTTTGTATTATAATCATAATGACATAAGACTAAGAGTATTAAGTGTAATTTTAGTTGATTGATCAGTATCATTTGGACATGTCTTTAACAGTAAGTGATTATTTCATACCTTAAGATCAAGAAATTACAATATGTCGAAAACATCAATTCTTGTTGAAAATTTGATTTGTGATTGTACTAAGTGTATCGAGGAACGAACACCTGTTAAGATAGCAAAACGTTTCATTAAAATTAATGAAGGTACATTTTTAAACTAACATAATTGTTCTTTACAAAGTAAGCCGGCTATAGACAAAGATTGAACTCACACTTTTCTTTCCTTGCTTATCCATTTACCAAAAACAAATTTAATAATGCTCAGGTACATAAAGCAGCTAAAACGCTTACTTTAGTCATCCCATCTGGGATTTTAGTTGTACAATATATATGTAGTTTGGAAAAATTCGCCAAAATACCGATGAGATTGAAATTTTGATATTTCTAGCTTAAATGTTGTTCCACAAAAATAAAATTATTCTAAGCTATTGATTCGTAATCAAATATTAATAGCATTTCAGCACAACTGTCAACAATTCACTCAAAAAGAATAGCAGAATAAATTGAATTCATTTAATTTATTTCAGTCGATTCGCAATTTCAAATCCAAACTTAACTGCGATTATTTATATTATCCGGCACGGACAGACAAAAAAAGGGAAAATGGGTTTCTTATGTAGATATGTGTATTGTCATTCAGTTTTTATACTGGGTGATAATATACATATCTATAATTCAACTAGGTAAAGGTTTGAAATTAGTGTTAAACATGAACTGCCAGTGATATTTTTCCCCCGTTTTTTGATTACTTTAAAATATTGAGAACAAAATTAAATTATATCATATATGTCACATAGATGTCGTCACTTAGCATTAGTTTTGTAAAAATAACTAACCTCGAATTTATTCGAACTTGTAAACTTGAAGAGAAAACAATAAAACTTGTGAGTTGTTACAATTTAATTTCTTTGTTCATCCACTAATAAATTGTCAACGACAAATACATTATTACATGGTGTCAGAAGTTTGGAACCAAAGAAAAATTAGAATAGTTATTTCGAAAATATTTCATCAGAAAAATAAAATGTCGTCATCGTTCCGCATAGAACCATTTGTTAAAGAAAAAAATAACAATACAAACAAATGGAACAAATGGATAGGTGATTTCGAAAACTTCTTATTAACTAATGACCTCGGCGAAGCAAATGACAAAAGAAAAATTGCAATATTTCAAATTGTTTGTGGAAATGAATTAAAAGACACTTACGAAGAATTTGGTTATACTGCGAGTGACAAACCAACAATCAAAGATGTTTTCAAAAAGTACGATGAAGATTTTGCTAAAAATGCGAACGAGATATTTGCTAGCTACCAATTCTGGAATATTTCGTTAAAACAACACGAGGGAGAACTTTTTGACGAGTTTTATAGAAAAGTACAAGAAGCAGCCGTAGAATGCAACTTCGGAACATCTCTTTCGAGAAATATAAGAGACAACCCTGGTTAAACTTTCCAATTGAAACCAATTGAGAAAAATTAATTGGATTAATCGGAATTTTGCATTGGGAATTTTCAATTAATTCCTATTCAAAAAATCTATTTCCAATACAATCCTATTCATTCCTGTTAAATATCTCTATTTTATTTTTCAACCAGAATCTATAGGAAATGTATATAAATAGGAATTAATTGGAAATTTCCATTGCAGAATTCCGATTAATCCTATTCATTCCTATTAAATCTGTTCCAATTAAATCCTGTTAAATTTATAAGATTGTTTAATTTTTTTCTAAGATCCTTTTTCCTATTGAATCTCTTAATTTCCGATTGAAATTCAATTGGAAATTTCCTTTAGAATCCTACAGAATCTCTTTTCCTGTTAAATCCCATTCATTCCGATTGAATTTTAATTGGTAGATCGAAGTCTTCCTATTAAACCAATTCAATCCGATTTAATCCTATTGAAATTATATTGGATTTAATAGGATTCAATTGGTTTGAATTGGAATGTTTAACTAGGGAAGATAAGCAAAGGAATAGAAAATTGTGTTTTGAAAGAAAGATTCTTAAGGGAAAAAACCATAACTGAACAAGAAGTTGTAGAGCAATGCAGAATTAGTGAAATCGCACACAAGATGCATGGCTTTATGCATGGCAACTACTGGGTCAAAACAGGAGCCACAAATTGATGTTTCGAAAGCAACCGGAACCAAACCAAAGGAAATACATTGTAACAACTGTGGAACAACACACCCGATAAGAAAGTGTCCCGCATTTGGTCATAAGTGTTACTCGTGTGGAAAAATGAATCATTGGAGACAAGTATGAGAAAGAACCAACATAAAACAATACACGAATTTGTTCAGCAGCCAATTCAACAGCAATTTCAACAAGAGCATGCAGATCACTTATTCATTTCGGAGTTAGTGGTGGATTCCATAGGAGCATCGGAAAATGATTGGTTCGCGCATGCATTGTTCAATAACAACTACACTGTCAACTGTAAACTTGACGCTGGTGCTCAAACAAACGTCATTTCGCAGCAACGCCTCAGTAAGATAAAAATTTGTCAACCTAAGATCTACCCAACGAACAAAGTTCTAAGAGCATTCGACGGATCCAAAATAGATGTTTCCGGAATTTTATTTGGATGTCAAATTAAATGAAAAACTACAGAATTTATGTTTCTTTATCTCTACAGCTGAAACAAAAACTATCATCGGCTTTGCGGCTTGTAAGGGATTCGATTTGATCAAAGACATTTTTACAATAACATCACAAGATCATCAGAAATTACTGCAGAAATATGAAGTTGTTTTTGAAGGAAATGGGTGTTTGAAAACTGTGTCAATTACTTAGGCTGATAACGCAGAACCGCATATCGCCGCTCCTAGCAAAATACCATTGGCATTGTACGAACCTGTCCAGAAGGAATTAGAAAGGATGTGTCAAGAAAACATAATTACAAAAGTCACCGAACATACTGACTGGGTAAGCAACATGCACGTAATTTCTAAAAAAGAAAAAATACGCATAGTATTGGATACACGACTGCTTCCACTGCTGATGAGCTACTAAGTAAATTAACAGGTTGTAAGTTCTTCACTGTTTTCGATGCAAAATCCGCTTTCTGGCAACAGCCTTTAGATGAGAAGAGTTCTCTTCTGACAACATTCACTTCTTCTTTTGGGAGGTTTTGTATTCTAAAAGTTCCTTATGGTTTAGTGAGTGCTCCGGAGGCTTTTCAACTAACAATGACAGAAATATTCAAAGATATTCCGGCGATAACACCATACTTCGATGATATCGTCATTGGGTCAAAGCAGTGGCGTCATTTCACCAAAATCTTGGGGGGGGGGGCGAGAATTTAAATGACATAAAAAGATTTTTTTCGTAAAACATAACGTACACATTTTTATACACACATATATTTAAAAGCATTTAAATGCATGGACTAAGAAATAAAAATAAAATGCTTTTGAGCTACATTGGTTACTCTGCTAGATCTTTGTCTTCTGGTGTTGTTTCATTGAAGCGAATGCCGCAAAGTTCTGCAAAATCCCTTCATTTGTTAAAAATAATTTTAAATTTAGTACCATCTCTGCATTGTTTAAGCATCAAGAAAATAGTTTTAATTAAAGCGCGTGTGCTAGAAATTATTATATCTTTGCTTTGTAACTGTTCAGAGAGTGAATTTGTAAACGACAGCAGATCGTGCAGCATAAAAAAAGGGATGGTTTTTCTATACGGTCCCAGGCATCCCGGGATTTAGAATTTATGAGTCACATAGTCCCAGGGTCCATAAAACACCACGGGATTGCAATCCCTACGTAACTCCTCTTATGTCGAATCGTTTTTTTGTTTGTTTGTTTGTTTTCTTTTATTTGTCTTAGAGAGAAAGAGTTATGTCTACCCTGACCAGAGCCATATCGTTAAAATGTGGGACAAAATGCAAACATTCTTCCAAATACTAATTTACTATTTAATGCTTTCCTTTACTATTTGTTTACTATTTAATTCTTCAAAAAATTCTTTTATTTTAATTGGGAATTTTACAACCGTTAGGAAATGTGCTTACAGTGGTTCGTACATTTTCAAAATTCTTTCTACTGCTGGCATTACAGCCAGCCAGCGAGTTTCACTGTATCCAATAAGTTGATTATGTTTGACATTACTTTTGCCGCAGAACTCCTTCAACTTAAACGAGTAAAGACAGTAAAATATCCCAAATTTTTTTAACCCTGCCATTTAAATCCGCAGCACTTCTTATTGCATTATTTAGAATATGGGCTGCGAATCCAATACCCAATAGATTCTGGTTCAAATTCGCGTTTAGCTTGCTTTTAAATTTTCACCCCTTGACGTGACACCACTACAATTGGTGTTCGTGTTATCAGCGCAAATTGCAACTAGCTTTTTGTCAATGTCAAATAACAACAAGAAAACAAAATAACAACAAAACTTGTTTAAGCTACTGGAGCTAACGGCTTATAGCAACGCTTTTTTATGTTTATCTGTATCTATATGTCTTTTAATATCATAATGTCCACTGTTAATTTGCAAATTCACTCCGACTGGTAATACAATAAACTTTTGCGTCGTTATATTTTGATTTCTTTATTGAGAAAAAAAATTAGAAATTAGAAAGTAATAATTTTACTTTTGAGCTACCTAGTTAAAGTGTGTTTTAAACAGAGTTTGAAACGCTACTTATATCACTCCTTTACTTTGTTCTTTCAGAGTGCGTAGCTTAAAAAAACTATAACACTCCCACACAGAGGAGTGAAAATAGTAAAATATCATTCTTGCTACTAAATTGAAATAAATATTTTCTTTCAAATACTCAAAACTTTTATTTTTGCTTCAAATTTGATGCTTTCCAACGTAAAATGCTGCGAATGATTCGTTCAATTATTCATGTATTGTTAGAAAAATGAATATAAAGGATGACTAATTTTGTTCTTTTGCAAATCGAATGAAAGAACAGGAAAATGTAATCTGCTCCAAAGGAGTAAAATCGAAAAAACAAAAATTTTGCTCTTACGAGTAAGAACGATATTTCAATTATGAAAAACTTAATTTTTGAATATTATTTCAAAGGATTGAAATGAGTGCTCGAATAAAGTAAAATTTAAATGTTTATGAATTTATACGGAAAACTGCGTCTTTTTAAGTAAAATATTTTGTATTTTATTTTTCATAATATACTTTCGATCTCTCGTATATACACCGGGGAGATGTTTCTATAAACAAAGAAACCTTTTCGCTGAGGTAGATGTGTTAGACATCAAAAGATATTTGCAAAATAAAATGTAAATTATTGCATTGAAAAAAACTTAGTTTAGTATTTCTATGAAAATTATAGTTAAAACGCTATTTAGTAAAAAAAATATTGCACTGGTTTGTTCTCTCAATATAGTTAAATCAACATATACATAACATCATACAAACTGCAAGAAAAAACTGTGAAGCCATTGCTTTGACTAAGATATTGCGCAAACTGTACGTGGGTAGATATAAGGTTTTTTGATTATTTCGATAATGCGGGCAAATGTGGTGGAAATATTTGTTTCGTTGGACGCTTCGTGGGACAAATTTATCCGTGGGACAACGCAACGAAATGTGGGACATTTCCACACAGCGTGGGACGTCTGGGCAGTTTACTACCCATAAATGTGCGTAAATTTTTCATTTGATTCAAAATTGTACAATTATTGCGAGCTTCTTTTAAATCTATAAGAAAAACCTACCACAAAAAAATAATAGTTTCTCCCTCTGTGTGACTGTATAAAAAAGATGAACAAAGATTGACGTTTAGGATACGTTTTAGATTTTATTATAACCAACCAAACATATAATTTTTGCTATTTTATGAATTAAAAATTATAGTCCATATAGCGAAAAGAATTTGTCAGCAAGTTTTCATAACATATTTTGAAAATATTTACATAACTTAATTTGTTCGTGTCGTTAGAAAATATTGCTTGTCCATTATAAAACATTCACTATTATAAAATCACTGGAAATAACACAAAAAATTTAAATTACTCCCGTAATTATTTTCATTCATTTTATAAAAATTAGCACAACTATCAAGAAAATTTTAGATATGTTATAGGATTTTACATTTAGAATTGTTTTTAATTTATGGTTTTTAAAAAAGTTGTAAAGTTTGTACAATATGATATAGATAAAAAACAGGGCCAAACAGTCAGGGTTCTCAAAATAAGTGGGGCATGGAGGGATCAGTTTTTATTGTTTTAAATTTTTTTTTATTTTTGATCTACGGGTGTGACAAGCCCGCGTACTCCAGTCCCTGCTATTGAGATATGAGTTAACGTGAGATATCACATACCACCGGCAATAGCAGTGAGATATCACAAGCCAAGGTGACATCTTAGGGGTGGTGGCGGATGAACTGTATTCAGTCAACGGTAGCACCCTCAATCTTAGCTGTGAAATAATCCTTGATGATGAGACAATATTGCTTCCTTGAAGAAACGAGCCTTCATATAACTATGTGTGGGCTTTAATCATTAAGAAAGATGGTGCGTCACAGGATCAAGGAATAGGCAACCGGCTTGATTATTGGCAACTACATTGTTGTTTTGTTTCAGCAAATTTTTGTCAAAATTTGCTATTTACTTTTATTTTCTTTATTCTATCATAAAATATTGGCCTATGTCATATTTTCTCAGTGACAGGATTTTTTGTTTAGTTATCCATTCTTTAACAAAAAATATAAAAACAAAAAAAAAGGAAGATTTACGTCCATCAACACCTTCGAACGTATGTTGTTGTGGAACCTTGGTCTTAAAAGGTTTTTATGTGTTATTGTGACACATATTGTAATTCCTACTACACAACACATTTTATTAAAAAAAAATAATTAGGTTGTGTTCTCCTGCATGTACTTACTTTTAAGTTTATATAAATTACCAATGGCCAATAACAATTGAAATTTGAATATTAAATACTGCACTATGAACTCTCGAGGAGCCCTATACTAATGAAATGTTTTGTTTCCTCTGGCTCAGACACAAATATCTTATAAACAAAACACAATCGTTCTTCTAAAAGCGGTACTGCCGCGCACCTTATAGTACGATAGAATTTTGTCAAAATACGCACCCACGGCGTTTTTGGAAGAACGATCGTGTTTTGTTCATAAAACTGATTTCATCAGAAGATTAGAAGCAATACGACCGCCTTTCGTATCGGCGGCGCTCTAGTCCTTGATACAAAGAACGATAATGGTTTGAATATTGCGGTGAACTGTACTTTAGTCGGGCCAAAATAATATATAACGTAATAATTATATTATCAGATATATTTCAAATAATAGTATGCGATAAAATTGGTATATCAGTTAAGTAAATCTTCTAAAAATTAGACGAATTTTCAAAATAACAGTGCATCGAAATTTTTATAGTGCATAATTCTACCCTTGGGTAGCGAAATCCGAAATTTGACGTCCACGCCGTGCTGCCTGGTTAATGCTGACAGAATTAGGTTGGTGTACCGGAGACAAGCAGGGTAAAAACTGCTTAGTCAATCATGGTACATCATGGCGAATTGGCGCCTTAAAACCAATGCGACTCAAGCGTCTGTTCTCCATGTTAGGGGCGGCTTGAAGCGGGCGTCTGTCTTGGATCAAGCGGCTCGCTATATAAACGTGTCAAAAGGTTGTTTCTGGTAACCTTAAGATGCAGAACGGACCCATTCACGACAATTTGGGTTGGGCCTAAGGTTAACACCCTAACCCCGGAAAAAAAATTATTTGTTAAATTTGGAAATCAGAAAAGAAAAACAGACCCGGACAAAAACAGAATTTTACCTGGACGTGAAAAAGGACCAGACTACCAAATCGGAACGTGGAACGTGCGCAGCCTGAGCGCTCCTGATGCTCTTATAAGTCTAGAAACAGAGGCTGAGAGGTATGGGATGGATATCATAGCTCTGCAAGAAATAAGACAGCCAATAATCGGAAAACAAGATTTGGATAGTCACTCTCTATACTGTAGTGGTCATCCTTCTCGAAGAGAATTTGGAACTGGCTTTCTTGTTGGTGCACGCATACAAGAAGCCGTGATGAAATTCATCCCGGTCAGTGAGAGGATTTGCTACCTACGTGTACGTGGTACATATAACAATATTTCTCTTATTGCCGTGCATGCACCTACTGAAGCTAAGACCGTCGACGAGAAGGATAATTTCTACATAGCACTGGAAGAGGTTATGAAACAAACACCAACACGCGACTTCACTATGGTTCTTGGTGACTTTAATGGGCAGGTTGGAAGAGATATCTCTTATGGAAATGTGGTGGGCCCCAACAGTCTGCATTTGAATTCGAATGATAATGGTGAGAGAATGACTGAGTTTGCATTATCAAATAATTTGAGAATTGCCAGTACTTTCTTTCCGCACCGATCGATTCATAAGCAGACATGGGTCTCACCGAATGGAAACACTCGAAATCAAATTGATCACGTGCTAGTTACAGCACGTTTCTTTTCGAGTGTTCTGGATGTGCGATCCTTTAGAGGTGCATACATTGGAAGTGACCACTTTCTTGTATGTGCTAAAATAAGGTTCCACTTCCCAAACCCAAGCATTCCGAAATTCAATCAACGGAAACGATTTAACATCTCATCACTAAAGAATGCAGAAACAGAAGAGAAATATCAAAACCATATTGCCGAAACATTGGAGAAATCAGAAACCATTAATGGAGACGTCGATAAGTCATGGTATTTGCTCAAAGATGCTGTTTTAAGCGCTGCTGAGGGAATACTTGGACGACCACAAAACCACTCCCAGAAGCCATGGATGGATCAAGCATGTCTTGACGCTATTCAATACAAAAGAGATTGCTATCTGAAATGCCTGCAAGGACGCAACACCAGGTCCACGAAGGAGAACTATAAACTGGCAAGACAAGCCGTTACAAAGTTATGTAGACGAACGAAGAGAGAATGGTGGAAGAGAAAGTGTGAGGAGATTGAAAGCTTCAATAAGGAACATCAATCGCGTAACTTCTTTCAACAGGTTAAAACCTTAAAGAAGGTACCTCAAACTAGATCGACTGCTATTCAAAACGAAGATGGGGAGCTACAAGTAGACCTTAAAAATATTTTAGATACTTGGGCCGCTTATTTTGAGAATCTTCTCAACTTAAGTGACCAGAAACAAGTCGGGCGACGAGCAAAGCTTATTCGTGCGTCAAAGGTACATGTAGACGAACCCACCAAAAAGGAATTCGATGCGGCGCTGTCAAAATTAAAATGCAATAAAGCACCTGGTATCGACGATATAACATCCGAAATGATTGTACATGGTGGTGAAACTCTATCCTCAAGATTGTTTGAACTTGTTCAAATGATATGGAGGACTGAAGCCATGCCACAGGACTGGAACACAGCTATGCTGATACCAATCCATAAAAAAGGTAATCGCCTACAATGTGCAAACTACAGAGGAATCGCTCTACTCTGCACAGCATATAAGATCTTTTCTTACATTTTGCTATCCAAAATCAATTCTTTTGCTGAACAACTGTTTGGAGAATATCAGTGTGGTTTCCGGCGGGGCCGAGGTACCACCGATGCACTTTTCTCGATAAGGATGATTTTGGAAAAGTGCCGAGAGTTCAACATACCAGTGCACCAACTCTTCATTGATTTCAGGCAGGCCTACGACTCTCTCGAACGAGAGACTCTATGGTCTGCTCTGGTGTCAATGGGAATTCCTGGTAAACTGGTATCACTATGCAAAATGACAGTACAGAACTCTCAATGCTGTGTACGAGTAGAGAACGAAATATCAAGATTTTTTAAAGTCGACTCCGGGTTAAGACAAGGTGATGCTATCTCTCCTATACTTTTTAATTTAGCCTTGGAATATGTGTGCCGTCAAAAGAAACTACCGACTAACAACAATATCTTGTCAATAAACTCAGTACAGATGATTGCATACGCTGATGATGTTGTCATCCTCGGCCGAAGTGAAGCTGTTATGAGTGAGACTTTTAAGTCGCTTGAGAGTGGAGCTAGAAAAATTGGTCTTCAAATTAACTACAATAAAACCAAACATATGAATGTTTCAAGAGAGTCTGAGAAGAAAGATTTGATGTGCGGCGATGAACGAATTGAGGGAGTTGAATCTTTTAAATATTTGGGATCAATGCTTGACTCAAACAACAGCATACTTACAGATATAAAAGCTCGAATCGCTGCAGGTAATCGAACTTTCTACTCAATCAAACCTCTCCTTGGATCTCCGTATGTATCAACTAACACCAAGCTCAAGTTATACAAGACATTGATTAGACCGGTTGTGATGTATGGGTCACAAACGTGGACCCTTACACAAAATGACGAATCGCATTTATCTGTATTTGAGCGTAAGATCCTACGCTATATTTTTGGTCCACTTAAGACAGACGATGGAGAGTATAGAACCCGATATAACTTTGAGATCAGAGACCTTCTTGAGGGTCCTGATATAATAGGTTGTATCCGTTCTAATAGGATTGCTTGGTTTGGGCATGTTCTACGAGCCGATTCACAGTCTGGAATGATTAGAAAAATGTACGTTAGTACCCCAGGGAGTGGGCGACCGCGAGGTAGACCACGACTACAATGGGAGACTGACGTAATAAACGACCTTGAAAAAATCGGCTGCCATGGTAATTATGTCGCTGTTGCGAATGACCGTGGTGAATATTCGAAGCTGATTAGCCTGGCAACGCTCCTACATGGAGCATGAACGCCGTTAAAAAAAAAAAAAAAAAAAAAAAAAAATAAAAAAAAAATAATTCTACCACGATTGGATGGTTTCATTGAATCGATGTATTGAATTATTGATAGTATCAGATCCTTGGGGGGGGCCAATGCCCCCCCCAGCCCTACCCAATTGACGCCCCTGGGTCAAAGACAAAGGAAGAACATTTGGTTTTGGTTGAAAAAGTACTATAAACCGCTCGTACTAATAACTTAAAATTTAGCAAAGAGAAAACACAGTTTGCTAAAACAGAAATTGTTTACCTTGGTCAGAAAATAACATCAGAAGGAGTACTACCACAGCACAGCAAGGTCAAAGCAATAGCTGAATATCCGACACCAAGCAACGTCGATCAACTCAACAGATTCCTTACTATGTATAAGTATCATAGTAAGCACACCGAAAATTCATCACGCAAGACACATCCCCTGCGGCAACTGCTTAAAATGAATTCATCTTGGCTTTGGGATGTAAACACTGATAAACATTTCAAATTGTTTAAGGAAGATCTGTTAAAAGCGCCAATACTTCAAATATTTGATAGTAAAAAACAACTTGTTCTGTCAGTTGACGCATCAGGCTATGGTTTGTGTAACGTAGACTAATAACTAATGAGCTATATGTCATCGAACATAATATCACCTGTTGGTATTATATATTGCCAACTTCATTGTACATTATGCAAATCAATAAATGTCACTTGTCACCTATCATCCGAAGCGTTATCATTTACATTACATGGTGTCAGAATAAAATTCAATTCCTGCGAAAAGTAATAATTAAAACTACAAAATTTGATCGGAAAGTAAAAGTACAATATTTTCTGATCATAATAAACATAAAATCGACGTATAAAAGTTTGTAATTTAGTCGATGTTTGAAGAATCCAAAATTTATTCCAAAGAAAAATTCAGCGTGAAAAAATTCACACATATTAATATATTCTCTTTTCAGACAAAAATCTGCAATAAAATAAACTTGTGAATTGAAACCTATAAAACTAATCTTCAACAATGAATTCATTGTTCTTGAGACCTCCAAAACCTTTTATAATAACCGAAATTGTGGCAAATGATTGGAAATGTTGGGTTCAACAATTTGAGTTTTTTTCAACAGCAGGCTCAATTGGATAAAGAAGATGCAAAACATTGGATAAAGAAGATGCAAGCGGCGACATTGATGTCATGTCTAGGTCAAGAAGCAGGTAAGATTTTTAATACGTTTGAATTAAAAGATGAAGAAATGATTGTGAAACTATATTAGAAAACTATATTAGAAAAATTTACGAATCATTTCACTCCTTTTCATAACCTACGAAAGATATATTTTTAATAAAATATACCAAATGGATGGTGAATCATTCGATGAGTTTCTTACAAGAAGTAAAACTCAAATTTTAAAATGTGAATTTAAAACACTTACGGATGATTTATTAAGAGATAGAATTGTTGTCGGGATAATATCACAAAATTTAAGAGAACGTCTCTTAGTAGATGATAAATTAACGTTAGATAAAGCCGTCACTATGTGTAAGTCAAATGAGGTTACGTTCAAACAATTATCGGTAATGAAAAATGAAAACGAAGAAATTAACGCGATTCATAAATTTCCAAATACAAATCAAAAATATAAATTAAATAAAAACAATTTCGATCCCAGTAAAAAATATGACAATTTACAAAATAAAAGTAGTGTCCAGGAAATTTTTTTCTGTAATCGTTGTAAATCGAAACATGGAAAAAAAAAGTTGTCCGGCATATGGAAAGACTTGCGAGAGTTGTGGTATATTAAACCATTTCTCAAAAGCGTGTAGAATTAATAAAAATAAGCGAGTTAATCAAATCGACGATGAAGAGTTCGAACTTGATGACGAAAATTTAGAAATTGCGTATATTAACAGTCTAGTTCTCGTAAGTAGCGTAGATACAGTACACAACAATAGTCTTAGTTCAGGGAAATATGATTGGTACGAAACTATAGAAATAAATAATTCGGAAGTTAAATTTAAACTTGATACAGGAGCTCAATGCAACGTAGTGTTTGCAATCTTGGTATCCGGGTACCCGGGTACCCGGGTATTTAGGAAGATTTTTCGGGTATTTAATATCCGGATATTTTGGTCGAGTACCCGAACAACAAAAGGTCCAGTTTTTTCTCGATAAAATTTACAAAATAAAATTCAGCTCATTCTCTTTTTGCAAATTTGAGTTATTTTTTATGCTAGTTGTTGACAAATGATTCTATTCTAACCATACAAATTGCAATATGTCCATAAACATTAAACCATAAACATTAAACCAACCACATCCGTAAATATTAAACTGCCCTCTAGTTAATTATTATTGTTTGGATTACGAAAACAACAGAAAAACGACGAAGAACACATAACAAAATTTATGGAATTTTAGTTCTTATTAAAATTAAAATTAAGTCATACAAAATTAAGGATCTTCATTGGTTATTTGTTTATATTTAGTTTAAAATAAAAACGGTAAATATATTATGATAAGTTTTATTTAAGATTTAAGCTAATAATTAAAATAAGTGTCATCGAAATGTCATCGAAAGTTTGGGACCAGTTCAAGAAAATGTCATCAGATAAATCTCGGTGCCACGTAGTTGGATGCGCACGAATAATTTCAACTAAATGAAGAAATACGTCAGCAATGAAAAATCAAATCGGATAATGAAGCGGCTAATTATAATATTGAAAATTTACAACTACAAAAATGTATTACTGTCTACACAAGATCTACTATAGATAACAGTGGTACTACAGTTGATAAAGAGCTGAAAATGTTGTATGTAAATCAAGGTTGGCAAATATCATGATATTTATATAAATATCAAAATATCCGATATATATCAGATATATATCCGATATATATCAAGTTCTGATATTTATTTTTGAATCAGTTGTTTATCTTAAATATAATACAATATGTGGCCCTTTCCACACTCCTTCGTTTGTTACCTCTTCACCTATAAACTAAATTCAAATATGGCAACTTCAATTCAGTTTTTATACGCAATTTATCAAGCCTTTCGTCTATATATTCGATTGCACAAGTCCGAGAATACGCTTGCTCACTTTGTCTTGTTTATTTTGTCAAGTTGCATTATCAATATCCATACAAGATTGTAGAACTACTCCATTAATGGTCCATTACCGGCGTTCAGTAATGCAACAATGGTCGAGTATTGGCAACCATAACTGGACCATTAACATAATGTTACTGGATAATAACTTCGAACAATAAATGACTGCCGTTCAAGGGCCAGAGAAAAAAGCCAGCAATGGCCCATACAAGGAAATAGAATTGGTCCAGTAATGGTCAATTTCTGGCGACCAAATATTTCAACAATGACTCGGTACTGGCAACCACGACTCATAGTACTGATAACTATGACTCGGCCACTAACATAATTTTATTTGTTGATAATTTCGGACAATAAATGACTGCCATTTATTTTCCAGAGAAAAAAAACAATATTGAGCCATACAAGGTTGTACACTGTACAGCTGACCCAGTAACGGACAAATAATGTTGACAAGTATTGCAGCAATGGCCGAGTACTGGCAACCATGACTGGGCCATTATAAAATATCTTGTTTCAATTTAAATAAATTAAATACAAAATAATTAAAATAACAAATAAAATAACCTCAGGCGTCACTGGTCTGATTAGACCATGATACGGGACTTGGCGAACCCGATGTACCTGAGGTATAGTGGGCTCTAGCCTGCTATTGCAAACCGTAAACCTGTTGTCATGTCTAGCGGGAACGGGGACCTTGGCTTAGCCGCCCTGGTTGCGGGAAGGTGCTCCCTTATTAGCACCCCTAGTGGGTACACACTAGAGAGGACTCATGTGGGGTCAAACCATGAAAAGTACCAACCTCTGGGCACCTCTCGCCCTCAGTTGTATATAGACTTCTAACAGGTATAGACAAAGGCCTGTTGGTGACCTTTATTGCGTCTAAACTCGTTAATATGTGTGACGACCAAATAGACGAATGTGAAAGCATTCATTTATTGGGAGTCACAATATCCAATGACTTACTCTGGAACGATCATATAATGGCCATGGCAAAGAGTGCGTCAAGAAAACTCGGCCTCCTCAATAGATGTAAAAAATATTTTACTTCGCATCAATTACTCCACATTTACTAGGTCATTCAATAAGTCCGTAGGATGACACATAGATGGCGTTACTAGAATTTTTTCCATATGATTTTTATTTAGTACTAACCTTCAAACGATACGTGTATAAATTTGACAGCAATCTGACTATTTATTCGTGAGTTATAGCATTTTGTGTGAAGCAACTTTTGTTTTTGAAAAAAAATGGAAAAAAGTGAATTTCGAATTTTAATAAAGCATTGCTTTTTGATGAAAAAAAATACAGTGGAAACCAAACAATGGCTTGATAAACATTATCCAAACTCTGCTCCATCGAGACAAATGATAGAGAAGTGGATGGCTGAATTTAAATGTGGTCGTACCAGCACAAAAGATGCAGAGCGCAGTGGACGCCCAAATGAGGCTGTTATTCCAGAAAACATAAAAAAAATCCACAAATTGGTTATGAACGATCGCAAATTGAAGGTGCACGAAATAGCTGACATTGTAAAGGTAGCAGATGGTAGTGTTTTTACCATTTTACATGAACATTTGGGTATGCGAAAGCTCTGTGCAAATTGGGTGCCGCGTGAGCTCACAGTCGACCAAAAACAACAACGAATCGATACTTCGGAGGAGTCTTTGGCATTGTTAAACCGCAATAAAAGGGAATTCTATCGTAGATATGTGACAATGGATGAGACATGGCTTCACAATTACACACCAGAATCCAAAAGACAGTCAGCTGAGTGGACAGCAGTCGACGAACCGAATCCAAAGCGAGCAAAGACGCAACAGTCGGCCGGTAAGGTGATGGCGTCTGTATTTTGGGATATGAACGGAATAAAATTCATCGACTATCTCCAAAAAGGAACCACCATCAACAGCGAGTATTACTGTGAACTTTTGGATCGATTAAAGGCTGAAATCGCAAAGAAACGGCCACATTTGCAAAAGAAAAAAGTGTTGTTTCACCAAGATAATGCACCGTGTCACAGATCGATGAAAACGATGGCAAAATTGAATGAATTGGGCTTTGAATTGCTTACCCACCCACCATATTCTCCAGATTTAGCCCCCAGCGACTTTTTCCTGTTTTCAGATCTCAAGAGAATGCTTGCTGGAAAGAAATTTAAGTCCAATGATGAAGTAATCGCTGAAACTGAGGCCTATTTTGACGAGAAAGAGAAATCGTACTATAAAAGTGGTATAGAAAAGTTGGAAAATCGCTATTCTCGTTGTATCGCCCTCGAAGGCAACTATGTTGAATAAAAAAATCGAGTTTTGTCAAAATGTTGTTTTTTTCTTACTTATCCTACGGACTTATTGAACGACCTGTTATAAGTCCTATATTCGTTCCTGTATGGAGTATTGTTGTCAAGTTTGGGGCGCTACATCTGTTACTGTCCTAGCTCTTTTGGACTCTGTTCAAAAGCGTGCTTTACGAATTGTTGGTGATCGAGATTTAACATTAGATCTTGATTCCCTACAACATCGTCGCACTGTTGCTGATCTCGTTGTTTTTTATAAATGTCGTCACCAGCAGTGCTCGGATGAAATCAGGTCCATAATGCCTCAGACATATGTTTTTCCCCGTTTGACTCGTCAATCGGTTTGTGCAGGTGGTCGGACTGTCGAGATTACTCACTGTCATAGTAATAGAATGCAAAGGGATTTCTTTGTACGTACATCGTACAAATGGAATGCTTTGCGCGAATCAATAGTCTCGAGTGCCTTCAATCCACAAAGATTTAAAAAAAGCGTCCACCTATACCTCAAGACGCATGATGTTGTGGGACCTGGGTCTTAAAAGGTATCTATGTGTTGTTGTGACACATTTTGTAATTCCTACTGCACAACACTTTTTATTAAAAAAAAAAAAAAACATAAAAATGTCTTAAGAAAAAAATTTAAAACGAAAAAAAACCAACCTTGACAACTATAGGTGAAATTTTGCAAATTATATATTTCTAAAATGGATATTACTCTAGTGAATTTTAGTCAAATGACAAAGATGGGCCAATTCATGGTTCAGTACTGGCCCAATAACAATAGCCAATTAATGTTAACTACTGGCGTGCATTACTTGGCAATTTAAAGTAAAATAAACAGGGTATTTTTTATAAACCGTAGATCGGCTGATTCATGGATCTATAGTTATGGCTCAATAACAATAGCCAATTATTGTTTACCATTCATGGGCCAGTGCTTGGCCATTCACAGTTAACTAAATACTTGCTATTTTAGTACTAGTGTTTGCCCATATTTCAAATTCTGGAAAACCCTGCTTAAGTAGTACAGTCAAACTTCCATAAATCGAACTTCTATAAATCGAATTTCTCTATAAATCGTATTTATATTTAGAATTCTAATTTTGTTGTTCTTTATAAATCGTTTCTATATTTCGAAATTTCCCTAAATGGAACAAAAATTGATGGCATTTGGTGGTTCGAATTATGGAAGTTTCACTGTAATTCCATTCCACCACACCATTGGTGGAGTTTCTAAACTGAGATTGAAATGCATATTTTGAAAATGGTGTAATTTCAGCTTAAAACGCCATTACAAACGGAATGAAGTCTGAAATAATTATATTTAAGTAAGGAAGTATATGCTTCTTCTCTTTGGTGGTTCTTCAAAAGTTTACCTAAAAATCAATGGTCAAGCATACGTTAGCTAGGTGATAAGGTGCATCTAAAGACATGTTTCTCAAAGAAATGTCTCCTTCGATAAAAAAGTTTCTTAACTTCTACAGGTTGCTCTAGTTTAAGATCGACTTCCAGTTTATGCCAAATTTCAACAACAACGGCAACAACAATAGTCGTTTTATATTTTTGAGTTCGGTCTAAAGCGACTGCTATGGTCTTTAGATAATAAAGAATATGTTTAGCATGCATTACAATATTTATGTCATGTCAGCTATATGGTCTTACTCTTGGCATAGCTGAACCACATTACCCCGATTTGGCACGCGTTTTGCGGGTAGTGCTGCAACAGTTTTTCAAATTTTAGGTAGAAATAGTTAATATTTTCTTTTTTATAAATATCATGATACATATCAGGGAATAAATATCGTGATATATATCAATGATATATATCGGATATATATCATTGATATATATCATGCCAACCTTGATGTAAATAAAGGAAAGCGAAAAAAATGTTGGAAAATTTAAATCAATCGTTATTGACCGTGAAGCCAACATCCCAATTTATCGGAGCGGGTTTTTTCTATTGCAGGAATTTAAAAAAAAATACGAAATCGGATGAGTACAGCTACCCTAAATGCTTTAATATTTTTGAAATATTATTTTACAATTAAAAAATGATTAATTTTTAGTTTACTACTGTGAGGTTTTTTTTATTGTGTTTCATCTTTTAATTTTTTTATAATTACCCGGGTTATCCGGGTAATCCGGGTAATTTGGAAAATACTAATCGAGTAACCGGGTAATTTGAAATCGGGTAATTTGCAATCACTAATGCAACGTAATAAATAAGGCATTGGCTGATGAATTAATAGATCTGACACGCGTAAGTTAGTTACGTACAGTGAAAATTACAAAAATTACAGTACTAGAAGAAGTTAGACTAAAATGCATGGTTTAAAATAAAAATCACGTCTTACTATTTAAAGTCGTTAAAGAAAGTACGATTCCAATTTTAGGTATTAGATCTTGTGTCGACTTAGAATTAATTTATAGAAACTGGGAAGAAAATAAAGTTCTTAGAATTAACGAGGAAATATATAATGGCTTAGGCTGCCTTAAAAATTTTGAATATGACATAGATTTAGTGCCAAATACAGAATTCAATATAATACCACCACGTCGTATTCCATACGCGATTAGATCTAAAGTAAAAGAAGAATTAGATAATATGGTTAAATATGGCGTAATAAAACCCATAACTGAACCCTACACCTGCCGTGTCCCCTATAGTTACGGTGACCATCCGTCCTGTATTTTACAGGACTGTCCTGTTTTGTGCCATGCTGTCCCTTGAGATTTTTTTGCAAATACAGGACAGTACAATGTCCCTTATTTCTTAGTTTGATATGTAAATGTCCTCTTTTTTGCATAAACTTTACACGAATATGCATTTAAAGTAATAATTTTTCTAAATTTTCCTAAAATTTGTCTAAATTTCCTAAGTATTACAATATCGAGCCAAATAGCAAAATCATGGCCCCACTTTTTTGCATTTTTCAACTTATTAGCTCCTAACGTTTCTGAAACAGCAAAAACAAATGTTTGTTTGTCTGCCAACCAGCCATTACAACCGATAAACAATAGAAAGCTACTACTTTAGCGAGCAAAAAAATTGGGTAATTCTTGGAATAAAATAAAATAAAATAAAATTTAGTATTTAATTTTAGTATTCTAGTCAAGAAGACGTTTGTTATTAGTCCCTGGGCCCACGCCGATTTCATGTGATGATTACCACAAATTTTATACTTTGTAAGACGCTAGTCCTTGATGAAAACTTTTGTTCTGCCATTTTCCTCAAACCGTCGATTTTTCGTTCGGCAAGCTCCGAAAAATCTCGATTGCCCACGATCTTGTAAATTTGCTACCACAATTTTTTTTAACTTTGAAATTTGCTTTAGAACACGAGGGTAATTTGTCTGCCATTGTCGAGTCCGGCAACTGATATTTTGGTATGTTTGGGCTGTCGGACTAAACAAAAGCAGATTAATTTTTGTCGGACAAGGTTACTCTCATGTTCTAAAACAAATTTCCAATTCCCATAGTAAAAAAAAATTTCAAAAGAGCCCGGGCAATCGGCATTTTTCGGAGCTTGCCGAACGAAAAAGCGGCCGAATCGAGAAAAATGGCAGAACAAAAGTTTTCGGCCTCGTCAAGGACAGGCGCCTTACGAAGTATAAAATATGTGGTAATCACAACATGAAATCGGTGTGGGCTTTTTTTAAAACATTTTTTTAACACACTTTTATTTGAGGTTGGTAGCAGAGGGGCGTTATTTTTTTTAGCATAATATTTTAGTTAATTAATGTCCTGTATTTTCCTTTCCAAATAAATGGTCACCGTACCTATAGTAATAATTAAAAAACATAATAAAATTAGACTTTGTATTGACCCTACAGATGTAAATAAAAATATTTTACGTCGTCACTACCCGCTCAAAACTCTTGAAGAAATAACAGCAAAAATTAGAAATTCTAAATATTACACCTTGTTAGACTGCAAAAGAGGGTTTTGGCAGATTAAAGTTAGTGAACGATCTCAAAAATATTTAGCTTTCTCTACGCCCTAGGGCCGATACACTTGTCTGCGTCTACCTTTCGGCTTATCATCTGCCCCAGAGGTATTTCAGCAAATAATGAATGACTTATTACACGGTTTGGAAAATGTAGAGTGCTCAATAGACGATATTTTAATTCATGCTTCGACTCTCGAAGAATTAGAAAGAAAAACAGAACAAGTAATAAAAATTATTGAAAAATCAATTAAATAAAGAAAAATGCAGTTTTAATCAAACATCTATTAAATTTTTAGGTCATATTATTTCTTGCGAAGGTTTAAAACCTGATAATGACAAATTAGAAGCTATTCAAAATTTAGATAGGCCTAGGAATGTAAAACAGGTTCAACGGTTGTTGGGAATGATCACGTACGTATCCAAATTTATTCCAAATTGCTCCGACGAAACAGCTCCACTTAGAGAACTTCTACGAAATGAAGTGCAATTTCATTGGGATGAACATCAAGAAAATGCATATCAAAAAATTAAACAATGGTTAACAACACCACCAATTTTGCAGTTCTTCGATGTTAACAAAGATGTTAAATTGTCCGTAGATGCCAGCAAGCATGCCATTGGAGCCGTATTAATCCAGGATGATCACCCAATTGCCTACGCATCTAAATCGCTCACAGTGGCTCAACAAAATTATCCACAAATCGAAAAAGAGGCTACTGCGATTCGATTTGCCTGTGAAAAGTTTCACGAGTATATCTACGGTAAAAAATTAACAATAGAAACCGACCATAAACCGTTGGACATAATTTTTAAAAAATCGATACAAAATGCACCGGCTAGACTACAAAGGATTTTATTTGACGTCCTTCAATACTCACCAAAAATAGTTTACAGAAAAGGCACTGAAATTCCCTTAGCAGATGCCTTAAGTCGGGATGTCATAAATAGCGAACCGGAAAAACAAGAAGATGAATTGGAAATTCAAATCATCATCCCTATGTCAGATAACGCCATTGAAGAATTAAAACATGATATTGAAGCTGATCAAAATATGCAAAAACCAATTTCATTCAAAATGGTTGGCCAGAGAATGAATCAAAAATTCCAGCTGAAATCAAACATTTTTTTAATTTTAAAGAAGAGTTAGCCGTTTATGATAAAATAATATTTAAAGGCGACAAAATCGTTATTCCAAAAACTCAAATTTCAAAAATATTAAAATGCACACATACTGGACATTTGGGAATACAAAGTACCTTAAAACGAACGCGACAAATATTCTATTGGAAAAATTTATTTAATGATGTCGTTAATTACATCGAAAAATGTGCAATTTGTCAGCAGACTCAAAAAGGTAATACAAAAGAACCAATCAGAACCTAAGGAAGTTCCTGATTTGCCTTGGCAAATTGTTGCAACTGATTTATTTACATCAAGGGCAAAAAAATATATACTTATTGTTGACAGTTATTCCAGATTTATAGACTTCGAAAAACTACAATCATTAACTTCAGAAGAAGCTATTAAATACCTCAAGAAAGTTTTTGCAATACATGGTACACCTCAAATAGGGGAAAGTGATAATGGCCCGCAGTATTCTTCACGACAGTTCAAAAAATTTGCGAAGGAGTGGAATTTTGAACATAAGACCTCCAGTCCGAAACATGCACGTTCAAATGGACTAGCTGAGCGCGGAGTACAAACTGTGAAACTGTTAATGAAAAAATGTGATATATATACAGATATATATCTCGCTTTACAAAACTGGAGAAACACACCACGAAATAACGAATTACAATCACCGAACCAAAGGCTTTTTAGCAGATTAACCCGAACAAATATACCAATTAATCAGAATCTGTTAAAACCAAATGTAATCGAGAATGTCAAAGAGAATTTAACCTAACAACGTAAAACACAAAAATACTATGCTGATAAAGGCACAAAAGAATCAAAAAGTCTTCAAGAAACTGATAAAATTAGAATTCAAACGGGACCTCGAGATTGGATCGGTGGAACCGTTGTTAACAAAACCGCATCACCAAGGTCAGTAATTGTACAATCAGACGACGGTAAAGTTTATAGTCGAAACACCGAGTACTTACACTCAACTAAAGCAACAATACCGTCAACAAACAGAAGTTGTTCTCTCAATATCCCACCGGAAAATCCTACCGAAGGAAATCAGCCAAGTCAGCAAGATACGCGTGATGAAAATCTTGAAGAACCCCAGCAAAATGATCAAAATACAACGCCAAATCAAGAATCTACACCTGAAACACGTGATCACCCACAACCAATGAACATAGATAGTAGAGTCTCTAGATTTGGTAGAACAATAAAACCAGTGCAAAAACTAAATTTAAAAAACATTTTTTTTAATCGTTATATTTTGTTTAAAATAAATAAATAATTATTTCTATCATAGTTAATGAACTAAAAGTAAAGTAGAAATAATAGTGTGTTGCACACGTAGGTTGTCATTATCATTAAAAAAAAAACAGAGGATTAGATATAGCTGTTAGAAAAATATTGACATTGTAATTAAGTTTATTCCATTGTACATGTTCGATGCCAATTAGGAAATAGCTTCAATTGATTGAATTGAATATAAAAAGGGAGATGTAACGTAGACTAATAACTAATGAGCTATATGTCATCGAACATAATATCACCTGTTGGTATTATATATTGCCAACTTCATTGTACACTATGCAAATCATTAAATGTCACTTGTCATCTATCATCCGAAGCGTTATCATTTACATTACAGTTTGGGTGCAAAACTTAGTCAAAATGGAAAACCAGTAGCATTCGCTTCTGCTCCGTTGACTCCCAGACAGCAGCACTATGCGTAAATCGAGAAAGAGATGCTAGCTGTAGTCTTCGGTCTTCAACATTTCAGCTTCTTTACTTTTGGACGCCGTGTGATTGTTGAGACGGACCGTAAACCTTTCATTGGTCTCAAAGAAAAACCACTTGATTCTATTTCGCCACGTTTACAACGAATGTTGATAAAGATTCTTAAATATGACTTCGCTCTTTAATATATCCCTGGTAAAGATTTAATTGCTGCTGACACTTTATCCAGATCTCCTGTACATGATAACTTCGACTTTGACTGTGCTGACTGCTGATGATTCAAACTCTCTTGACGTATGTGTTCTTGCTACTGCATCAAGTTATCGTTGGAGTTCTCTCAAGTATGACACTGAAAATGACCAAGTGCTTCAGGAAGTGTCTTCGTACATATCAAATGGATAGCCTGCAAATATCAAAGACGTAAGAACTGCTGCAAAACCATTTTGGCATCATCTTGACAGCTTGTACATATCTGAAGGGATCATCTGTAAGGGTAAGCAGATAGTTATTCCTAAACTATCTAAACAGCAAATACTCAAAACCTTGCATGATGATCATGACAAGATACCTGCGACTAAGACAAAGCAATGGAAAATTTCTTTTGGATTGGAATGGATGAGGACATTGTTAACTTCATAACTCAATGTGAAATTTGCCAAAAATATCAAAGAGCCAATCAAAAATAACATATACAAGAACGGGTGCTAGCAACAAGACCATGGCAAAAGATAGGCACCGATTTCTTTCACTTAAAAGGAAAGAATTTTATTCTAATCATTGACTACTTTAGTAAGTATGTAGAGTTAGAAGAAATGAAATACAGCATTTAACTTTGTTCACGAAAAAATGAGGAAAAGTTTCTCTACACACGGTTTCCCACAGATGAATTGATATCAGATCAAGGTCCACCTTTCAATTCATACAAATTTGCTGAAATGATGAAAAGCTACGACATTCACCATAATCCATCATCACCGAGATACCCGAAATCAAATAGACAAGTAGAACGAACAGTACAAAGCATAAAACTCTCTATGCAGAAAGCATTTGACTGCGGTAATGACATGTACGACGTAATACTAAATCATAATTCAACTCCTCATAACAACTTGCTGTCACCTGCTGAGCTTCTATTTGGTAGAAAGATTAAAGAAAAGAACATTATACATCCCGAACTATTGAAACCAAACTAACCAATAGAACATGTAACTCAACAGCTTAAGCTGAATCAATCGACACAAAAATACTATTATGATCGTCATGCAAAGCCGTTGCCAGATTGTCATGAAGGTGACAATATCTGGTTTCAACAAGAACCTCAGTCTTACTGGAAGAAGGGTCAAATAATCTCGATCCTACACCATAAGTTCAGAATTGGGTAAGCAGTATATAAGAAATCGAGTGTACATAAGACAAAACGATTCAATACTTCAAAACAACAATGGGAATGTAAGTCCTTCTGTTGTGAAGAATCAGCTGAAAGTGATTCCTTTTTTCACTCCATTTGCGAAGAATTAAACAATGACGAAATTCAACATCCATCAGCACCAGAGCTTTCGTATAATAATGATGATCAACAGCAAGGAACCTCAATACCACAAATAGATACAGAGTCACCAGCTGAAGAATAGTCCACGTTAGACGTTCCAATAGATTGACAAAAATTCCTGAGAAATTTTCAGATTTTGATTTATTATAAAAAAAAAGATTAATATTAAAAAGGACGTGTCACACAGATGTCGTCACTTAGCATTAGTTTTGTAAAAATAGCTAACATCAAATTTATTCGAACTTGTAAACTTGAAGAGAAAACAATAAAACTTGTGAGTTGTTACAATTTAATTTCTTTGTTCATCCACTAATAAATTGTCAACGACAAATACATTATTACAATATATAATATCAAAAACTGTATATTATATAAATGTTTCACAACCACTTCGGTTTAAGTTTTTTACTGCACAATAATAAAAGTTGTAAAAACGACTTAAAAGAAATAGGCTTTTTGATTCTGAATAAATAGGGGCCCACATACTTCTTCGATGCTCTGTTAATCGGTTGTATAGTTGAAATAAATAAACAAGCCTGATAATCCCTTTTGAAGGTAAAAAAACCAAACACGATCGATATTCGTAAATATTTTTTAAGGTAGGCCTAAAGGCTTGAAACTACGTACAACAGAAACAGAATTCCATACAAATTTTACAGAAACAGAATTTTTATCTGTCAAATTTGTATGAAATTCTGTTTCGGTTTCTGTTGTACGTGAATGCCCGGCTTAAGGGCCTTAAATTCAACTACTTGACATATTTAAATATATTCAATCCACTCCAGCTCCAGTAGCCTTCTAATATTTTGAAATGTTGTTTTATAACTATATGGACGTTATATTGTTTGAAATTATTTGTTTTCTACCAAACTCGTCTTCCTACCTTCCATCCATTATATTTAAAAATAAATTATTATAAGAAAATTAAAATAATTCCATATATGAATTAAAATTATTTTAATTTTTTTTATTTAAATCTAATAAGGCACATATTTGTTTAAATATTATTATTAATAATTAAGTTTGTATTTATATTCTATTTTTTTCTATATATATTTTGTAAATAGTAAATACACACTTAAATAATGTTATATTTAGGACCTTTTTTGGCGTTATTTTTGTAAATTTTAACAAAACTAAAAATGGAAGAATATAAACTTGATACATTTTTTGTAATTAAATCAGAAAATTATGAGACTCTTTTAAGAAATGAAATATATTTAAAATAAATTATACATACTAATTATTAATACACATATACGGTAAATAAATCACAACAGAAATTTAACAATAACTTCTAAGCCATATTGTCATTAACGCCCGTGGATCTTTGGTGGTTCAACAGTTGGAAAAACTGGAAATCGTGATAACTCAAGGATTATAGAATAATAAATGAACGTAATTTAAAAAAATTCATTTTATTATTATATTGAATGCATTTTTATAGCTAATTTATAAAAATTATATAATTCAAAATTTTGTAACATAATTAATAATTACTTTATTAATTAATTGACAACAACTCGTAATTTTTATAAATTAAAATAAATCACAGGAAATTTTTGTTTATATTTTCTACAAAGAAATATAATGATTATTCTTACATCGCATTCAAAAGAATAATAAGAATAATAATAAAAAATTACAAAAGAATGTATGAATATTTAAAGCTGCACTTAATATATATGTATATTAAAATAAGTGAAAGAGGAAACTTAAACTATTAATAAGTGAAATAAGAAATTATTCGACTTTGATAAAATGTTTTAAAATTACTTACATCTAAAACTTTTTGTATTTACAATAAAACACATTTTTGTTTTTTTTAATAAATTATATAACACGAAAGTGGTTAGAATTTAAATGAATAAATAATGGATAATTTATGTGATTGAGTATAAAAACTTTGACTATTTTAATGGTATATAGCGTTAGTAAAAGATAATGTTTTAACGGTTGAAAATTCAAAAATCAAGTTATATGATTCAAATAAAACGTGAAAATGGTTCAACAATTCGTTTTACGGAAATGCCTTTAGTTTAAGTTTTGGTACCTATGCCGCTTTCTTGAAGGTGTTTAATTTAGATAGAATTTTTTTACAATTCCAACTAAATTATTTATCCAAAATTTATCAACTTCTTTTTGCATAGCAAGACAGTAAAAAATGATTTTGTTACTGATAGCGAAAGCAAAATCTAACCATGAACATCAGGTAATCAAACTAGTCGAAAAACAAATTTTTAAATAAGTTTTGGAATGATAAATTCCTTTATAATTAAATTTATACGACCTAAATAAAACACAATTTATTAGTTTGAAATTAGGTCTGTAAGTCTATTGACTTGTTTCACTTTATTGCTTGTTTTGAAAATATAAAAAATTTCGTTACTAAAACTTGATATCAAGAGTGTTTGAAAAAATTTTATGTTTAGAAAACCATATCAAAGTTGCTTCGAAAGGAAACAATATAAATCTCTTTTATCTAAAGGTAACAATATAAGTTAACCAATTAAGTTTTCAGATTTTAAATTTCATTTTTGTGTCGCACAACCGCACTTCGTCTAATATTTTCCGTTTGTGCCTATTCGAAAGTGGTTGTGAAGTTGGATTCTGTCAGTAAACTTCTCCAATCGCAAATTATTCTGCTAAATGTAGAACTCTTATGACAAGCAAATATTAGTTATATCTAGGGACTGAAACTGAACCCGAACCTGAAACCAAATGTGTTCAGGTTCGGTCTTTTTATAAACCATGAACCCGAATCCAAAACTCATCAGGTTCGGGTTCATAAATAAACATAAAAAAAAATATTTTCCTACGCAAGTAAGTGTAGAGAGTCTTTTTCAGCTTTGATAGTATATTTTCCTACAAGAGATGAAAACATTGTTTTTTTCGTGAGTAAACATTAAACACGAACAGTAAACACCGAAAAACGTTTTTATCTCACGTAGGAAATGCAATTTTTTCTATGATAGTATATATAATCGATATGTACTATAAATTATAAAGTTAGAAATCGACAACAAAACATTCAAAATTCATATTGTTACGATTCAGAAAAATCTAGACGATTACGGTCACTTCCAGGAAAATAAAATCAACAAAACACAACAGACAAATTAATGAAATGAATATTGTTGTTGTTGTCTCTTCTTAGAAATAGGGTCAACATAAACGATTTTATGAATCAAATCAATATAACGTAAAATAATCGAGTATTCTAATGTTTTCTCAAGGTTTCTGGAAAGTGATGTCGAATTATCTAGAAGTATTGCAGAAGGTATATAAGAAAAATACCTTTTGTAGTTTTGAATTAGTCTTATTTTAGACCTGCGACAGTAAAGTGAAATTTAATGTAAAATTAGTTTATTTTAAACCTGCGATTGTGAAGTTAAAATTATAAAAGTGATCTTTAAATTAGTTTTCGTGTAAAGTTATTTTGTAAATAAAGTTTAAAGTGTTATTAAGTAGAAATAATTTGTGTATTATTTTGAACGTTGAATTACTGGAAATTTCTACAATAAACCGTTGGAGTTTCTGAAGCTGTTAAAAGAATATTCTAGTTAAGAATATTGTTTGCTGCCTTGTTTTCCTGTTGTTGTGGAACAGTTAAGGTGTTGAATACTTAATAAAACCTGGTGTGTTTGCTTACTAATCAGTGATCGAACTCAGGAAGAGATTGGGAATTACGTTTATCGAATTGAGAGTAAGGCCAATTCGAAGTAAGGTTGATAAAAACGTAACATTGGTGACATCGGCGGATTAGTTAGCTGTTAATAATGGTTTTATTAAGTGAATTGAAGGTTCTTGAGTTAAACAAAGAACTAGAACAACGTGGATTGTCAACAAGTGGAAACAAAACTGAATTAATGATTCGGCTTCGAGAAGCTTTGGAAGCCAGTGGAATAGAAGTGGAAAGTTACCAATTGTAAGAGTCACGACAAATAATGATGCAGTAGCAGTTGATGAAGAGAAAAGTTCTGTTGCGGAAACAACTACCTCATTGCCACCTGCAAATTGTGATTTTACGCAGTTAATGGCTATGATGCAACAGATGAATTTGAATATGAATCAAAAATTTGATCAACAAACCTGCAACATCAATCAACAGCTGGAAATAGTCAACAATAACATGGCTGCAACTAAGGAAGAAATCAGTAACATCAATCAACAAATGGCTGCTAACAAAGAAGAAATTAGTGAAACAATCAGCCAGCAATTAGCTTTAAATCGCGATGAAGTCAAGCAAATTATGGATGAGAAACTTCTCCAAATCTCGACGGCATTTGATGGAAAAGTCGAGAAGATTCAAAGTGAAATTCAAGATTTTGAGCATAAGGTTTTATCGAAAGTTGATGATTTCGAAAAACGGTTGCAGGATGTTGAAACGACTAAAGTTACTTCCCAGGAGATACATCAAGTAGCAAACATCAAATTAAAACCACCATCATACGATGGGACAACATCGTTCGGAATCTTTAAATTCCAGTTTGAAACGGCGGCAGATCAGAATGTTTGGAACGCCGAAAATCGTCTTGCTGCATTGATAGTTGCTCTAAAGGGGGAAGCAGCTGAAGCATTACAGGCGGTGCCGGCAAACGACCGAAAAAGCTATGCTGAAGTAATGAATGCATTGGAACGAAAATATGGCAGCGACCATAAAAAGGAATTATACAGGATTGAGCTAAAAGGTCGCTTGCAACGAAATGGTGAATCTCTACAGGATTATTCCTCGGCTGTAGAGCGGCTTGTTCATTTAGCACACTCAAATACACCACTATATTTCATGGAGAAAATGAAGATCGAGGCCTTCATTGATGGTATCCGAGATCCAGAAACCAGGATAACGTAATGGGAGATTAACCAGGATAAAGTAATGACTACACCTAAGGCGACTTTCCATGAAACTGTCGCATACGCAATGCAATATGAGATGGTACAGAGGATGTGTATGCCATCTGGTGGATGCAGAAAAATGAATGTAGAGGGGAACATCAAAGGGAAAGTTTTGGCACACGGAGATAGAAGCGACATCAGATGCTGGGTATGTGATGAAGAGGGTCACATGGCACGGGAGTGCAAGAAAAACGGGGAAGCAGACAGATTGTCGTCTTCTGTGAAGAACAGAGGAGCCGAAGAAATGGAGCACGTAGGGTTCAGGAACAGCAGTATAAAACTCCTGTGCTGGATATGTAGGAAATCGGGCCATATCTCACAGGACTGCTGGAACAGGAAGCGTGATAGATCTTCGTCGCCTATTCAACGGAAGTCTGTTGAAGGTGCAACTGTAAAGCCAAAAAGTGAGGAGAATGCAGCCTACATTCCAATTTCAAGAATTGCGGTAAATGGTGAAAGCTTGGGTGTCAACGGAGAACTTGAAGGTAAAGGTTGCTTCATGACACTGGATACAGGTTCAGCTCGAACATTCGTTCGCAAAGGTTTAATTGACGGTGTTTTGGAACCATCAGATGGATTGAAACTCCAAACAGTAACTGGAGAATGCGCTGAAATAGAAGGGAAAAGAATCGCTGAAATAAAATTGGGAAATAACTGCTATCAACAAGAGGTGCTAGTGGCAGACATTATGGATGAAGTCATTTTGGGGATGGACTTCATGAAGGCGAAGGGATTAGTCTTCGATTTTGGATGTGGAATCCTAAAGGTTAATAATGTTGAGATGCCACTACTTGTGAATGAGGCAGAGTCAACAAATATTGGCAGCGATGAGGAACTATGCAGTGCAGAAGAAAATCCAGCACCATCCATTCAGATGAGGGAGAGAAACGTCAACCGACGCAGACGTTTAAACAAACGCCGAAAGTTAAAAAGGAAACAGGTCCAAGTCCATAACCAGGTGAGCAATGTAAAAGAGGTGGTTCAAATAGCTGCAAACGGGGATGAATCGCAGCTGAAAATGAGAATGGTTCGGAGACATGGCATTGTGAAACTCTCAAAGGGAAGTGATAAGAAGCACTTTAAAAATAATGAGAATCCCTACTCATCACGGTGGGCTGACATAAAACAAGGTAATGGCCCAGTACTTAGAAAGGAACCGGAAGTAATTCTAAACAGCCTGGGAAATAGAAAAAGAAAAAAAAAATGTTTGGATTCAACAATTGGAGGAGAGATCTAGATCCTGTTCGGGACGAACAGGCTTAAGTGGAGGGTAATGTTACGATTCAGAAAAATCTAGACGATTACGGTCACTTCCAGGAAAATAAAATCAACAAAACACAACAGACAAATTAATGAAATGAATATTGTTGTTGTTGTCTCTTCTTAGAAATAGGGTCAACATAAACGATTTTATGAATCAAATCAATATAACGTAAAATAATCGAGTATTCTAATGTTTTCTCAAGGTTTCTGGAAAGTGATGTCGAATTATCTAGAAGTATTGCAGAAGGTATATAAGAAAAATACCTTTTGTAGTTTTGAATTAGTCTTATTTTAGACCTGCGACAGTAAAGTGAAATTTAATGTAAAATTAGTTTATTTTAAACCTGCGATTGTGAAGTTAAAATTATAAAAGTGATCTTTAAATTAGTTTTCGTGTAAAGTTATTTTGTAAATAAAGTTTAAAGTGTTATTAAGTAGAAATAATTTGTGTATTATTTTGAACGTTGAATTACTGGAAATTTCTACAATAAACCGTTGGAGTTTCTGAAGCTGTTAAAAGAATATTCTAGTTAAGAATATTGTTTGCTGCCTTGTTTTCCTGTTGTTGTGGAACAGTTAAGGTGTTGAATACTTAATAAAACCTGGTGTGTTTGCTTACTAATCAGTGATCGAACTCAGGAAGAGATTGGGAATTACGTTTATCGAATTGAGAGTAAGGCCAATTCGAAGTAAGGTTAGAAAAACGTAACAATATTCTATTTTTTCATGGTTACGTTGTTTAAAATACTTTGTAAAATTATATGAAAAACCATAGCAACTATAATTTGTTATTCTTTTTACTTTTCGCATAGAAAAAATTTGTATTCACACCAAAAAGATCAAATTTAAAAAATATTTTGATTATTAAATTAAATGAGAATTTTTTTGAAAAATAAGTAAAGTTTTTTGACAAATAAATAAAATATATTGTACTCTTTTTCTAAATTTTGAACCCGAACCCGAACCCTGAACCTGAACTTTCTATTTTTATTAAACCGAACCTGACCCTGAACCCAATTTTTTCAGGGTTTCAGTCCCTGGTTATATCCCTAGATCCACTACAAATAAGCAGAATAATAAAATCCATTATTGATTTTAATCAATAATGAAGTAATAGTAATCTTTATTCGTCATTTTTAGTAATATATAAACAATAACCGATTGAACCCAACTTCCATCACATCCGGCTAATAGAAACATCTTGAAAACAGTTGGATGTTACGTGACAAGTTTTTATGTTAAATGAATTTTTTCTAAGTTACCTGACTGCAATTAACTTCAATTATTAAGAATAACTGAAATTTTCAATAAATAAGAACAGCTGTAACATCTCTCGTTATTGCGGATAAGATTTTTTGAAATTAGATTAGAAAAATTTCACCAAAAATCCGAATAAAAATTGAATGAAATAAAAAATACTTTTCGCGAATTTACTGTTATTTTGACCGTGCCATATTTTTGCGTTTTATCTGTAATAAAAAATAGAGAGAACCATAATTTAAAAAAAAAATTAAAATAATTTTGCTTTTAAAGAGCGTTAATTTCAAAATCACACAAAGTCTAAACCTCAAATGTGACCGGTTCGAACTATTCAATGGATGGCCATTTTCACCATTACCAGTAAAAACTAGAAAATATAAACTAATTTTCGATTTATAATCTGATCTTCCGTATTTCATGTTTCCTAACATTACAAATTACAAAATAAATTTAATAACATATCATACGAGAAACTTTAGGAAATACTATATTTTCCTACAAGAGATGTAAACATTGTATTTTCGTGAGTAAACATTTGCGCTAGCGTCGAGTAAGACATGTTTACGAACGAAAAACGTTTTTGTCTCGCGTAGGAAATGCAATTTTTTCTATGATAGTATATATATATATAATCCATATTTACTATAAATTATAAAATTAAAAATTGACAACATAACATTAAAAATTCATATTCTATTTTTCCATGGTTGCGTTGTTTAATAAACTTTGTAAAATTATATGAGAAAGGCAACTACAATTTAATAGTGGTAAAAGAACCCATTTTCACAGGGCATTATGCGTGATGAAAATAGACTTTTCATTTGCTATCATAGAAAAATGAATTTCTTTTTCTTCAACAAATTAAAAACAAAATGGCAATCAGTTCTTTTCTAAATTTCTGTTGTTTTTTTCTATTAAAAAATTACAAAAAAAATCTTTTTAGGTTTTTAGTTCAATTAATTAAAAAATTTCTTTCTCTAATATAGTGATTCAGGTAAATTTGTTTGATTATTTTATTGGTTTTTGTTAATTTATACACAGGGTGGAACATTTAATTAATCAAATCGAAAATAAACTCGTAAACGAAGCATTTACGAAAGAAAAAATAAAGTAAAGTTTCTTGATTAGAAATAATAGCATTAAATTTTTTTTATTTTAGGAGAAATTTATCGTTTGCGAATTATCGTAATTTTACCAATCAAATGAAACACCCTGTATATATTTATAAATTTATATAATAATTAATTTTTAAGTCTAAAACTCTAAAACGAATTTATTTTAAATTTAAAAAATTATACTTATATTAAAAAAAAATAATTATTTTACAGAAAATGAAAAAAGGATATATAACATAATTTAAAACTAATGTTATTTTATTTTTATTAATTTTTTTATAGAAGTAAAAAATGAGATATATATAATTAACGTATTTATTTTAAATATAAATGGTGTTCTATTCAATTTGGCAAATCTACATAAAATGAAAACTAAAATTCTTTAAAGATTTTTTTATTTTCGCAGAGATATTTTTATTTCGAATGGTTTAAAAAAAAACTTATTTTCTGGTTAGGTTTGCCAATTTAAAAGGAACACTTCATAAAAATCCACGTAATGCGTCGTTTGTGTGTTGTGTTTAGGTGTAAGGAACGTTCAGACGCTATTTTAAAAATTAAAAAAATTTAATGTGTCAAATTAAATTAACTGTAGAAGGAACATTCCATTTAAATAAAGTATATATAAATAAACTATATATTCTGCTACATATACACTACCATTGCAGCACGCAAACGAGGCTTAACATTTTGACTTTACATATATGTACAGACTTAGACATATACATATATTCCTATTCATACACACAAATGTTCATATTTTCATTATTATTCAATTCGTCCGTGATAAACATTAATTTTGTTTAACAGTAAATCAAACAATTTCAAATAGTTTATAATAACTAAATTAGTTAATTTTTAAGTCCTCTCACTCAATTAATAAAGTTTTGTAACATTATAAAAAAATTATTTTTAAAACAATATTAAAATAAGAAAAATTGTTTGTTGGTTAATAAACTTTTTAATTTCCCAACACATGAAGATCATCTTGTTCTTTTTCTCGTTGACGGACAGCTACCGCAGTTTCCACCAGTAAGTATAAGCATTTAAATTTATCTTTATCATCACGAATAAGACCTGAAAGTACAAAATCAATGCACATATTTTAACGACGTTTAAATTGTTATTATTCAAAGCTGATTCAAATAAATTATAGTATATGATGCAATATCTCGAACTTTTTAATGTGAAAGTTTGCGACACTCAATACAATCAAACAATATTACAATTATTCACTACAGATTTTGGTTTACAATTAGATTAATCAAATACTTTAACATTTGCAGTCTTTGTTAAGATCAAAATTTAAAGTTTACATGGCAATGGGTAGTGGGTTCTCAGCCACACCACTTTTTTTATCAATATTTATTTTTGGTAGGACAGTTGGATTCTTTTTCAATGTATCAATTGTTATTTGTTTAGCTCGGTACAATTGATTTTTATGTTTTAACTATATAAGAGTTATTCTTTTAACTAATATATTTATAATATACTGGACTCACTTTATTTTATATGAAATAACGAACTTTAAAAATATCAAAAAACACGTCCGGCTCGAAGGACCGTGCTGTAATTTTTATTTGATTAAATTTTTGTCTGGTAAATCAAAAATTTGGTTTTGTCATTACAACTTAACATAACCTAATAATTTTGTTTGTCTTAATTTAATAACAATAACAACAGTATAAGAAAATAACGATTAACAATAATATACTACCAATACTAGCAACAGTCCTCCCTAAAACTACGTATTTCATAGAAAATGAAAAACACTTGACCAAGAAAGAACTAAATTCAAAAATATATATGCACACTGCCAGGTTAGATATCGTTAATGATTTAAGTACAAGACGATTAAGATTATTTGGATCAGTAAATGAATAGTCAGAATCAAGGCAATTATTTCCATTTATAAAACTGCTTAATTTGTCTAAAGAATTTACTATATAACAACAATAAATGAATAGAAATTAATAGTTATATCTACTACAGCATAATACAATTTCAGTAATTGTTTTTGTAAAAATAACAGAATAAAGGCAAATAAGATTACATATTATGTTACAAACATTCAATCTGAATCCGGGTTATCTGTCATTTGTAATAACAATAATAAATTTTAAATTTTAACCGTCAAAAATCAAATCAAAATCCGTTATGAAAATTGTTCATGGTCATTCGAGCCGGATGATATTTTCTTGATATTTTTAGTTCAACACATAGTTCAAGCTGTTTCGTATAATATAAAATGGACATGAAATGATAATAAACATCGTTAATAAAAAAATGAGTTATTGCATAGTTTAAATCTAAAAATGAAATGTAGTTAAGGCAATAACAATTGATAACCTAATAGTATTCTTTTTAAAATAAATTACAAGTTTTATAAACATAAATTTTTGGAAAACATTTATCTTAAATATGTATATATATTGTATTGAATAAATATATTTATTCTCTTCCAATTATTAATATGAACTTTATTTGTATGTTACTATGTTGTTTCCATAATTAAAAATTTGGTATGTATTATTGTATTGTTCTCTAATCTATAAACTAATGAACTTAACATGTCTAATGAAAATTTTCCTATCAAAAAATTATTATTATTTAATTGGTATGATTCAATTGGTCAAATTGTTTTGATTATATTAAAATTATTTTTAAATTATAATCATAATGGCTTTGATACGTTTTGTTCAAAAATCAAATTTTAAGTTAAATTCTCTTATTTCTTTTAGTTGAATTTGGTTGATTGTATGGAATGGGTTTTTTTTATCACCAGGATTTTTTTAAATCAGAAATTTGATTTCTCAACTACAACCATAAAGATTTATTGTTTAAATTGAAGAAAACGTTTTTATTTTATATAATACATAATTCTTTGTTAGAGAATAAAGTAGTGTAATCGATTCGTGTTTACTGAAACTTAATTCTTTCGAAAATTTAAAATTTTCGCCCGTGCTCAAATTTTAAACTTTTGCTTGACAATAAACTATCTCATTAAACACTAATTGCTTATACTACTATTTAATTTATACTACTATTATTAACTTATACTACTATTTGCTGCTAAAATAATAATTAGACATTTTGCAAACCAAAGCAATTCTATAAGACTTGCTCAATTATTATTAATATGGTAGATTTTATAAAAATTGGAAAATAAATTAAGCAAAAATCAAAATACTCGATATCGAGAGATAATGTTCAGATAAAGGTATACATACTAACAGGAGTTGATGTACGTATTAATATACTGAAACCAAATTAGCTGCACAGACTTTAGCACTACATAAATGTTCACGTTTAAAGTGTAATAAAACTACGATCAAACTTAGAAGAAGCGAAAGATAGCACGCAATTTAATGTTCCATTTACCAAATCCTTAGTTTAGCTAGTAGAACAATAACGGAAATCCATTTAATATAAATAAACCTCGGTTGTAAATACCTCGTAAAAATGCCAGATTATTAATTAAAACCATTTTTAGAAATAGATAAACAACTAATGATATGACATCTGTGCCGATCAAATCTTATTACAACATGATTGCCATTTTGGTTTAAAAAATTTATAATCTTATGAAGACATATGACTTTTTTTTTTTAATAAAATGTGTTGTGTAGTAGGAATTACAATGTGTCACAATAACACATAAAAACGTTTTAAGACCAAGGTCTCACAACAACATACGTTCAAAGGTGTTGATCGACGTAAATCTTCCTTTTTTTGTTTTTTATATTTTTTGTTTTTTATATTTTTTGTTAAAGAATGGATAACTAAACAAAAAATCCCATCACTGACAAAATATGACATAGGCCAATATTTTATGATAGAATAGAGAAAATAAAAGTAAATTAAAAAGTAAATAGCAAATTTTTACAAAAATTTGCGGAAACAAAACTAAAATGTAATTGCCAATAATCCAGCGGGTTGCATATTCCTTGATCCTGTGACGCACCGTCTTTGTTGAAGATTAAAGCCCACACATAGTTATATGAAGGCTCGTTTCCTCAAGGAAGCAATAGCGTCTCATCATCAAGGATTATTTCACAGCTAAGGTTGAGGGTGCTACCGTTGACTAAATACAGTTCATCCGCCACCACCCCTAAGATGTCACCTTGGCTAGTGATATCTCACTGCTATTGCCAGTGGTATGTGATATCTCACGTTAACTCGTATGTCAATAGCAGGGACTGGAGTACGCGGGGTTGTCACACCCGTAGATCAAAAATAAAAAAAAATTTTCAAAACAATAAAAACTGATCCCTCCATGCGGCAGAATTGATTGATTGTTGATTTTATTTTTATTCATGCATTTGCATTTTGTTCATGCTCGCATGAACGCATTGACTCCTTAAATGTAAGATTTGATTAAAGAGTGTTTAGTAATTAATTAGTAACTAAAAATTGGAATGCATCACTTCTAAAGAGGCCTGCTGAACGCTAGAGACATAAACATATTAAAAATAAACTAAAACAACGCAAATTTTCTGATACTAGATAGTTAGCCTATGCAACGATATCCTATACAATTGTGGGTTTCACGAGAAATACAGGTAGAACTTTCTACAGAACGAAACAAAGATCCATGCAAAAAACAAGTGTCTCTTTTGAAACTATAACTGTCCTGGAAGACTTCTATTATATAGAACGCGCAACACAAATTTTCAGATCCTGGAAACCCTTGCCCCAATTTCAATATACAGTCGCAGGACACTACAACAAAATTTTCAAGACGAGTATTATTAGTTTCATTAGTAGATTTAAAAAGCCGAACGCGACTTAGATCGAAAATAAATTAATAGAGGAATAGTATAATATTTAATTAGAAGCTACATTTAGGTTACAAAAGTGCTACTTTTTTTGTTGAATTTATAGTTTGGCCACCGACCTTTAGGAGACAGACAATTATAGACGAAACACAAAGTCACTTTAGATTCGAATTAAATACACTATTTTTTTCGGGAAACATTTAAATTTTTTATAAATATGAAATTAATAAATCAAATTTTCTTCAAAACAACATGTTACTTTGCTGCCAGGGTTGCATAAAAATCTGATTTCATTAAAAAATTCAGATTTATTTGATACGCTACGCTGACACTGACTATTTTATATAAATCATTAGATTTGGTTGCAGTTTTTTGAGAGGCAAGGCAAAACAAAAGTAAAGGATGAGTTCTTGATTATTGTTTTAGCGACGTGAAAAGTTGTTACCTGTCAAAATTCTCTGCCAAAGTAAGATACTTTATTACTACTTTTGAGTGGTGTCATTATTTCTAAAACAACTTTTAGAAACATTTTATGAATTTTATGTGGGTTCGTCAATGTTTCGAATGGTGGTTCAATCTGCGATTTAATTGTTGAAGTTTTACTATGATAAGCAAACTTGTCAGTTGTTCTCAGTTGTTTCCATCGCAAGCACTATGCAACTGTATTAACGTGACGTGATAGATTGCTGTTGGTGAGGTGCAGGTTTCTCAAGTGAGCGAATCCCGCAAATGGTGAGCGCATTCGGCATTTTGACGATCGTTGCCTGACTACGTTCAAGTTTAAAATTGCAAAAATCAAAGAACATTTGATAATACCTGGGGTAGGTTTACAACCAGGACTTGAATATATTCGGCATTGATGTCTGGGATAATGCCAAAACCCAACTTTTGACAAAAGCATAACTTTCGCCAGATAAAGAGCAAATATGATTTTTCTGGTACTTTCTGTTTTTGGTTTGATTCATTACATAGTTGTGTTCTGTACTATTCAAAAGTTATGTTGGATCCACCTATTAGTTAACGACTTCGTGAGCCAATGTAGCAGTTTTGAAAGTATTTATATTAAACAGAATTTTTAAAATTCAAATTTTGTAATTACTTCGGTCTGAAAGACCAAAGTATTACATTCATGAGCCAAAAGTGAAATTCTTACCCCCACTTTTTTTGGCATTTCTCGACGTTTTAGGACCTACTGATTCTAAAAAAGCAAAAAAAAAATGTATGTCTGTCTGCCGCGTCCGGCCGTCATTACCTACGCTGCAGGGAAAACCGCTGGAGGGATTTCCAAAATTTTTTTTTTTAAAAACAGGTATACTAGAGGGACAGGTCCGAAAGGACGCTGTGTTCGATAACTGTACCGGAAGTGTGTCAAAAAAATCATTAAGTGTGTCAAAAACAGCAAATTTTCGTATTTTTGGGTTAAAAAACGTTTATTTTAAGTGATTACGAGTATGAACATTGAATTAAGAGAAGTCTTGATGGTAGGGATTGGTATGTGAGATCAAAAACTAGATTATTGCATTATAAGTTTGTTAAAAAAATGTTGTGTCAAAAGAAAGATTTTTATTTATTTTTTTACCCAATTTTCTGGAAAAAAATAAATTTAATTGTTTGTTTGAAATGAAATTTTATTATTATTATTGAGAATTATGGCATTATAAGTTTGTCAAAAAAATGTTGTCAAGTGTGTCAAAAGAAAGGTTTTTATTTATTTTTTACCCGATTTTTTTTAGAAAAAAATAAAATTAATAGGTTGTTAGACATAAAATTTTGGCATTATAAGTTTGTCAAAAAAATAATATCAAGTGTGTCAAAAAATGATTTCATTTATTTTTTTAGCCAATTTTTTGGAAAAAAAAATTTAGTTGTTTTTATGACGTAAATGTAATTGAAAATGAAATTGGACATGGAAATTTTTGAATTTGTTATAGTTTTTGAAATATTTTTTTGAATTTGCAAATAAGTTTGTATTTTTGATTTTGTAAAAATTTTTTCAATATTTTTAGAATTTTGGAAAAAGTTTTAATTTTTGATTTTGTAAGAATTTTTTGAATATTTTTAGAATTTTGAAAAATTGTTAATTATTGGTTTTATTATAATTTTTGGAATTTTGAAAAAATTTTCAATTTTGGATTTTGTAATAATTTTTGCAATATTTTTGGAATTTTGGAAAAAGTTTCAATTTTTGCAATATTTTTAGAATTATTGAATAAAATAGAATTTTTGATTTTTTTATGTATGTATTTAGAATTTTGAAAAAAGTCATTTTTTGATTTTGTAAGAATTTTTAGAATATTTTTAGAATTTTGAAAAATTTTAAATTTTTGATTTTATTATAATTTTTGGAACTTTGAAAAAAGTTTGAACTTTTGATTTTGTAATAATTTTTGCAATATTTTTAGAATTTTGGAAGTTTAAATTTTTAAGAATTTTTGGAATATTATTGGAATTTAGAAAAAGTTTAAATATTTGATTTTATTCTAATTTTTGGAATATTTTTGGAATTTTGAAAAAAGTTTGATTTTATTTAATTTAACAATATTTTTGGAATTTTGAAAGAAATATGAATTTGTGATTTCGTAATATTTTCTCGAAACGCTATATGGAGAGGTTTCTGAGTAGTTTGCTGAGTGTATCATTTGTTCACTAAATTATGTTAATTTATGATCTTTTAGGATTTTCCGGTAACGTATTGTTTCGTGTTAGTTTTGTAATAAATTTCTAAACAGAGATAAAAAATACTTGTAATTTAACAAAGAGTTATGTTTGATATACATCGCTGCCCAAAACTAAAAACCATGTCCTCATAAACGTTTTTTGCCGAAAACTATATCAAAATCCTTAACCCAGCCCGAATTCTTGATATCTCAGAGCTGTGAGATTTCAGCCCCTTGATATCTCAGAGCTGTGAGATTTCAGCCCCTCCATATTTTTCTATTGCATTTTTGTACTGGGATTGGTTTAGTAAAACTCTACGATTTAACAACAAAACAACAATTTATTTTGTGCTTTGCTTTCAAGTCTGTGCATTATTTTTCAATATTTCTTACATTCAGTATTACTTTACACCATTTTTATTTTCAATTTTTGAATTTACTAAAAATTTTTCGAAATTTCTTCAATTACTTTAAATCAATGATTTTTTTAAAATAATCAAGTTGATTGTGATTTAAATCAATGCAACCAATGGCAACACTACCTACTACCGCCGTAAACATATGTAAATTTACTTTATTGCCGCCGTAAAAATAAGAAAACAAATGACGTTACTTTACGGTCGCTTAGATTATTTGCCAAGAACGTTAGACTTTAACATTCTCCCTAGCGGCAGTACGAAACACAAATTTTTCTGCAAACCGCTGAAAAATTTAATTTTACTGCCGCTAGGAAGAAGGTTGATGTCTTACTATTTTACCTATGATCAAAACTGCTGTAAAGTAACGCCATTTTTTTCATTTTTTACGGCTGCTGCAAAGTAACTTTCATATTTTTATGGCGACAGTAAAGTTTCGTCATTTTCTTTTCATATTCATTAACATGTTTTGAAAAAACTTCAAAAACTCCCAAAAGTCGACCGCCAATCTATAGACTCAACACAAGAAGTAGCACATTAGCTCCTAATTAAATAGGTAAATAGATTCGAGCAACTAAATTGCAGACATGCTAATTAGTTCAAGAAATTTTTAATGATTAGAATTAAATTAAATTAAATCAATATTCTTTTTAAAGACTAATTAGCATATGAATACGTAATATAAACTGTAATATATGTCTAAAATAAAATAAAAAAAAAAATATTATACATACAATTATTTAAAAAAAAAAAAGTAAAGCTAAAAGCAGTGTAGAAAAATAAAAGACTAGATATACATACATTACTAAAAGTAACACGTATGAAAAGATGATATATGGAAGAAAAGGATGAACAGAAATAATTCAATAGGATACTACAAATTTAGAATATAATACAAAAATAATATGAAAATACATATTTTTAAAAAACCCACGCTTATAGTTGACGGTAAAGGCGTGGGTATTTGTGGTACTATTATAAATTATTCTAAATCAACAACCAACCTCTTTCATTCGTAATAATAAATAACCTACAAGCGAGGGCGGGTGTTTTCATCTGATTAAAAATGATTTTTTACTGTTTTGTTTCTAAGGTAACCTACGAGCAAAAAAATTAAAATAAGTTGGGTGTTGCTACTTAAAAGAACAGTTCTACTGGTGGTGGTTTGTAATTCTTGTTTTCCTCCAAGTAAGCTTTGGTTTGGAAAATTGTTGGATAGAAAACCAATTTTGAGACAAAAAATACAAAATTAAAACAATCAAATCCAGTTTCTAATGAGCATTGAAGTGAGTTGTAGTATTCAGTACTGGCAATGAGTGTCACCAGAGCTGAAATTTAAGTTTTGAAGAAATTTATCTCGCAGCACAAGAAAATCGTATTCCTGGCAGGAATGTGTCCATAAAGTAAACTAATCTTTTTTTTGCAATAATCACTTTGCACATGAGATCTAATCTTTAGGGCCAAAAATTATTTTTTTTAACAAACCTAAATCTCAAACTTCAACAAACCTAAATCTCAGAACAATCTTTCATAAGAAAAATAATATCAATTTTCAATTAAATGGCATGATAAAAAATGCTGTAAAATTTAAGTTAAATTTGTTTGCCAAAACTAATTTTTCTTTTTATATTTAAAAATAAACTTAATTTGATCGAATGAATGTAAAACGTTTTAAAAATCAAATAAATTAATCTACCTTTTACTATATGGCCTGTTGTTTGTGGTGAGTTTGTTGTATTATTTACAGTTGAGTCTGTTGAATTCTGTTGTTGTAATACAGGAGCTGAATGGGCAGGCATAACTTGTACTCTCGACAAACCAATTGGTACTATTGTAAAAAAGAAAACAATTTTAGTAATTAAAATTTAATCATAAGCTTAAGTGAAATGAAACAAAAAAATATATATACTTGTTCCTTCAACATCAGCGCCAATTAACTTACCAGCAGTACCTCCCCCACTTAGAGGATGTGGTAGCTGGGGTAAATGTGCTAAATGTGGATGTGGTGCACTCCAATATTCCGATACAGGACTTGATACCTCTTCACCGCCGCTGCTATATTTTTCAAGTATAACAATTAATTTAATTTTTTATCAAAATATTTCAAAAAGATGCAAAATACATAATTTCATTTTCAAATAATTTTGTTGATGTTTTAGTTTTTTTTTTTGATTAGATAATAGCGAAAAATATAAAAAAAAAATAAAACAAAATTATTTAATAAGTTCTACTTTTTATTTAAAATAAAAACTAACTAAAAATAAAATTATATCATTACTTTTCTTCAACAAAATTTTCTTTATCCGAATAATGGATAACGCCTTGCCATCCAGCGTTTTGGTTATCTTCTTCACTGGGTGAGCATGATTCATATTCATTTGCACTTTCATCTTCGGATCTATATTTGCAATTGATCAGAATTAGATAAAACAAATAAGTTGTTTTTGTTTAAATCAAAATTATATACCTCTGTCTGGATGTTAGAAAGGGATTATTTTTAATTAAGGGATAACCAGGAGAGGATTGGAATGAAATTTTCTTAAAGGTTGTATTTTTGATAGTTCTTTTTTGGTTTTATAATGTAGTAAGAAGAAAGTGTTAATCAGTAAAATTATTAAGTATTAAAATACAATTACCTATAAATTATGTTGTCATCGTACTCAATATCCCGTTCAACTTTAACAATTCCTGTAGGGGTTTGAATAAAATTATGTCCAATTATTTGAACATTTTGTACATCATGAATTTCTTCTTCCTCAACTTCTTCAGTTGCACCAACAATCTAATATTTTTAAAAATTTGATTGTAATAAATAAATAAAAAAAATTATTGTTACATTTACGTCAAGTAGACATACCACTTCCTCAGACGGGCCATCATCAATGGCATGAGTTGGACTTAAATGACTCATTGAATTGTTGGCAGAATTTGATAATTTTTTACCTCTTCGTGATATTGTATAATGTAGAGGATCGTTTCCCTCTCGACGAATCATTTCAGGTAAAATTCGTCGGCGTGCATTTATAAACCAGTTGCATACCTTTATATATAAATAAATTTAAAAAAAATTCTAGTTTACAATATATACTCAATTTACCTGGAGGACAGTCAAGTTGGCCTCTTGAGATAGTGTGACTTTTTCAGCATCACTTGGATAGGCATTATATCGGTGTTCATATAACCATCTCTTTAATATTTTAACTGAATGTTTTGGTAAATTGCCGCGACGTTTTCTAATGGCTGAATTGCCATGGTTTATGCCTAGAGATTCTTTATCGCGGCTTATTTCACGATCGAGAAGTTCTTCGTGATCGGATACACCGGATTCCTCAGTACTTGAACTTGAGGGAAAACGATCTCGTGCTAGAAAATAGTTAATATAAGAAATGCATATAAAATATATACATAATAAATTATATTAAAATTTGACATGTTTTAATTATGAAACCGTTCTGTATCTTCGAAAATTTGTTTTTTTGATTGAATTAGTATTTCATCATTGAAACTAAAGTTTAGACTTAATGGCTCGATGACACTAAGATAGTTTACAATATACTAGCCAGCGAGTTTACAATCTGTTTGTAAACTTGTACAGTGTCATCGTGTTCACTATCCAACTAGCAGATTGTAAACAATCTCATGGAAAAGTTGAAAGCCGAACTACTTTACTCGCTGGCTTGTGCGATTGTTGGCTAGTAAACTACATTGCCGTATACAATCGTAGTTGCTAGTAGTATGATTGTGCAATTTTACTTTTTAGTGTGTATCACCAAACTTTGTCGAATAATTTTCCAAGTAAGCTAGTTGACTTTTGAGCAAGCAAACAATTTTGTGTCATCGACACTATCTAACAAGCGAACTCGCCCGCTTTTAAACTCGCAAACTAGCAGATTGTAAACTATCTTAATGTTATCGAGCCTTAATGTTACAGTTTAGCAATTTACAATTTAAAATATATGTAATTAAATATTCAAAGCATTTCTCCAATCTATGAACAAATTATTGTAGAAATAAAATTTAACATAAGGAATTTCATTTTTATTAAAACAGTCACTAAATGACAGCTGCAAGACTTGAAACAAATCTATAATCTATAACGAAAAAAAGAGAAAACACAAAAACATCTACAAAAATGTTTTTGACAGCTATCTTTTTATATTATTTATGTGTTTGTATTATGTATATAAAAAGTTTTATATATATAAAAAAAACTGAGCAACATTTTTTTAAAACAAACAAAATCTTTGAATATAAAAATTGGAGCTTTTTTGTTTGATGAAAAAAAAATTGACCGCCATGATGGTTTGTCTAATTTTGACGTATAAAAACTTCGTTTGATATTTTTATAATGAATTTTGTAAGAATAATTTAATAAAAGATCGTAATAAAATTTAATTTGAATATGTATGACATATGAAAACTTTTGGCAACTATTACGTTATATAATATATAAATACCATGTGTGAACGTGTGAAAGTTATTAAATAAATAATATTTTGATCAATAATTCTATTAAAAATAAAATAACAAAAAAGAATAAGAATTTACCTTGTTTTATTAGTAATTCCGTTTGAAATTGGGCTTCTCGAGCCATATCTCTAATATCTCGTTTTATATTATTTTCCATTTCTGAATTTCTTTCGTTACTTAACAAATATGGTAGCATAATACGATATTAATTTCAAAAAATTTATTTTATATCCCGCCTCAATATTTAATTTGATTAAACTAAATATTTTATTGTCCAAGGAAAATTACTTCCTTTCTCTAAAAAAATTTTTTTTTTGTCTTTTCCACTTTTAAAAAAATGGCCGCGTGCTTAAAATTACAACCAAAACTACAAATGGTTTATAATAAAAATAGAAAAAAACTTAGAAAATTGTTTTAAATTTTAACTTTGATATAAGCAGCCCGAAATAAATGAACTAAACATTGTTTTTCAAGAATACTGTTTTAAGAATAGTAATTGTAGCTTATTTTTATAAATTTTAAAAATACAAATTATCGAGTCCTTTCAAATTTGACATCTGTCAAAGAACGAATATTATCTACTACTGCCGTATTCTATTCACACAATCGTAATACAACCCTATATATGTATATACATATAAAAAAGCGGTACTGGTTTTGATACATCTCTCTCTGCTCTCACAAGAAAAATATACACAAACGCGGTAAACTATTAAAATGGCTGACCTATCCAAATGAAAAATGTCATTAAAAACTATACTTAAATTGTTAATATTACAACAATACTAATTCCAAAAATTAAATTTGAACGTTTATGATAGCAATTATTTAAAAAAATCAGAGTAAAACTTTAAAACTAAAATGAAATATATAGTTTTATATTGTTTGCGTAACTGACAGCTTCTCTTCTATCCGAAACAACGTGAGTTTGACATACGTCAAACTATTGGCTTTTCTAAAAACATTAAACAAATGTCAGATTTGTACTCAATAAATAAACAAATAATTATGCATTCATTATTTTGTTAATTAAATTCAATTTCTATAGCAGCAACTTAAACGTTTGGTTAATTTTAATTTAAATAATAAAAAATTATTCACTGTTTTTTTATATTAAAAAACGATACAAATGGAGGAAAAGTTTGTATTTGTATTGGCGGATTTTCAAAACCTAAATTTTACTTTTGATTTGATATTTATATAAAAGAATACCATAAATAGGAAAAATACGCCAATTACATGATAACAAACTTATCTGAAATAATAATACAAAAAAAAAACAATAAAAATGTAAATTATAAATTTATTATAAATGGAATTAATGTACTCACGTAATTTTATCTTCATTTATAATAATGATAATAATAATTATTCAATTACAAATCCCACAAATTTTAATATTGGATCTTTTAAATGAAAATCCTACAAGAATTTTGTTTTATTTTTTCTCTTGTTTTAAATGTCAAAATGGCACGCTTGGTCTATTTTTTTTAGATTAACATTTTTTAACATATAAATTCTTTTATATTTTAGAATTAACATATAAAACGAAAATACTGTACCACTTTTAAAATAAATAAATTGTTTTTTAAACAATTTTTATTATATTATGATTTGTATTTTCTGATTTTATATCGGATGACGCTTGAACGTTTAAAATTATTTTGGGTAATCAAACACCTTATTTGTATTAATTGACAGTAGACGATATTATAAAAAAAAACAGAACAAGTGTAGCTCAATTTAAGGGAGACGTTTACAGAAACGTCAAAATATACCGCTTATATATTTATTTATATTATTTACTTGGAATTTATATTATATATTTATTTATTACGCAAATGTCATACCACCGTCAAATCGATTATACAAATATAAACAAACAGTAATCGGATATTGAATAAAACAATTATTATTTCTTTTTCTTGTATCAGACATTTTTATTTTTTTTTAATTTAAAATTTAAATTTAAACTTTGGTGTTATTATATTCGTTTGTACATGATTCGTAGATGATTTGCCGATCATTAATGATAATAATTTTTCGTAATACATTTGGTGAAGAGTAATGTCTAGATCCAAACAATTTCTTAAAATTGACGAGCATGCCCGGACATCTTTTTGCCAATCTAAAATGAATAAACAAAAATTGCGTTATGTGTTTTACTAAAAGGACTTCTATATATATATGGTAGGAAAGTAAAAATAGCGGCATGATTTTGCGCGCCACTCGCTCTCAATAAGGAAGGATTGATTTATTGGTTTTTAAGTGGGGAAACTGAAAGTAGGATTGATAATGCAAAATTGAACAGATACGGAGAGGGTAAAGGTAGCCGTCACGATAGTAGAGGTATAACTGAGAATGAAGGTAATGGTTTGGAATATAGATACTTCTAAGCAGCCAATAAACGCAGCAAGGAACCTGGCTTAGTCTCGATGATGTTCTATTATGACATAGCAGTATGAACTACGGTAACAAGGATGTTTACGAAACAATACCTGAAGCTCACATTTATATAAACTGGATTCAAAAGCGGGCAAGTTATAGATCTAGCTATCTTTGAACGAAACAAGGTTATAAGGAAATTATGGCTTGATTATGATTAGACAAAAAATAATTATTTTTATTTTTCAACCAGATTTTTTAACCATCTTCTTGGTCACCATACAAATTTCGAAAACTATTAGACGCACTTACTGGCTACTGCAAAATAAAGAATGGGTGAGAAATTATAAATATCTTGGTGTAATAATAGATAACCAGCTCTGTTGTATGGATCACTGCGAATACATACATAATACATAAATAAAAAAAGAAGGCAGTGTTAAAGACTGCCAACAGAAGTGAAAACTTAAATCTGTGAAATAGCTGTGTTTTTTTGGTATATTGTAGCATGGCAAATTAAAGTTCAGAATGTTTAAATTAAAATCATTAAAATTATTCTGGGTTTCACATCTATCAGCATTCCAAGCAACTATTATATAATATATTTAAAATAATCAAAACATATCATATAAAAATTTGCGTCTATCAACACCTTAGAAAGCATGTTGTTGTGGGACCTTGTTCTTAAAAGTTTTTTATGTGTTGTGACACACCTTGTAATTTCTACTACCAAACACATTTTATTTAAAAAAAAAAATAGCGTATCATCAAAGAATATTCCATAACTTAGGGTAAGGGATGGTATCGTTGATTGAAAATACTTCATCCGCCAGCACCCCTAAGATATCACTTTGGCTAATGAGATTGCACTGTTATTGCCAGTGGTATACGATATCTCAAGATAACTCATATGCCAATAGCAGGGACTAAAGTACGCGTAGTTGTCACACCCATAGATCAACAATTTTAAATTTTACAAATAATCCTGCGGAAAGCTAAGTAAATTAATTGATATTAATGCGCATTGTTGCCGTTTGTAAATCACTATCGGCTAAGTGCCACCATTTTTAATTAGTTTATTTATCATGATTGCCATCCATGTTTAATCATACATAAGCTATGCTTCTTTGTATAGAATTTATGCGATTTCCGTCTCGTAATTGTAAGCTTAAAATCGATGTTATCAAGTTACAAGTATCAAGTCTTCACTTAATTTTAGAAACATGTATTACATACAATTCCAAACCAACAACATATTTGGTGAATATGATAAAATTTGTAACATGTGTTGAATTCCAATACATATAATTTTGATATAGAAATGTCATTGTTTCAGGTTATACTATCTTACGTTATTTTTAAATTCATAAAAATTATGTTTAACAAAAAAAACATTGATCAAAGCAAACTACCGTTTAAAATGCTAGTTAAATAAAAAGCAAATTAAGTGTACACAACAACTTCCCGAATTTTCATGATGATTAATGTATTCATTAGCAATTAATTTATTTTATTAGCAACTAAAACAAATCAAATGTATATACCTCAACGTTCAAGGTTTGATTAATAATTTTAATGAATTGGAATCTATAGCGTTATCTCAAAATTTTGATTTTTTCTGTGTTTGTGAAACACATTTAACTGAAAATGACGATGATAATTTAGTACAAATGGAAAGCTATAATCTAACCAGAGTAGATTCTACATCGCGTCATACAGGTGGAGTAGGCATTTTTACTAAAAAATATTGGATGTGGACGTAATAAACAGATTAGTAATTAATGTGGACTTCTGGTGGTTAGCAGTGAAAATTTCTCATAATAATGATTCTTTAATCCTAGCTGCATTCTACAGAGCACCTAAATATATTAATTTATATTCAACTTTTTTCAATAATTTTAATGATCAATTAAATGATTTATGTAGATTTAATCGGAAAATTTGTGTATGTGGTGATATAAACAGTGGCAATAAATCGCAAATTGCCGAGATTATCTATGACAATGGTTTTAAGCAACTTATTTTTGAAGACACAAGAATTTCAAAAACTTGTAAATCTATAATAGATTATGTTATTGTAAATGATAACTTTAATATAAAAGCTAATGTAAATACTGAACTTAAAATAAGTGATCATGAAACTATTGAAATATCTTTCAACATGCACTTTGACGGGACTAAAACCAATAGGAAAATGAATTATAATAAAGAACTATTTCAAAATAGAATTAATGCCAGTGATATTTTGACGATTTATTATCTAGATTGTGATATCAAAGCGAGAATTTGAAGTGAAAGTTTGCAATCAATCATAAATGATTTTTTAATAAATCACGAGATATCTGCAAAAACAAGAAATATGTGGTTTACCAGAGAATTAGAAATTGCAAAATCTAACAAAATTAATCAATATAAAATAGCCGTTTTGTTAAACAATGATAATGAGTTGAAAAAATACAATAACCTGAGAAATTCTTACAAGAACAAATTAAATACTGCTAAAAAACTTTTCATTACGGATAAAACGGATAATGCCAATGATCAAAAAGAGATGTGGAGAAACATTAAGACTTATGTACTAAAGAAATCATTTAATGAAATAAAAGAAATCCTGTTTGGTTCCACTATCATAACTGACAGTCTAGAAATTGCTAATAATTTTAATTCATATTTTGTAAATAGTCTTTCTGATATAATTGATAGTATACCTCATATTACCTATGTAAATTCAATTCCGCAAAACAACTTTCGTTTTAAATTTAATTTAATTGATATAGAAGATTTGTTCAATATAAGTAGAACTATGAATAACAAAAGTGATATAAACTACGTCAATATTACTATGCTACGAGATTATTTTGATCTAATAGGTGAAAATTTGCTGTCTATTATTAATAAATCTTTAGAAGAAGGGAGTTTTCCTTCACAATGGAAGGAAACACTTGTTGTACCTATCGAAAAAGTTAAAGGATCTAAGAATTGCATAGATTTTCGTCCAGTAAATATGATTTCCACAAAGGCCAAGATACTAGAAAAAATAGTAAACTTACAGCTGAAAACGTACCTGGAGAATAATCAACTTCTGTTTAATTTTCAATCGGGGTTTCGTCAAAATCATAATTGCGAAACTCTCATTAACTTAGTAATCACAAACTGGAAAGAAGCGGTGTATCAGAAGAAAGTCGTTATTGCTGATTTTTTTGATCTTCGAAGAGCTTTTGAGACTATAGTTAAACTAATTCTTTTGTTAAAACTTAAAAATATTTGCGTTATGGAAAAGGAATTGAGCTGATTTACCTCTTATTGATACTACTGATTCAATCGATTGACTCTACTGATTCAATCGTCATTTAAAAATCGTAGAACCATTACTATGTATTGATTTTAGAGATGGAGCCTAGTTTTGGCAAAATCTTTCCATTAAAATTTACCCCAGGTTTGTAAGTTACGCCGTTCCCAAGATAATAGTTTTCCATATAAAAATTCCCAAAATTGGTTAAAATTTTGAATTTTAAACAAAACAGACCGTAACGGGATAAATTGAACAAAAAAAAAACTCAGAGACGAACTATAAAGAATTATTTATTATATTTTTACAATACAAAAAAAGGACTCTATGATGAATCGAAAGTACTTACATATTTTTGTTTTATCTATCGCACATTTGGAATATGAGTGTGGTAGTAATAAATAGAAAAATTATTTTAAATACTTGTGAAATATGAATGGAAATATTTATGCATTTATTGTAGTATATTTTGTTTTAGGTTTAAGAAAAAATTAATGAATGAAGTTTTTTAAATTTACAAATAAAGGATATGTATTTGTAATTTGTAAAGATATGTATTTTGATTTATGGTTTGAATGAAAATAACATAGACATTTGACTCTTGATTTAATAAAAAACGCTTGATACTTTTCATATCATTTCATCCATGATTATTGTTTGAAATATTATGGTATTGAAACTGCAGAAGTGTTATGAGATAATTAAATCTGTAAGGATTGTAATGTAACAGAACATAGAATCATAAAAAAAGTGTAACAATCAATACATTTTGATATATGTATAATAAAAACTGAGTAAAACAATCATACATTTGTAAGGTTTATTTTTAAAGCTTTATCTAATTTTAAATAGCTTTCTGTAGAAGCCTTTCAAACTGTTAGTTTGGATAAAATATGTTGTAGGTGAATGACTATAAGTCAAGCGAAAATCAGTGGAGCTGATATGGAAAATATATGTTCGTACAAATAAATCGTTTAAATTTTCTTAGCTCATTTACGTATATTCTTAATCTTAAAAAAATCAAAAATGTACAATGTTAATAACAAGAACCAAGAATCAAAAATATCATTCGATATTTTCATAACATATTCAATAAAATTAAAATTATATATCTTAATTGAAAATCCAAAAGGTATTTTCAATTTGAGTTTTATCAAATTGTATGTATCATTGTACCATAACGGCACAAAAAGATCAACATGTAAAGTTTTTCGATATCATGGAACTCTGAAAAATTATTATTAATTTTATTTATTTATCAAATGAAGCCTCTTATAATTTTCCAGAAATATTAAAAGACTTATAGAATGAAATCAAATGTTTTAAGTATCAAAACGTAAAAACTGAATTTTTAGAAAACATTCCCAAGGGAACTAAACCCAGTGCTTTATGACAAATGTCCCCAAATATAAGTGGTTCTATGGATGATTGATTCCCATAGTTTAGTTGATACTGTGATGTTGAATCCAATTGAGTTGCGTCAATGCGGCGAAATTAAATTTAATGACAGGACGACCTTGATGAAATGACATTATCGTTGATAAGCCAACAATTACAAATTCAGGATTCAAAGAATTATATTTTAGAGACTCTACAGCATACCAAAGAACAACTCAAAGATACCAAAGAACAAAGGTGAATAACATCACATCAAATGCTGTCGAAGTTCCTTTTGGCGTTCCTCAGGGAACAATTTTAGATGTCATATTATTTATTAATATACATAAATGATATCAAGGAAGTAATATCTTTGTGCAACACCTTTCTCTTTGCTGATGATGCTCTTTTGTATGCCACAGGTGATTCTGTTGATGAATGTTTGTTTAAAATTAAGGCAATGTTGATAAATGGTTTAAGATGAATAGAATGAAATTAAATTTAAACAAAACTAAATGTATGTGTATTAACAGTAGAATTACAGAAAATATTTCCATAGATAACCAAATAATTGAAGAAGTGTCAGAGATTAAATATTTAGGAGTTATAATAAATAGATAGTAAGCTAAGTTTCAAATCAAATCATGATTACGTTGCAAAAATTGCAAAAAAAAATTATTTTTTAAGTAGAATTAGGAAAACAATTTCGAAAGCAACATCTATAAAAAATATATAATGCAATAATCAAGCCTCACTTTAAATATTGCTCCTCTGTAATATTTCTTTCTAATGGTGAAATGTTTGATAGACTTCAAAAACTAAAGAATAGAGCAATGCGTTGCATTCTGAATGCTAAAAGGCTAACTTCGATAGATTTTATGTTACAACAATTAGATAGGTTAAATATTAAACAACGTACTTTTGCCAATGTCCTCATTTTAGTATTTAAAATGAAAAAAAATTTATTGCCTAAATATTTAATCGACAAATTAATGTATAATGGAGATATCCATAATTATCGTTTAAGAAATACTTTAGATTAAATTTTTATTGTAATGAAAAAACACAAAATATGTTAATGTACAAGGGTTTAGAATTATTTAATGATCTATCTTCACAGTTGAAAAATGAAACAAACATAAACAATTTCAAAAGAAAAATAATGGAATATGTAAAAAATAAGTTTTAAATTTATGCAATTAGTTTTGAATAGAGCTATTTAGATTATAAGAAATCGTATGTATGATTACAGTGGTATTCACTACTAAACTAAATAAATAAATAAATTAATGCATGAATGACAAACAGACATACTTTCAATTTTACATACATTCAATATTTATTTAGCATGATGACTCGCATGCAAATTGCAAAAGATAGTAGCAATATAACTTTAAAAACCTGCATTATAGATTAACTTTTTTATATTTTTATACTTTTTTAATTCGTTAAAAAGAAATTTTTATTATTTTTATGAATTCATGAATAAAAAAAAATAATTTTAATGGTATTTAATAAAAATTAAAAAAAAAACAATAAAAAAATATTGTACCACACCAGGAATTGTACTCACGACCTACAGAACATCAGTCGAGCGTGATATCCACACCGCAATTTTAAACATTAAGAAGAAGCATTTCATATTTAAAAAAAAATATTTTTTTGTTCTTCAAAAATTCATATTAAAAATGATGACGCGAATATATAAATTTTACTCCATACAAAATTGCATAACGCGGCTAAAGAAGTTTTAACTTCAAAAAGTTGCGAAGAAAGTAATCTTGCTATATAAATTAAGAAAAATAATTTCAAGGAAGGGAAAAGAATTATTGTTCAAATAAATAGCAATGCCACATACAAGATATTGTTCTACAGTTCTCAGTATGGCAAATTAAAGAGAAATATCTAATTTACAAAACAATTCTAATAAAGGAATGAGAGCAGTATTAAATAAGAGGCGTAGTGAGAATGTTAATAGAATGTTGAACGAATTGGGTTATCTAACGGTTGAAAATGAAGTGAAAAGGGATGTGCTTACTTTCATGTATAGACTGGAAAACAAGTTATTACTTGAATACTTAGATTGATCGGTGAGAAAAAATAGAGATATTCATCAGTACATAACAAGACAAGCAGATCAATTTCATAGGGAAAAAGTACGTAAGTAGTAAAGGTCTAAAATGTCTGTTTCATAAAGGGACTAATATGTATAATGAATTGCCGTTGAAAGTAAAAGAAGCAAGGTCAGTTGGGGAGTTTAGATAATGTTTAGGTGTTAAATTATCGAATGGTCAGTTGTAAATTAAATTTATAGCTATCGAGGAAGAATTATGGAAAACTGTGATTTATACATGATATAATAATGTGTTGCATAATTGTATAAAATTGTTAAGTTTAGAAATTTTTTATTTTTACGTAATTAGATTTAAATGTTTAAGTTATTGTAAATAAAAAAATATCGACAGAACAATTTGCTGCACAACAGAGCTGGTGAATTTTTGTAGTACTTGTCTGAAGCTCTTTTTTAATATTTTTTGGCGTTTACGTTCCCTGTAGGAGCGTTGCCAAGCTATCCATTTACCATGGTCATTAGCAAAATCGTTATAGTTACCATGGCAGCCGTTTTTTGGTAGTTCAATACGTCATTGTCATTTTGTAGTCGTGGTCTACCTCCCAGTCGCCCACACTTTACTACTAACATACATTTATTTAAGAATTCTAGATTTCGAACCGACCCGTAGAACATACCTAAACAAAGCAATTCTATTGGAACGAATACAACTTATTATACCAGGATTCTCAAGGATGTGCCTTGTTCATATTGTTACGATTCTACATCGCAACGACGAAATAGAAAACTGTATTCAACCTCAATTTTCCCTATACAACGTTAGACTAAAGCATCGATGGCATTACGATAGTTTACAAGCTGCTAATTGACGTATTAGATGGGAAGCAGATTATAAAGTAGCCAACCAATCTAGTGTTTTGGTAGATCTGCTAGTTAGATAGTGAGCATGACTACACTCGGTGAGTTTGCTAGCTGCTAGTAAACCCGCTGGCTAGTAGATTCTAAACTCGCTAATGCAAAGGATATTAAACAAAACTAATCAACTGTTTCCAAGAAAAAGGATCGAAGATAAAAACAAAACCCTCGAATTTCTCGAGCTTTCTTTGTAAAGAATTTTGAATTTACCTAGAATATTCGAGAAATTAAGTAAAATTGTAAAGTTTTCCTTTTGCAAAACGAATAATAGTTTGTTATACCGCGATAGTGTAAATAGTTCACATGAGACGGCGATAGTATAATAGTTCAAATTAGACTACGAGAATGACAACAGTGCTTTAAGTCAACGAAGAGCTGGTAGATAGGTATGTTGAACTCAGCATTTATTCAAAGTTATTATTATCGAGAAAAGTGCATCGGTGGTAATGTATGAGATCTTATATGTTGTGAGAGCAATTCCCCGTTGTTTGCTCGTCGCTTAAATTGCTGCTGGTCTCTTAAGTTAACAAAATTCTCAAGACAAGTAACTCAAGTATCTAAAATATTTTTAAGGTTTACATGTAGTACGTTTTGAATAGCAGTTGATACTGTTTAAGATTCCACTTTTAAAGTTTTACCTGTTTAAAATACGTGATTAATTTACGTGATTGACGTTATTATTCTCCACACATTTTCTCTTCCACCATGCTTTGCCGTGGATATTTCAGTAGTTGCAATCAGATAGTAGACATTTCAGATAACAATCTGTTTTGTTCTGGATAGCGTTTAGCGATTAGCTTGATCCATCCGGGGTTTCTGGAAGCAATTTTGGACGTTCGAGTGCGTGGGGAGGGGAGAAGTCTCGGACAACTGTTTATTTGAAACTTCTAACTTCTAATCCTGACATTCAATTTTGTCTTAGCTTGGTATATAAGGTTTTAGTTTCTAATAGTTTTGCATACCCACTTCCGGTTCATCACTTTTAAAAATTTTTTATGGTCTTTTAAGATCCCAGTCTATTAGTCAGCAGGCCCTCATCCCTTTGTACTTTTTTGCCATCTATTCGAGTTCCGAAATAACTGAGCTAGTTCTTTGGAACTCAAGCGAGTTGTTAGCAATTGTGTGAGGAAAATGTCAATTAGAGTTTGAAGAACGATTAGAAGTCAAACCTCGTTTTGAAGACTGCCCTGCTACCCAAAATATTGTTGCGTTGGTCATTCAAGTGCGCCGATAAAACCTCGGTGTAAAGAGCAGTCTCCATCGTATTGAGGATACCAATCCGGGAAATTCAAGGCACACCTGCCAAAATATCTTAGACGATCAAAAGCCAGGTATAGAACTGAGACAATGGATCAAGTTGTAACATGCGTTGCATGAGCAGGAACTTCGGCGTTGGTATGTATTCATGTCCCAGCATCGAAAAGACATTTAAAAAACTGCTTGTTCAATCTCAATAGGAAGTGTGGTGTGATTTACGCTCAAATCATTTACAGTTCCAAAACCAAACCACTACAACGCTAATCCAAAAGTAGTAGAACGTCCTTGCAATGCGGTTGCGTCAGCAACTGATTCTTCTACTACGAAGTTATGTTTTTACATCCACTTTCCACAAAAGTTTATTCTTCTTCATATCTTACTGCTCTGCAGTGGAATGAATGAACCAAAAATCAATTGAATCAATGAAGTGAATCAAGTGAATCAATTGAACAAAATCTACTCTCCAAAAGGAAAGGATTATATTAATAGAAACAACCATAAAATAAGAACTGAGGACACCAACTCTACAAACGAAGATGACAATGCAAGAATATTAAGCTGAAAGGTGATGGCAGACGAAGCAGCTTTTATTGACCAAAGGCAAAAACCCCATTGCACATCTCGAAAAATGTGGAGCACCAAGGAAAGAGATCGTCTCTAGAGGTATTGTATCGACGGAAGAAGGGATCTAAAAGAGTAATTATATTATCTATTTATTTACTTAAAGTATTGCAATTTATACTTACAATAATATTCAAATAATATCCCTAAAACTATCTGACATTCGTTTTTCATTTTCCATTTTAAATACAATTCAATTAATCTATGAACAGCTTCCACGTTATGATCATACAAAAATGAATAGCTTATGGTATTTGTTCTCTCGGAAATTAATTCCCTTAAAATTTTGTGTTTTTCAAATAGTTCGGTTGATATATTTTGATCGCTAAACCATTGACTACGAAAACATATTTGCCATATGAACGCAATTATATAAAAATCGTTATATTTTTCTAATACTTCTTCGCCTATGGTAATTATGTACATCAACACTGCTTCACTTTTTTTATCAATTGTATCTGAAACAATTTTTTTAAAAGTTTTTCTAACTTTTATTCTATAATTACTATCACTTTTATCATAACATTCCTTTAAAATCTCAATCGATTGTTTTATATATCCTTGACTCCAATAATATTCTCCTATTATATGTTGTGTTTCTAAATCATTTTCAAACGAGAATTCGTTTAAGTATTTTATGAATTTCTTGTGATAACTGTCGTTTGATTCTTTATTTAAATTTTCTAATATTATCAATACGATATGATGTGATAAACATTTCTCTTCTATAATACATTCATCTAATAATATAAATAATTCCTTAAAATTCCTTTGCAATAATAAACTAAGAATAAAACTTTCCAATATATTTATATCCGTTTCTGCAGTATTTTTACTTGATTTTGAATTAATCTCGATTATTGTTTTATTATTAAAATCAGATGAAAATAGTATTTTCTTTTCGTGATCCACTTTTATATTTTCCCATTTTTGTTTTTTAATTTCAACTAAATTATTTGTAAATGAATCGATGACATCAATATTTGTTGATTTTTTGATTACTGATAACACAAATTTAAGGTTTTGTAAAATTACATAATTTTTGTGTGATGTTTTTGATATTTGATTAAAAATAAACATTATATTAACACAACACAACTATTTATCATAAAAATGTGAAAACTGTTTTATTAGGATACCATTTTATTTATTTTAAAAATCACTTCAAAAATTTTGTCCCAAATTATGAGAAATTTCGTTAAATGTCATATTGAGTACGTTTACATTGTATTTCGAAAAATTGTTTGTCATCATTTGGGCGAGCATAAAAATAAAAACAACAAAATTCAAGTTTTCAACTTCACCAGATTTTCAAATAAACAAAATTCATTAAAGGCTCGTCTCAAGTAACGCGTTGCTAACGTTTGGCAAATAACAACTGTCAAAGCTTTTATTGTAAAATTTTCGTTTGTGAAAATATGAAACCGCCATTTTATTGAATATCAATCTTAAAATGTATTTTAATTTATATACATACAAGTAATATAAAACTATACCATATATTGATTATTATATAAATAAATAAATAAATAAATTTGTGAAAAAAGAATGACTATGTTTTTTTTAAAGTTAATATAAAATTTGCACAAATAAAACAACGTGAGATGTTAATCTTTGATATCGCAAATATGAAAATCACTATCAATATATACAGTCAGCGTAAAAAAAAAGTGTACAGCAAATAGTTCAACATTTACGGACTAATATATCTTAAAAGAAGAATGGAAAAATAAAATACATTTTATTTTTAAAAAGTGTATTAAGTATTACGGTGCATGCACAATGTATGATTTTTTTCCTCATGAGATTTGAGCAACTTTTTATTATTATTTTTTAATAGAAATACAATGCTTTAAAATGTAGGTAGCTCAATTCTTTAATAATCATGAGGAAAAAGTTACGAAATTTTTAACTTTTTCATTGAGGAAAAAGTATTTCAAAAATAAATTTTTTTTTCTCAAAATAAATTTTCATAAAAACTTGGATCTCATGAGTAAAAGCATTTTCATTGTGCATGCATTGTTAGTTTATTTTAACAAAAACAAAAATTCAATTATTTGTTGTTATCCTTGTAATTTTAAAAAAATTGCAAAATGCTCTGATTTTATGCGTCAAAAAAAAGTGTGTGGCGAACATCTAAATTAAAAATTTAAAAAGTTCAATTTAGTATGCAATGATTTTTTCGTTGATTTAAAAAAACAAAAAATAAAATTCAGATATAAGTTTTCCTCAATTTAAAAAGCGTTCATGTTTTCAATTTGAAAAGTAATTACAAATTCCTTTAAAATATTTTATCTTTAAAAAATTGATTGTTTTAATCTGTTTATCTCTTCTATGTTGTGTATTGTATTGTAAATTGTTATAAGGTCTATATTAATATTTGAAATAAAAAGTTTTGGTATATAATATAATGTTCGATATTTGTAAATGATTCATTTTGTTTTAATGGAAAATGAAGAATGGATTAATGTGTGTGAAGGTTAATAAATAAAGAATGGATTAACAACAACTACCAGAACTCCTGCTCGCTTTCTTAATGCTACGGCATATTAAATCCCCTTTCTTTTTACTTTTCATATCGTCCCATCTGCGATGGCACTAGGGGGGGAGTGTTGTGGCGAACATCTAAATTAAAAATTTAAAAAGTTCAATTTAGTATGCAATGATTTTTTCGTTGATTTAAAAAAACAAAAAATAAAATTCAGATATAAGTTTTCCTCAATTTAAAAAGCGTTCATGTTTTCAATTTGAAAAGTAATTACAAATTCCTTTAAAATATTTTATCTTTAAAAAATTGATTGTTTTAATCTGTTTATCTCTTCTATGTTGTGTATTGTATTGTAAATTGTTATAAGGTCTATATTAATATTTGAAATAAAAAGTTTTGGTATATAATATAATGTTCGATATTTGTAAATGATTCATTTTGTTTTAATGGAAAATGAAGAATGGATTAATGTGTGTGAAGGTTAATAAATAAAGAATGGATTAACAACAACTACCAGAATCCTGTGGAAGTGGAGCAAAATATAATACAATTAAATACAAGTCAAAGTACAATAATTAGAAGGATTATATACAGCGTGAATGACTAGCTGTAATTTTTAGTTTGATTGGGAAGCTATATTTATTTAGAATTCTTTACAGCGAGAATGACTAGCTGTAAATATAGTTTGATTTGAAAGCTATAAGTGTACACTCTCACATTGTTTGATTGTTTTTTGTTACAACGGGATTTCCGATTTTTTCAACTAATTTAATTTTGTTTTGTTGCATTGTCGATACCTTCGTGTCAAAAATCCGTGCAGTTATTAGTATCCCAATAATAATAATTTAATATTATTCAACATGGCCAAACAAACTACAATAGAAACACGTAATTTAGTGGTAAAATTAGCATCTCAAGGCAAATCTCTGAGGGAAATTGCTAGTATTATCGACAGAAGTCATAATATTGTGAAAAAAATACTATTCAAACTCAAACATTTGAGAAGTGTAGAAGATCTTCCTCGTTCTGGCAGGCCACCAATTTTGTCAGTTGTCTACAAAAGAGCGATAGCGTGAAGGGCTAGGGCTAATCCCTCTGAAAGTGCAGTCAGAATAGCTGAGAAACTCACAGAAACTATAGGAGCAGGAATAAGTGCCAGTACCGTTTGCCGTGCTCTGCATGAAAATGGGTTACATGGTAGAACTCCGAGAAAAAAATCAGTTAATTCTAAGAAAAACTAAAAAAAGCGTCTCGAATATGCAAAAAAACATATATTTAAAGACATTACTATTTGGAATAAGTGCTTATTCAGTGACGAGTGTAAAATAGACATTTTGTAAAATAAAAATATGCTTTTTTGCATATTCGAGACGCTTTTTTCGGTTTTTCTTAGAATTAACTGATTTTTTTCTCGGAGTTCTACCATGTAACCCATTTTCATGCAGAGCACGGCAAACGGTACTGGCACTTATTCCTGCTCCTAATGTTTCTGTGAGTTTCTCAGCTATTTTGACTGCACTTTCAGAGGGATTAACCCTAACCCTTCGCGCTATCGCTCTTTTGTCCACAACTGACAAAATTGGTGGCCTGCCAGAACGGGGAAGATCTTCTACACTTCTCAAATGTTTGAATTTGAATAGTATTTTTTTCACAATATTATGACTTCTGTCGATAATACTAGCAATTTCCCTCAGAGATTTGCCTTGAGATGCTAACTTTACCACTAAATTACGTGTTTCTATTGTAGTTTGTTTGGCCATGTTGAATAACATTAAATTATTATTATTGGGATAATAGCTGCACGGATCTTTGACACGAAGGTATCGACAATGCAACAAAACAAAATTAAATTAGTTGAAAAAATTGGAAATCCCGTTATAACAAAAAACAATCAAACAATGTGAGAGTGTACACTTTTTTTTGACGCGTAAAACCAGAGCATTTTGCAATTTTTTTAAAATTACAAGGATAACAACAAATAATTGAATTTTTGTTTTTGTTAAAATAAACTAATACTTAATACACTTTTTAAAAATGAAATGTATTTTATTTTTCCATTCTTCTTTTAAGATATATTAGTCCGTAAATGTTGAACTATTTGCTGTACACTTTTTTTTGACGCTGACCGTATATTTTGTTTTATAACTTTGATACAAACTAAAATAAAATATAGATCATTATTACAAATTTTGTAATAATTACAAAAATTATTTATAATTAATATATTAATATTTTATAATATTTATTTATAATTAATATATAATTTTTCATACAAGAATTTAAATAAAAAAATATGAAACGTCAAATTATGATGTTTATGATGACCATGTTTGATGGTCTTAAGTTAAGAGGTTATTTTTTGATATCTCACAGTTGTGACTACATAAAGAATCGCATATAAGACGTTTTAGTCTTGCTAAGAGAAAAGTCTTTGCTATGACTATTTTTACATCTGTGAGGGTATGTCAGAATCACCTGTTGAGCTTGGTTTTAACATGCGAACTGTGGACTGTGAACTATGAACTAAATTTCATATGCGAGTTTTTGTCATTCACACATAAAGCTTTTTATTTCATTTTATTTTGTTGCTCATCAAAAATTGTTTTCGTGTGCATTTTATTGAACACGATATAAAAATATCAATTATGTATAATAATTATGTATTCATTCGTGCGAATGCGACAGAAAAGATAAAATAAAACCATCTCTAACCACATTGAAAACAATACGAAATGGAATTTTCATATTTTCGACTAACTATAAGAACGCTGTTAAAAAATTGGAATTCGCATACAAAACTTCAATATATAACAAACGTCAATGCTCATGAACCTACATCCAGCGGCAGGATATAAAAATCGTGGTAGGTGACATCAATGCTCAAATTGTGTTATGTTTGAGGTGGCTGCAACTAATAATACACGGACACTATCGTTATAATATTTAATATTTATTGTATAGATAAGCCGACGTGACTTGTGTACAAAGCACTAAAATTGACAGATCCGTATGTAACATGTAGGGTTGCCATACGTATATAATATTGTGAGTTCAGTACATAGCAGTCTTCCCCGCAAAAGAAATTCAATTATACAATGTAATTGCGTAGGAAGTTCGAATTTATATTAAATGTAATTATAAATGTAATGAAAAGAAATTAATTGTAATATTGTTATAAATTCAACTTTTTTGGTGGTCGACGAATTCGATTTGAACGTCGAACCATATTATCTTGTGTTATGACTTTTTCTATGTTTGAAGATGATGTAGAAACTTTCGGTGAAACTAATGATCGTCGGTGCAAAATTGTATTTGATGGCGTAGCACTTAATTCTTGTAGAGACGTTGGTACTTCACAAGTTTCTGTCGAAGTTGTAATACATTCGTTTGAAAGTTCTTCTTGTTGTTCATTTTCATTGTTTGTAGTAGGAACACCACCCGGCGGTTCATCACTTTTCGTATTAATTTGCACCTTTGTAGTATAACCGTCAGTATTACCTTCTACTAATGTATTGCGAATTTGGTCTATGTGGCGCCGTTGAATTTGGCCATCGATATCAACCACATAATGTAGAAAACCATCTTTCTGGATGACCTTGCCAAATTTCCATTTACACGTTTTATTTTGATAGTATCGAATTTGAACGTTATCGCCTACACTAAGCTCACGAATAGAACAATTTAATGGATTAGTTTTTGTAATTACCTTATCCGATGGTTTAATCAAGTCGATTCGAGATCGAAGATTAAATCTTAACATTTGTTCAGCCGGGCTTTTTCCGGTTGACGAATTTGGAATCTTTCTGTATTGTAGCAAAAATCTTTGCAATTTCAAGTGAAGATCACCCGAATCATTCATTGCTGATCGTAATGAAAATTTCAAAGATTGAACACTTCTTTCTGCTTGTCCGTTTGTAGATGGATGTGCAGGGGCTGTTCTTTTATGTGTGATGCCATTTGATTTTAAAAAGTCTTGAAATTCTTTGGACGTGAAGTTGGTACCGTTGTCTGTAACAACTATTGTAGGTATGCCAAAACGTGCAAATATTTCACGCAATGATCTGATTGTATAAAAACTTGTAATGCTTTTCATTGGTACCACTTCAAGCCATTTTGTTCTTGCATCAACCACAAACATGAAGTAATGTTCCATAAATGGGCCAGCGTAATCTATGTGGATACGCTGCCATGGCATTGTAGGTAAGTCCCATGTGTGTAACGGAACTTTTGCTGGTTCCTTTGCCACACGGGCGCAGTCACGACAACTTTTAACCATCAATTCAATATCATTGTCCATGCCGATCCAGTAACAGTAGCTGCGGGCAAGAGCTTTCATTTTGACGATACCAATATGTGCGGTGTGTAATTCGTCAAGAATTTGCTTACGTAAATCAGCCGGAATTAAAACTCGAATGCCTTTGTAAATACATCCGTCTTGTAACATTAATTCCGCTTCTTGTCCTTTGAATGGTGTACCATCCAAACTACTGCCCGTTTGTAAACGATTGTATAGATCGCATAAAATGTTGTCCGTTTTCATTGCCTTTGATATTGTACCACTTGTAATGGGTAAAACATAATTGGTCAATTGATAAACTGTGACTTCTTCTTTGTCTGGTTGTTGATTTATTTCAGCCACTGGATGACGTGACAAAAAATCAACATTTGCATGATCTTTTGCATTACGGTGAACTATTTCGTATTTGAAACCGGATAGAAATTGCGCGTAATTTAGCAATCGCTGTGCAGTGAGCACCGGTAAACTTTTGTCTGGATTAAAAATCATTGATAAAGGCTTATTATCCGTAATTAATGTAAACTCACGACCGTAGCAATAATTAAAAAATTTTTAAAGTGCCCAATAGATCGCTGTTGCCTCTTTGTGTAGTTGGCTGTAATTTAATTCACTTTTTGACAATGTTCTGGAAGCGTAGGCTATTGGTCTTTCACCAACAGATGTTTTATGTGATAAAATTGCCGAAATTCCAAAAGGTGAAGCATCCGTAGCTAATATTAGTGGTAATTTTTCATCATATGGCATTAAAACTCTATCACTTTGTAATTCAGCTTTTATATTGTCAAATGACTGTTGACACTTTTTGTTCCATATAAACTTTGTGTCATCACGTAATAATTTGTATAATGGATTTAAACGTGTTGCCATATCTGGGATAAAATTATTGTAAAATACAACCATTCCGATGAATTGACGTAAGTCATTGACATCTTTTGGTCGCTGAATGCTTGCAATCGCTTTTGTTTTATCAGCATTTTTTTGTAAACCGGCCTTGCTGATTGTATATCCCAAATATGTAACGGATTCTCTAAATAATTTGCATTTGTTTTTATTGAGATGTAAGTTGTATTTTTGTAATTTACGTAATAATGCATGTACACGATCCATCTGGCAATGTACGACCTGAAACAATTACATCGTCGAAAAAACATTGTGTACCTTTTAAATCATTGGTTATGTATTCGTCCATAAATCTTTGCCAGATATTTGATGCTGTTTTTACACCAAACATCAGTTTTCGAACTTTGTAAAGTCCTTTGTGCGTGCTAATTGTTTGTAACAGTGCACTTTCTTCATCCATTGCCATGTGTAAATAGGCTTTATGTATATCAAAAACGCAATAATATTCACTGTTATCGAAGTTGCGCATCATATCTTCGATTTTTGGTATTGGGTACTTGTCCTCGAAAATTACTCGATTAAGTGTTACTTTGTAATCTGCACATAATCTGATTTGATTTTCTGATTTGAGAATTGGCACAATTGGTGTTCCCCAGTCCGAATGTTCTACTTTTTCTAACGTTCCAGATTTTTCCAATCTATCAATTTCATCTTCAATTAAATGACGAATAGCATACGGAACTGGACGTGGTTTGATATAGATTGGTGAAACACCCTCACGTAATTTTAATTTGCCTTTAATATTTGGAATTGTGCCGATTGCATCGTTGAATAAATCTTCATATTGTGTAAAAATGTCATTTTCCAGCTTTGATATATCCGTGGTATTAATGCTTTTTATCTCTACTGGTGGTAACAATTGTAATGATTTTATCCACTCACGACCCAAAACTGAATCAAATTTGTCATCCACGACATATAAATCACCTGTAGTTGTTTTATTGTCATGTGTGACTGACACTTTAGCAACACCTAATGCCGGAAAAATGTTGCCATTGTATGCTTTTAATTGTATATTCGTTGGTAAAATTTTAACTGTTGGCAATACTGTGTGTAATAACTTTTTGCTAATTGTAGATATTGCAGAACCTGTATCGAATTCCATTGTAATTGGCTTACCTTCAATTGCCACTTGAATCAAAAATTTTCCACGATCCTGTATACTTGTATGTAGTTGTAATGCTTTAATTTCGCAAAAATCATTGTTGTAAATTTCATCAATTGTAATTGCATTAGTGGATTTTGATGCTAGTTTTAACTTTGTTAACACCAATTTTAAAAAAACTTTGAGTGAAAACTTGTAAAAGTAGAAAAAAACACCATTTAAATTTTTATTTTATATTTTATTAAAAAACACTTCTTTTCATCGCAACGTTTACATTTGTAATGATATTATAATGATATCAAAAAAGATTTTTATTTCGAATCAATTTTTTTTTTCTTATGTTATACAGGTTTTTTGTTTTATTAATTTGTTTATCATTTTGAACATCCTCCGCCACTAAATTTCTATTGGAATTTTACATAATTTAACTATGGGTCTTTTAAGCTCTGAAGTGGACGTTTTTATAGTTACTACACGAACCATCCCATCTTTACCAGGATGCACCTTAATTATTCTTCCTAGTGACCATTGGTTGGGTGGCATGTTATCTTCCTTAACGCATACGATATCCCCGGTTTTTAAATTTTCAGATGATGTTTTCCATTTGTTTCTTGTTTGAAGAGTATTCAAATAATCACGTGACCAAGATATCCAAAATCCTTGAAGACGCTTCTGAATATTTTGCCATTTTGAAAGACGGGATTCCTTTATAGATTCTAGCGATGGTTCAGGAACTTGAACTAATTGTTGGCCAATTAAAAAATGACCAGGAGTTAGGACATCAATATTTGAGCTGTCATCTGATGTTGTAAATAATGGCCTTGAATTCAATATTGATTCTATTTGTGATAGTAGAGTCCCCATTTCTTCGAATGTCAGTTTTGATTCATTGACGACTCTTTTCAAGTGGTACTTCACTGACTTGACTGTAGCCTCCCAAAGCCCACCAAAGTGCGGAGCGCAGGCAGGATTGAATTTGAATTTGATTTTGTTCTGTAAATAAAAATTAGTTGCATTAGAATTAGTTAATTGCAAAAGTAATTGTTTATGCAATTTATTTAATTCATTATGTGCGCCAATGAAGTTGCTGCCATTATCACACCAAATCTCTTCTGGAATTCCTCGACGTGACACAAAACGACGTAATGCGGCTATGAATGCGTCTGTTGTCATGTCACTGACTAGTTCAATGTGAACAGCTTTAACTGCCAAGCATACAAATATAGCTATGTACCCTTTTGTCGTTGGAGAATTTCTGCGATTGCTGGTGCGGATGTAAATTTGCCCTGCGTAATCAATACCAATTTTGTTAAATGGCTTGCTCTTGGTAACTCTCGTTCCTGGTAAATTCCCCATTAGTTGTTTCGATGTTGCTGCTTTTTGTTTAACACAAACAACACACTTATGGGTTACTTTCTTCACAGCGTTTTTAAGTCCCAGAATCCAATATTTTTGCCTTATGATGTTGGTTAACAGTGAGGGACCAGCATGAAGGTGATTTTCATGCTCTTGCCGGATGAGCAAATGGTTAAAAATATGATTTTTAGGTAGAATCACTGGATGTTTGTTTTCAAATGGTGACGACATATTTTCAAGTTGACCTCCCACGCGAAGTAAACCGTTTAAATCAATAAACGGTGCCAGACATGTAATCTTATTATTTGTAGGAAGTTTTCCATTAGTTTTTAGAATTTTTTGCTCTACTGAAAATGCCTCAATTTGAATAGATTTAATTATAAATTGTTCTCCCAGTATAATTTCATCAACCGTGAGTTCTCCTGTTGAACGATCTTCCTTTTTTTTTAATTTTATGTTATTTATAAATCTTAACATTATAGATAGAATTTTTATAATTTTTAGCAGTTTTGAATACTTGTTAAGGAGATTAATAATTATGTTCTCTTTAATTTCGGTATTTAGTGTAAGTGTATTATTTCTTTCTTCTAAAATTGTAGTATCATCAATTTTTATTTCAATTTTTGGGGATGGCCAGTTTATTTTGTCCAATCGAAGCCAATTTGGACCTTCCCACCAGCCTTTTAAGTTTAAAATGTCTTGTGGATTTGTTCCTCTTGTTAAATGATCGGCTGGGTTTTCGATAGATTTTACGTGTGACCAATTATGTCTGGGTAAAATATCTAAAATCTCTGATGTCCGATTTCCGATAAAGGACTTCCACTTTCTAGGATTGCTAGAGAGCCAATGTAGCACGATCTCTGAATCTGTCCAGGCGAAAATTTGTATGTTATCAAATGATAAGGATTGTTTTAAAAATGTTATTAAACGACATAGTATTACTGCAGCACAGAGTTCTAAACGTGGCAAAGATACTTGTTTTATTGGAGCCACTTTTGTTTTTGAAGCTAATAACGTTGTAGTGATTTTTCTATCTTCCAAACTTGATCGCATGTATACTACTGCTCCAAATGCTAATTCAGAAGCATCACAGAACGCATGTATTTGTGTGTCAGCTACTGTTTTGCCGGGTGAAAGATATCTAGGAATTTTTATACCTTCTAGATGGTGAAGTTCTTGATAATGTGAAAACCATTTTTGTGCAATATTGTTTGGAAGTACTTCATCCCAATCTAATTTCATCGTCCAAAGTGATTGCAAAATGATTTTTAATTTAATTATTACTGGAGATATCCATCCAAGGGGGTCGAATATTTTAGATGTTTGCGACAATATATTCCTTTTTGTTGCAGTGATATTTGCCATTATTAAAACCCTAAATGAAAAAATATCTTTTACATGATGCCAATACAAACCAAGTGTTTTTATTGCTTCAGTTTCTTGGATAATTTTTTAAACGTCTTGATTTTCTTCACAGTTAGTAGAAAGCGTTTTCAGAAATTCACTTGAGTTGGATTGCCATTTTCTTAAATTAAACCCTCCATTTTGCATTACTCTTATTAGATCATCACGAATAGCTTTGGCTTGTTCTTCGGAATCAGCTCCCGAAAGAATATCATCTACATAAAAATCTGAATTTATGCGCTCAGAAACACCTGGATATTCCTTTTCATAGTCCTGCGCTAGTTGTTTGATCGTTCTAATCGCTAAATATGGAGCACTTGATATACCATATGTAACCGTGTTTAGTTTATAGTGGTTAATCGATTTTGTTGTATCATTTCTCCATAAAATACGTTGAAAATTTGTATCTGGTTCATCAATTAGAATTTGACGATACATTTTCTCAATGTCAGCTGTAAAGGCAATCTTATGCATTCTAAATCGATTCACGATCGTAATCAGGTCATTTTGAATTTTGGGACCTGTAAGAAGTAAATCATTTAATGAATTGCCTGAACTTGTTTTACAAGAACCGTCGAACACCACACGTAGCTTCGTAGTAGTGCTATCGTTTTTGAAAACTGCATGATGTGGTAAATAATATATATTTTGATCAAGATGTCTAATTTCATGTTCAGGTACAAGTTCCATATGGCGTAGTTGAATGTATTCTGCCATGAAATGTTTGTAATCTTCTTTTAGTTTTTCGTTTTTTAGAAATTTTCGCTCCATAGCAAACAGTCGGTTTTTCACTTGTATGAGCGAGCTACCGAGCTTATCTTCTGTCGACTTAAATGGGAGCTTTACAATATATTTTCCGTTATTGTTTCTTTTATAAGTATCACTATACAATTGTTCACAGTATGATTCTTCCATTGTTTGCTTTGATACTGCTGGTATTTCTTCTATTTCCCAGAATTGTTTCATCATATCATACATTTCAGCGAAAGATGATGGTTGCGTAAAAGTATGATACGATTGTAAACTGTTGGTGCTAGTTGATTGACTTCGTTTATCTTTTCCTGATACTATCCATCCGAATTTGGTGTTTTGCACCGTTGGAAAGCCATCAGTCTGAATTTTTTCCGAGCATAAAATGTCGAAAAAGAAATCTGCTCCGATTAGAATATCGATGCAGTTGGGTACATTAAATGTTGGGTCAGCCAACTGTAGACCATTAATGTGACTCCAATTGGAAATATTGATTTGAACTGCCGGCAAATATGAAGACAGCTGCTTAACAACTAATGCTTCTATATTAATTGTGTATGTTTTTGATAGACGTGAAAGTATATGAACATTGACTAGTCCTCTGGTGTACCCAGCTTGTGTTGATCCAAGGCCGCATATTTTCACACAGGCATGTGTGCGTTTCAGGCCAAGTCACTGAACACAAGACTCAGTAATAAAAGAGGACTGAGAACCTGAATCTAAGAGAGCTCGAACGTGTTGAAGGTTTCCCAATGAATCACGTGCATATATCAGTGCTGTTGGAAGTATTGACTGATATGTTGATTGCTGATGATCTTGGGTAAAGAAATTGTTAGTTTCTTCAACGTTAATTTCAGTATTTTGTGTTGATTGATTTACAGAACTATGTGGTATGTTGAGTGTAGGTTCCATTGCTAGTAAATGTGCATTGGTAGTTGCGGTAGATTGAAGTGTATTTGTTGAATTTGTTGTATTATAATGAGATGTTGATGGACGATTATATGGCGTTGATTGTGTGTGCAGCTGTGTTGATGGACGTATAGTATTTGGTTGAGGCATATTAGGATTTACAGAAAGATGCAATAATGTATGATGCTTTTTCTGACATATTAGACATGATGACTTGAACATGCAGTTTGTGCTGTTATGGTTGTGACGTAAGCAATTGTAACAAACTCCGTATTGAGTAACCATGTTTCTTCGTGTGGTAACATCATAATTTTTGAAAGTTGGACACCTGAATAAATGATGACCTTGGCCACAAGTAGGGCAATGAGTATTTTCAGAAAACTCTTTTGTAGTTAGATGAATTCTCGTTAAAGTTTTGGTTGGTACTTGAATCCTTTTGCTTGCTGAGTCACAACTCTCTAATGCATCACATCGACTATTCAAAAACTGGAAAAATTCTTTAAGCGTAGGATAATCTTTATTTACGATTGTGTTTGACCATAGTTGTCTTGATTCAGCGTCTATTTTGTTTAACAGAATGTAAATCAACCACGGATCTCTATTCTCTGCCTCAGTTCCAATTGCACGCAGACCCCTTAAAACTTCATCTGAAACATCACTTATTTTTCTTATTTCTTTAACATTTGGCCCAGTAGCTGGTTTTTGCTCCATAAATGTTTTAATAAGAGAAGTCGTAATGATTTTTTTCTTATTGTACCGCTCGATGAGTTTCTCCCATGCCTCCATATAATTTGCATCAGTAACCGATATGTGACGGACTAATGCTGCAGCTTCATCTTTCAATAAACCTTTGAGCAACTGAAATTTATGAACATTAGGCATCGATTCATTTTCATGGACACTTGTTGTGTATAAATCATGAAATGATGGCCACATGTTATAATCTCCACCAAATTGTTCAATATTTATTTTTGGTAGTTTTACACCTTTTGTATAATTCCCTTCATAAAACGATCTCTGTTGAGAAACAAATTGATTTAAAGTTTGATTCAAGTCAATTACAGAAGACTCGTGTTCAGGTTTTGGTTGGCGAGTCTTACATGCTTTGCTAAAAGTTGCATGAACGGAATAGAACAAATCTTCAAAGGCACCTTGAAATGATTTTTGCTCAGGTAAAACTATTAATTTTTTTTCAATTTCTTTAAAGTCTCCCCACGCTTCATCAAGTTTTTGAATTCTTACCTCTAAATCTTCTAAAGTAGTTTTCGCGGTTATACCATCGGCAAATTTCTTCAACGATGTAACCGTTTCAAATATTTGCTCACGATGTTTACCTAATTTTTCTGCCATTTTACACGCTTTTTAAATGCACAAATTCACAAAAAATTAACAAAACGTTTCTTTATAACTACTAAAAGTAAAAACCGTATGTATATTCACTGTATTACTTATATTGTCTTTAAATAATTAACAGTTTTTTAAAACAAGATTTATAATTCTGCTATGTTATTAAATTAAATCAGTAATAAAAATAAGAATTTTCGATACTTATCTGTATTGATAATATTGATTGTTGATTTGAATTGTTGATTGTTGTTTCATTCAGTAATCCGGCTCGAAGGACCAGAAAATGATGCTAGTTTTAACTTTGTTAACACCAATTTGAAAAAAACTTTGAGAAAATTAGAAAAAAACACCATTTAAATTTTTATTTTATATTTTATTAAAAAACACTTCTTTTCATCGCAACGTTTACATTTGTAATGATATTATAATGATATCAAAAAAGATTTTTATTTCGAATCAATTTTTTTTTTCTTATGTTATACAGGTTTTTTGTTTTATTAATTTGTTTATCATTTTGAACAGATTTTATATTACGACGTGATTTTTGTTGCTGTCTTGCTTTTATACAAACCTTCGTAATATGACCCTTTTCTTTACAAAATTCGCAGTACAACTTATCTTTATTTTTGCATTCATTCGCTCTGTGACCTTGTATGGCACATCGATAACATGTAATAATTTTGTTGCTGTCATCGTTGCTCGAATTGTTGCTGTTGTAATGCTTTTTTGTTTTTCTTTTATTTCGACTTGTATAGTCATTCTTGTATGTATTTGTAGCATTTGTATTAATTTGACGAACTTCTTGCATTGATCGACATTGTATTTTTGATGCCTCCATTGCCAAAGCTGTTCTTATAACATCATCAATTTTTGGTTTACTTTCTTCTAATAATCGTTGACGAATATCAGCATCACGTATACCACGTATAAATTGAGAACGTAAATGTGTTTCAGCCGTATTTGTATGGCACGATGTGCATGTAAAATTACAGAAAACACTAAGACGTTTTAATTCAGCTATGTAAGTTGCTATTGATTCACCTTCGTGTTGCATTCGAAGTAAAAATTTATGCTGTTCTGTAACTTCGTTTGGTTTGGGGCACAAATGATCTTCTAATAATTCAATCAATTCATCATAATTTTTTGTATTAGGTAAATCAGGTGCGGTTAAACTACTAAGCAATTGGTAAAGCTTAGTACCGATACAATTAATTAATACCTGTACTTTACGTTGATCTGTTGTAACAGCACGCATTTGTAGAAAGTTTTCTAAACGTTGTTTGTATACGTAAAATGTTTCATCATTTTCATTAAATGCATCAAATTGTAAATTTAAATTATGTGACGCATTTGTTGCTGATGAATTTGTAGAACTTTGGCCTCCGCCATTCTGTAATTGTTGTAACAATTTCAATAGTGCCGTAACATTTATTTTTTCATCTTCTGTTTCCGCCATTTTGTAAAATGCGAATTTGTAATTTAGCACAGAAAATATTTATTATTTTTGTAGTTGCACACGTATTTTCGTTTTTCGTCGCCAATTGTTATGTTTGAGGTGGCTGCAACTAATAATACACGGACACTATCGTTATAATATTTAATATTTATTGTATAGATAAGCCGACGTGACTTGTGTACAAAGCACTAAAATTGACAGATCCGTATGTAACATGTAGGTTTGCCATACGTATATAATATTGTGAGTTCAGTACATAGCAAGTGAAGAAATGAAAACACATATCGGTCCCAACAGCTTGCATCATACCAGTAACAATAACGTCTTTCGCGCAGCTGAACTGGCTATGATGTTTGATCTACTTTTTTCCATCAATTTCTTCTTTCACAAGAGAATCCACAAAGCAACGTGAAAATCAAACAACGGAAAAACTGAAAATCCAATCGATTATGTCATGATCTCTTAGAGACACTCTACAAGTGTAGCTGACGTTCGATCATACAGAGGTGCTGATATGGACACCGATCATATGCTTGTCATCTTTAAGTACAAGTGCAAGTTGTCATCTATTTTTGATAGACAAGCAAAATAGACCGTGCGCTAGAATGTCAACGCATTAAAACATCCGGAAATGCTGAAAAGATAACAGGAAATAGTGACGCAAATATAGAAGAGCATGACATCTCATCTGAGATGCCATTAAACATACAAGAAGAATGGCAAACGTTTCAATAAATCATTATATCCGCGACACAATCTGCAATCGCAAAACGACCAACGAAATCACGTAACGAATGGTTCGATGAAGATTGCCGTCAAAGTGGTGAACATAAACAAAAACTGCGAGACAAATGGTTAACAATGAACACCCAGAGTACCCAAACTGATTATCTATGCGCCAGAAAAGCCTCAGCAAAACTTCTACAGAAAAAGAAACGCGAACATCTAGAGAGCTGTATGGAAAACATCAACTAACATGTGGCTAATGGAAATTCAAAAGAGTGCTTTGCCAATGCGCGGCATCTGACAAAAGATTTCCACCCAAGTTCTACAGCCTTCAAAAATGGAAACAACGAACTTGCAACAAATGAACTTGATATGCAGTCAGTATCGCGATCCCACTTTCAAGACCTACTGAATAGGAACAATAAAGTTAATCCTATTCGAGCAATTTCTGTCTTAAGTGAGACGTTTTCGTCCCTTACCCAACAATAGAAGAAGTGGAAGTTGCCATAAAAAACTCAAAATGGTAAATCACCAGGTTTCGAAGGTATCCCAATTAATAAAAGTCTTCGAACAATATTTCTTGACTAAACCAATTTTTTCCCTGCAAAATAATTATTATACTGAAGATATTGTATTTTTGTTTAACGCCTCGATATAGTAAAACAATTCAATAAATAAAAACAATTCGTGTATAATGTATAAAACATAAAAAAACCAAAAGAAATCAAAAATGGCAAAAAATTTTCAGTCAACGGCCTCGTTTTATTATCAATCAACTTGCATTCGAAATTTTCGCAAAAAATTATTTTGAACTATCACCGCCCTTGAGAAATTTCTACTCATAGAAGACCTTTGCATTGAAACTAGGGAAAGTTATAACAAAAATAAAGTAAATTTCAATTTTTTTTCGAACTTGATCTGAGGGGTGAATCTTGTTAAAATTTTTCAGATTTGAAAAATAGATTTTAGGTTAAAAAAATCGATTTTTTTTATCTGAGGTATCAAAAAACACACAATTTTGTTGTCAGATAAAAAAAAAATCTATTTTTTATCTGACTTACCAAACGAAAATAACATTAGTTTGATTTGGCACCATGTAATGAACACTGGACCTGCTAGTGATGTCACCAACAGGAAGCAATCGGAGGACTTGGTGCCTAGCGAGGTTTTGTTCTAGAGAGCTTCGCCATGTGTGTCCGAGAAGCAATTTGTCCCATTTCAGTACAAATAATCAGGCATGCACGCAAATGAGACTGTGTAAACGGAAATAAATAAGCAAAAACAAAGAGCAGGGACGACAAAAAAAATTAAAAAAAAACAAAAGTTTTAAATAGATAATATATCGTTTTTTTGTTTTTAAAACAATGTCATAAACCGTAGCCGTAGTTAGCACTAAGACAATCACAGCAAATATTCAATTTCTTTTTTTTTCTAGTTTATCTTCAACAAATTTTTTCTTATGTTTTTTTACCACGCACAGTTCTGTTTTCATTTATCTTCTTTATCATAACCCAAAATTAATGTCACCGAGTTGTACCAAAATTTATCACACAAATTACTGTAAACAATTGACTTTATACACCCGGCGGTTTAATGGAAGTCTACGGTTCAACGGTTATTTATTCCACTAATTTTTCGTATTAAACAAAAAAACCAACCAAACTCGAAAGTCTTTATAATTATCAAACACGGGCAAATATATGTTGTAATCTACAGCTATCTGTAAGTTAGATATCCGTAGGTTATGTCTGGTTACTTCTCAAATAAATAGTCAAGCACTTCTACCCGTTGTAGTACAACTTTTTAAATCACAACAATTAGTTTAAACCTCAATGGCGTTTTTACCGAATTTCATTCACCAATAAAGCAAACAATTAGCTTTGTTTTCCTTCGATTCACTCATTAAAATTTAATTCAATCAAGACAAATTAAAAAAATTATAAGACTCACTAAAACGACACTTGGTTGGGAATTTTAACGAAAAAAATTAAAAAATAAATCAACTTAGGCGTTTTAATAATTACAACAAAAAAGCTCCAAAAAGTAACTCTGATCGACGCCTTCATTTAATTCAGATCGACTATTTTTCAATTTTCATTTCGACTACAAAATGTTCATTATGAATAAACAAGATATTAAAATAAGACAGCAATTAATAAACACAATTATTGCAAACAGGGCTGCGAAAGATATGAATAAAAAGAGGATAAGTTGTATTAATCCAAAAAATATATTATGAAAAATCATAAATAATATTTCAGAATATCTAACAACTTTAATACAACTTGTAACGATCAGCAGTGCAACCTAATCCCCAAGATGAGAGAAGAGATTGCACTAGCCAACGCTAGAGAATTGTCACTCTGACTGAACTCCGAAATCGCTCAATCGACTTCGCTCAGTTATTTGGGGCCGTGGGGTTGTTCGGCAGTCAGAGTGTCCTAGGGAGCGAGCGATATATATAAATAAAAATAACATAAAGACGAGATAGACCACCAGCGCTACCCACCTAATCCTGTGATCCACGTTCTCACGATGATACTATTACGAGGACAATTTCTATACCTCGTAACAAATGACAGATATTAAGGCAAAAAAAATAACCCAATACTAGTCGTCATTCTCGTAGCTCTGACGGAGAGGTATAATATAATTTAGTGAAAAGATGATACAATCAGCAAACTACTAACAAAACCTCCATTTAGAGTTTCGAGAAAATATTACAACACCACAAATTCATATTTCTTTCAAAATTCCAAAACTATTGTAAAAATTAAAGAAATCAAACTTTTTTCAAAATTCCATAAAAAATATTCCAAAAATTATTACAACATCAAAGATTAAAACTTTTTTTCAAAAATTATAAAAAACATATTGCAAAATATAAAACAAAATAATAAAAAAAAAATTTAAATTTCTTTCAAAACTCCCAAAAATCAAATAGTTAAACCTTTTCTAAATTCTAATAATATTCCAAAAATTCTAAAAAATTCAAAATTTCAATTCTTTTCCAAAATTCTAATAATTCTAAATATATTGCAAAAATTATAACAACATCAAAAATTGAAACTTTATACTTGGCGTGGATATGTTCACTTACATGTTCACCTCCTGATATGACGACTTATGCTCTTCGATTCCCTTCTATTCCACTCGCCTATCTCCACACAAAACACCAGAACTTCTGTATTGATTTTGAACATTTTCAAATTTTTATTAACGTAAAATCCACTTTAACAAAATAAATTTAACATCTGGCATGCAGATTTTCATTTTTATAATTTCGGAAATTCACAATAGTAATAATAAAACTTTAAAAAATTTTTTTTTCCTTTCCTTATTTTGTTTAACTGTAAATTCATTTTTGTTTCAACTCATAATATAACAGTACGAATTTTAAGTATTCCTTTTAATTAAGTTGAAAGGAACAAGCGCTTAGAACAATTAGTAGCTCTAGTGGTTTTATATACTTAAGCTCCATCATCACATTTTTTTCCACTAACATTTTTTATTTCATATATATTTTTCTTCACAAATATAAATCAAATCAAATTTTCTCCAAAAATAAAGATAAATATTGTTTAAAAGTAAAATATATGAACTTCTATTTTTAATAATTGAATAATAATAAATCAATTTTTTTTTCACATGAAAACTTCAACAAAAATCAATTAAAAATATTCACAAATCACAATACCACCGGTGGTGGTACAGTTCAATTTAATCAACAGTTCAATTAATTTTTATTTAACACTTTTAATTTAACAAAAAAAAAACCCACGGAACACGCGTTTAAAAAAAAAAACCTTTTAACCATACTGGTCAGAAGTTATCATCCGAGTGTCTAGATCTACATTTGTTTTTATTCCACGTCGATCTAAAAAAACGAAATCCCACGAATTAAAATTTCATTTGTTGGTGAAAACGTTGAATTCCAGGATTTACATAAAAAAAATAGATCTAACTTGAAAAAGTTTTTTTAATATTTTAATTTTCAAATTATTTACAAAAACAATTAAATAATTTTTTTTCAAACGATTAACTACTCATCGATCAAACAAAATTGATGAAATTGGTGTAGCCGTTTTTGAGAAATTTAATTTCAAGTTTACCTCGGATTTGCTAAATTTTCATTTTTCATGCATGTTGGGGTGCCCCGCCCCTATGCTTAAACTATGCATTTTAAACAAATTTTAAAATCAGTTGTGTTTTTTATTTTATCCGTACTACTTATATGCCAAGTTTCAGGAAAATCCAAAATGGTCAAGTTCAAATTTCGACTTTTTCACCTGTGTTGATCACGTTTTTCATCTGGACACTAAATGCAAAGTGCACATAAAACAATGGTATGAGCTATTCTATTGCAAATTGATTTAAAAGTTACTTTGAATTTGAATTTTCAAAACCCTTTTGAGTTTTGGACCACCTTGTTCGCAAACTAAACGCTTTTAAAAATTAATATCTTTATATAAAAAAAACATTATATTTAAATTTTGACATGGTTTAGAAAAAGGCAGAACTTTCATATCGAAAAAAAAATTCAAAATATCCTTCTTTAAAAATTTTATTTCTTAATATTTTTAGCGGTGTAAGCAATTATTGAACTCTGGGTTTGATTGCAATAGGTCATTCTTTTACTAATGTAAGCACATAAAAAACTTTCAAACCAACCGGTTCTCCAATGAAACACTTTAAATGTTCGTCCATGATACAAATTTCATCTATTAAACTTAATGTTAAATTTCAATTTTAGGTATGTTCAAATATACATTTACCAAATATTAATGACTTTTATTGGTATGCTAATAATCCCTGGCATCTGTACACTGATAGTTGCTTTCATGGTTTATGTTATTGCAATATTACAAATTTTAAAACATCGTTTGCAAAATATAACAGAACAAACAGATCTAAATATTGATGTTCATGATTTTATAAAACACGAAAAATATTTGAAAATGGAATTTTTGAATTGTTTAAAAATACAGCTAGAACTAAATCGGTAAGACATATCAATGATGAGTGTGGGAAATAAATTTGTTGTTACCAAATTTTGTATTTCTTTTAATTTTAGATATGTCGAGACACTTAATTCTTTGATCAACACAACAATGTTTGTGCATTTCGTAATTTTTTCCGTCCTCATCTGTGCTCTAATTTTTCAATTATCAACCGTAAGTTTGCAATATAAAATTTTTTTTATAGTGATGTATTGTACGTCACTTTTTATTACTATTTTATTAAACATTTAATTTAGATGGAATTTGGAATTGAAATGTTAATTCCATTGTCTTATGCATTAACAATGATTACGATACTTTTGTTGTATTATTGGCATGCTGTTGAAATTTCATATCATGTAAGTCAGAATAATAAAATATGTTGTAATGTTTTTCTAAAAAGTTTAGTTTTTTCAAAAGAGCTCTAAGCTATCTGTTTCGATTTATTCCTCTAAATGGTATCAGTGTTCAACAAAATTTCAAAAATCTGTATTAATTTTTATGAGTGGATCAAATAAACCGTTGACGCTTTCAAATCTGTACTTTGCAATTGGATTCTTTTTTAAATGGAAATTAACAAATTTATTAGTTTTTTAAACGAATGAAAAATGATTTAATTTTTTTTATATTTTCAGATTTTAAAAGCTGCTTATAGTTATTTTACGCTATTGTCACATTTATCTCATTAGTTCATTTGTTATAATTGGGATGTGAGGGATAGCTAGCGTTCACTAGCATACCTTCAATAAAGAAACCAAATCAACGTTTTCTTGCGTTTACTTTCAGGATTAATTGTTTTTAATGTTAAGTACCGCAAATTTCATTACTCTGTTGATTTAATTTATGTGATCGAAGTTTAAAGAAAGTTAATATGTTAGTTTAAAATTTAGATTCAGGAGAAAATTGGTTTTACTATGCTTCCTAAACGATGTTTTAATCTTGTCAAGAGAGCCCACAGTCCTTGAATTAAGGAAAATAGGAAAATAACGATTAGAGTCAAGAAAGTGCAGACAGTCAGGACAGCCAAGACAGTAATGATAATCAAAATAGTCAAGACAATCCAGACCGTCAAGTCAGTCCAGACAGCCAAGAAAGTCTTGACAGTCAAGATAGTCAAGATTGTCAAGACAGTCAAGACAGTCAAGGCAGTCAAGATAGTCAAGACAGTCAAGACAGTCAAGACAGTCAAGACAGTCAAGACAGTCAAGACAGTCAAGACAGTCAAGACAGTCAAAACAGTCAAGACAGTCCAAACAGTCATGACACTAAAGAACGTCAAGACAGTTAAGACTGTTAAAACAGCCAAGACAGTAAAAAAAGTCAAGACATTAAAGAGAGTAGAGATGGTAAAACAGCAAAGACAGTCAATATATTTAAGACCTGCAAGACCGGCGAGACAATCAAGACAGCCTAGACAGTTAAGACCTTCAAGAAAGTCTTCAGTCAGTGAAGACAGTAAAGACAATAAAGATAAGATAATCAAGGTAGACAGTCAAGATAATCAAGGCAATCAAAACAGTCAAGTCACTTAGTCAAGACAGTCAAGACAATCAACACAGTCATGGCAGTCAAGACAGTCAAAACAGTCAAGGCAGTTTAACTTTCTCTACTCTCTTGGCTGTCATGACGGTTTAAATTGTCTCTACTCTCTTGACTGTTTGTCTGTCTTGAATGTTTTGATTGTCTTGACTGCCTTAATTATCTAGACTGTCTTGACTATCTTAACTTTATTGACTGTCTTGACTGTATTGAGTTTCTGGACTATCTTAATGGTCTTGTTTGTCTTGACTGCTTTGACCGTCATAACTGACTGGTTTGTCTTGACTGTCTTGACGGTCTTGCCTGTCTTTACTGTATTGACTATTTTAAAGGCATTTAAAACGGTCAATATAGTAAAGACAGTCAAGACTGTCAAGACAGTCAAGTCAAACAAGACAGTCAAAACAATCAAGACATATATGAAAGTCAAAACACTCAATATAGTCAAGACAGTCAATATAGTTAAAATAGTCAAGACAGTCGAAACAGTCAAGATAATTAAGGCAGTCTAGACAGTCAAAAACGTCAAGGCTGTTAAAACAGCCAAACAATCAAAACAAACAGGCGAGTGGAGGTAATTAAAACAGCCAAGATAGTAGAGAAAGTTAAACAGTCAAAATAGTTAAAAGAGCCAAGATATTCAAGACAGTCAACTTTGTCAAAACGGTCGAGATAATTAAGACATTCCAGACAGTCAAGACAGTTAAGACAGTCAAAACAGTCAAAACAGTCAAGACAGTCAAGACTGTCAATACAGTCCAGACCGTCAAGACAGTCAAGACAGTAAAGGCAGTTGTAATTTGCCACTTTATAATGGCTTGGACTTTTATACTAAACTATTATTCGAAGAATTTAAAAAAAAAAAGGAAATTTGCGGGATATGGATATGTATCCCCAAACTAATCTATTCAGGAATCTCTTATGTTGGCTAAACCTTTAGCCCATGAAAATGAAAATTACAAAAATAACTAAAATTTAATAACAATATTAATATTAATTAAAAGAGTTACTTGTTCTAATATTGTGAATTGATGGTTCCCTTGTCCATTATTGTTGCAAGATCCAGTATTATATCTCGTATCTTTAGATCATCTGCACGATGATGTTTATGGCAATTTCCAAAATCTCAACAATTCCCTCTTCACTTCTGGATGATATAATTTTGTTTTAAACATGTAGTTGTGACTTTGTTGCAGGTCCCCAAAACCTTTTATAATTCAACATCACGGTATGCCGGATCAAAAAAAGATGTTTGTTACGGTTGTTATTAACGAAAAACAAAGCTTTATTTTAAATAGTTCTTGGTAGAACAAAGAAAGTTAATATATATTTGTTCTAATTGATCAGTTGTTATTCGTAATATTAACAATATCATACTTTATTTAATTTTCACAAACTTTGATTCATATCTGAGTTTTTCTAACCAAAATAACCTTTTGGTTTGTTATCCTAATCACTGAAGGTGATTTGTTTCTCTCAGTGGCGTCAGTCATTTCACCAAAATCTTGGGGGGGGCGAGAATTTAAATGACATAAAAAGATTTTTTTCGTAAAACATAACATACACATTTTTAGACACACATATATTTAAAAGCATTTAAATGCATGGACTAAGAAATAAAAATAAAATGATTTTGAGCTACCTCGGTTACTCTGCTAAATCTTTGTCTTCTGTTGTTGTTTCATTGAAGCGAATGTCGCAAAGTTCTGCAAAATCCCTTAAAAATAATTTTAAATTAAGTATCATCTCTGCATTGTTTAAGCATCAAGAAAGTAGTTTTAATTAAAGCGCTTGTTCTAGAAATTATTATATCTTTGCTTTGTAACTGTTCAGAGAGTGAATTTGTAAACGACAGCAGATCGTGCAGCATAAAAAAAGGATGGTTTTTCTATACGATCCCAGGCATCCCGGGATTTAACATTTATGAGTCACGTAGTCACAGGATCCATAAAACACCACGGGATTGCAATCCCTACGTGACTCCTCTTATGTCGAATCGTTTCTTTGTTTGTTTATTTGTTTTCCTTTATTTGTCTCAGAGAGAAAGAGTTATGTCTACCCTAAACTGACCAGAGCCAAATCGTTAAAATGTGGGACAAAATGCAAACATTCTTCCAAATACTAGATAATTAGAATTTCTATTGCGAGAAAGTGGGACGGTGAAAACGTGCTAACTAGATTGTGCATAAATTTACTATTTAATGCTTTCCTTTACTATTTGTTTACTATTTAATCCTACAAAAAATTCTTTTATTTTAATTGGACATTTTTCAACCGTTAGGAAACGTGCTTACAGTGGTTCGTACATTTTCAAAATTCTTTCTAGTGCTGGCATTACCGCCAGCCAACGAGTTTCACTGTATCCAATAAATTGGTTATGTTTGACATTACTTTTACCGCAGAACTCCTTCAACTTAAACCAGTAAAGACAGTAAAATATCCAAATTTTTTTAACCCTGCCATTTAAATCAGCAGCACTTCTTATTGCATTATTTAGAATACGGGCTGCGAGTCCAATACCCAATACATTCTGGTTCAAATTCGCGTTTAGCTTACTTTTAAATTTTCACCCCTTGACGTGACACCACTAAAATTGGTGTTCGTGTTATCAGCGCAAATTGCAACTAGCTTTTTGTCAATGTTAAATAACAACAAGAAAACAAAATAACAACAAAACTTGTTTGTTACTGGAGCTGGCGGCTTATAGCAACACTTTTTTATGTTTATCTGTAATAAATCTCTTTATCTGTAATCTGGTAATACAATAAACTTTTGCGTCGTTATATTTTGATTTTTTTATAAAAGGATAGTCCAATTCAATATCATATGAGAATTTACGTAAACGTTTTCTGTCCCTCTTGATTTGCAGGAGAACTTTTTAAATATAATTTTAAAAATTAGTATAAATTTACCTTTTATAGTAGCTAAAACTTTTGTTACACAAGTAAAGACTGCAAAACAATTGAAACAATTTATTTTAATTTTACTAAATAATTAATATCTTTTCTGTATTCTGTAAGTATAAGAGGTATATAGTATACCTCTCGTTCCATCTTTTGCAAATCTATACCATTTATCAAGTTTTTATGCTGTTTACTGCGTTTGTTCTTTATTGAGAAAAAAAAATTAGAAATTAGAAAGTAATAATTTTATAATAGATAAAAAACAGGGCCAAACAGTCAGGGTTCTCAAAATAAGTGGGGCATGGAGGGATCAGTTTTTATTGTTTAAAATTTTTTTTTTATTTTTGATCTACGGGTGTGACAAACCCGCGTACTCCAGTCCCTGCTATTGACATACGAATTAACGTGAGATATCACATACCACTGGCAATAGAAGTGAGATATCACTAGCCAAGGTAACATCTTAGGGGTGGTGGCGGATGAACTGTATTCAGTCAACGGTAGCACCCTCAATCTTAGCTGTGAAATAATAATAATCCTTGATGATGATCCTTGCTTCCTTGAAGAAACGAGACTTCATATAACTATGTGTGGGCTTTAATCATTAAGAAAGATGGTGCGTCAAAGGATCAAGGAATAGGCAACCGGCTGGATTATTGACAACTACATTTTTGTTTTGTTTCAGCAAATTTTTGCCAAAATTTGCTATTTACTTTTTAATCTACTTTTATTTTCTTTATTCTATCATAAAATATTGGCCTATGTCATATTTTGTCAGTGATAGGATTTTTTGTTTAGTTATCCATTCTTTAACAAAAAATATAAAAAAATAAAACAAAGGAAGATTTACGTCCATCAACACCTTCGAACGTATGTTGTTGTGGGACCTTGGTCTTAAAAGGTTTTTAAGTGTTATTGTGACACATATTGTAATTCCTACTACACAACACATTTTATTAAAAAAAATAATTAGGTTGTGTTCTCCTGCATGTACTTACTTTTAAGTTTATATAAATTACCAATGGCCAATAACAATTGAAATTTGAATGTTAAATACTGCACTATGAATTCTCGAGAAGCCCTATACTAATGAAATATTTTGTTTCGTTTGGCTCAGACACGAATATCTTATAAACAAAACACAATCGTTCTTCTAAAAGCGGTAATGCCGCGCACCTTATAGTACGATAGAATTTTGTCAAAATACGCACCCACGGCGTTTTTGGAAGAACGATCGTGTTTTGTTTATAAAACTGATTTCATCAGAAGATTAGAAGCAATACGACCGCCTTTCATATCGGCGGCGCTCTAGTCCTTGATACAAAGAACGTTAACGGTTTGAATATTGCGATGAACTGTACTTTAGTCGGGCCAAAATAATATGTAACGTAATAATTATATTATCAGATATATTTCAATTAATTAAGTAAATCTTCTAAAAATTAGACGAATTTACAAAATAAGCGTGCATTGAAATTTTTATAGTGTATAATTCGACCACGATTGGATGGTTTTATTGAATCAATGTATTGAATTATTGATAGTATCAGATCCTTGGGGGGGGGCCAATGCCCCCCCCAGCCCTACCCAATTGACGCCCCTGGTTTCTCTCACACCCACTTGGAATCTTTTTCTCAGACAAAAAGTTAGAACTAACAGACTTAATTGATTCCTTTTTTTTCTATTTTTTTTTTACTTTTAGAATTGAATGAGATCATTACTTTTGATCTGAACACGGAATTTTTTTAAAAATTTTTCTTATCATGTTTCTCTTTGGAAACTATCAAAACCCGAATGAAATGAATCAAATTAGAAAAATGTGATTTTTTGACATCTTCTAATGAAAATCGTGTAACACCAAGATTCAGCAAAAGTTGAGTAACGACATCGGTTCGTTAGAAATGAAAATAAAATTGGTACGTTCGTTTATTTTTATAATATATTCGAAATTTAGCTGGCCGTTAAGTATTAGAAAATTTTAAAATTACTATTAATGTAAAAATGAACTGAAACTATTGGAATAAATTTTTATTGAATAAGAAAAAGAAGATGAATTGGTTTTATTATTGTTTAGGTGAATATAGCAGACGTTACACAGTCAAGACAGTCGAGACAGCTAAGAAGGTCATGACATTCAATACAATCATGACCGTCAAGACAGTGCAGACAGTGAAGACAGTCAAAACAGTCAAGACACTCTAGACATTGAAGACAGTCGATGAAGTCAAGACACCCAAGACAGTCAAAACAGTCATGATGCTCAAGACAGCCAAGACAGTCAAGACAGTTAAAACAGTAAAGACAGTCAATACAGTCATGACAAACAAGACCGTCAAGACAGCCAAGACAGTCAAGACAATCAAGACAGTCAAAACATTCAAGACAGTTAAGACAGTCAATAACGTGAAGAAAGCCATGAAAGTCAAGACAGTCAAGACAGTGAAGAGTGTCAAGATAGGCAAGACAGTAAAAACAGTTAAGTGACTCAGTCAAGACAATCAAGACAATCAAGACAGTCATGGCAGTTAAGACATTCAAAGCAGTCAAGGCATTTGAAAAATTAAATACAGTCAAGACAGTCAATACCGTCAAGACAGTCAAGTCAGTCAAGACAATCAAAACAGTTAAGGCAAACAACGCAAATAAGATATTCAAGATATGCACTCAATACATTCAAGACCGTCAATATTTAAGATAGTCAAGACAGTCAAAAGTCAAAACAATAAAGATAATTAATGCAGTCAAGACTGTTAAAACAGCCAAACGGTTAAAACAGTCAAGGGAGTAGAGACAATTAAAACAAAGCCAAGAGCCAAAGCCGTCAAGAAAGCCAAGAGAGTAGAGAAAGTTAAATAGTCAAAACAGTCAAAATATTTAAGATAGTCAACACTGTAAAAATAATCAGGACAGTTAAGACATTCAAGACAGTCAAGACAGTCAAGACAGTTAAGACTGTTAAGACAGTCAAGCATTCAATACAGTCAAGACAATCAAGACTGTCAAGACAGTCAAAACATTAAGGACAGTCAAGACAGTCAAGTCAGTCAAGACAGTCAAGACAGTCAATACAGTCAAGACAGTCAAGACAGTCAAGACAGTCAAGACAGTCAAGACAGTCAAGACAGTCAAGACAGTCAAGACAGTCAAGACAGTCAAGACAGTCAAGACAGTCAAGACAGTCAAGACAGCCAAGACAGTCAAGACAGTCAAGACAGTCAAGACAGTCAAGACAGTCAAGACAGTCAAGACAGCCAAGACAGTCAAGACAGTCAAGACAGTCAAGACAGTCAAGACAGTCAAGACAGTCAAGACAGTCAAGACAGTCAAGACAGTCAAGACAGTCAAGACAGTCAAGACAGTCAAGACAGTCAAGAAAGTCAAGACAGTCAAGACAGTCAAGACATTCAAGACAGTCAAGAACATCAAGACAGCCAAGAGAGTCAAGACAGTCAAGACAGTCAAGAGAGTGAAGACAGTCAAGACACTCAAGACAGTGCAGACAGTGAAGACAGTCAAAACAGTCAGGACACTCAAGATATTCAAGATGCTCAAGACAGTCAAGACAGTCAAGACAGTCAAGACAGCCAAAACAGTCAAGACGGTCAATACAGTGAAGACAGTTAAGACAATCAAGACCGTCAAGACCGTCAAAACAGTCAAGACAGTCAAGATATTCAAGAAAGTCATTAAAGTCAAGACAGTCAAGACAGTCAAGACATCAATACAATCAAGACAGTTAGGAAATTCAATACATTCAATATACATAGCTAAGATGATATAGTCTGGTCAGTTAAGATGATATGTATAGTAAAACAGTTAAGAGAGTAATTTTGTATTGAAACTACAATAATTTCTAATTTCTTTAAAAATGGAAATAGCATCTGTTAACAACACATAATAATAACAAAAGCGCAAACTAAAATTTAAAATTTATATATTATTATCTAAAATCCATTCGTTTCCTTTTACCTTGTCAATTTTGATTACAATTTATTGCTATTCATTTTGCAGCAATTTAATCTTGTTGTTACATATAATTTCTTTATTATTTTACGTTTTACTTTCAATATAATAAATATTAATTTACCAGATCGATCATTTCAGAATTATGTAAAACTGATATTGAAATAGTGAGTCAGTTTATTTATAATATTGTTACACTAGTAAATTGTTTTATTAAAAAATATTATTAATTCAATATATGTACAAGAAAAATTATTTTGTTTCAATTTTCTATTAACATATTGATTTATTCCATATTGATGACAATATTTTTTACTTTTTGATAGGTGTAATTACGTTTAAACTATGTTGATAACAATAATTTTTGCAATATTAGATTATGTTAATGATCATTAATTTAAAGTGAATCTATAATTTATGATCGTTAGCTGAAGGCAATACTTAAACATATTAAAAATGATTTATTTTAGTGAGATAATTAGCAATTTATTTAAATTTTTCAGATGATAATAGCCGTGTTCGATTTGACTGAAGCAACTGAATCAACTGAAAAATTGAATGCAATTGTTGTTGTTTTTTCAGTTGTTTCAGTCAAATCGAACGCACCTAATCTGTTTTAAAAAACTGTGGAAACTAATTTTTTTGACAAACAAATTTTTGGTTTGCCTTATTTTGGGGGAAAAGGTTGACCCAAAAACATGATATTAGTGTATTTTATTGTTAATTTCTTGAAAACCATTGGTTCAATTTTAATCAAATAACAGCTCAAGTAATGCAAAACCAATTGATCTAAATTATTGTGATTAATATCTCATAATTTGATGACAAATTCCACACGCATGTACGAATTTTTCACATTGTAAGTACAATGCCAGATCTCAATTCGAATTCTCCTTTTGGGATAGTAGAGTAAAATAACTATAAGATGCACGAAGTATCTAGAAAGAAACAAATTAGTTTTTAAATTTTAAAATCGAAAATTTAAATTTTAGGATTGTTGTTTGTTTTTGGTCTTTCAAGCCGGATTTTTGTTTCTGCTAATTATTTTTGTAAGAAAATAAAACTCAATAAAATTGAATAAATTGTGCAATCATAACGGATGAGGATCTTTAAGATTATTATTATTCTGACAAAAATGATTATTTTTCAGCATACTTGTAATGCATTGTATTTTATTTTTGGTTTAATAAGTGCAATATCTTTCACGAAAAGAGAAGTTTTTCTAACTAACAAGAAGTGCAAACAAAATCAAAAAATATTCGATAAAAACAAAAGCTAGTGGGTAGCCAAGATGTTCCTACACGTGACGCAGACGTGTAGAACAATCTAAAAAGGTTGGTTGAAGAATAAACAAAAACAAATGTGGGCATCTTTAACGTTAGAAATGGCTAGTTAGCAAGGCTGAACGGTTTCAACCATTTAGTTTTACTATAGATTCGGATCCAAAAATCTGAAATCGAAACGTATAGTTTGCTTTTTTTATATAATAATACTTACAATTATAAAACTATCCAATGTTATTTTAATCAATCCGGCTTTCATTTTTATCGGACGTATGTTCATGAATATTAAAATTGTTTTTGATAATTTTTTATTTGAATTTTCATACCGATATGAATTATAAATGGCGTCTTTTAGGTTTGAACTTTTTAATGAAATGTAATTTGCATGCCAATAGTACATCCATAAAATTGTTATCATTGTTGCAATATAAAATAAATGTATTGTTAATATAATACCAACGCCTCCAGCCTAAATGTTAAAGAAACAATTATAAATAATGATCATAGATATATGTATATAATTTGTTTTATTACTTTCGATGTTTGGAACAGTAATGCACATAGGAGTACAGAAAACACAATAAAATCTAGGAAAACTGATCCACCGATCAGAACTTCAAGATTCTTTGTGAATTTTATTATTTTACAGAGATCTTTGATACACTCAATTAATCTTTCATGTTGAAATTCCGCTAGTGTGGGTGATCCAGCTGAACGATGTGTTACGTTGTTATTTATTAATCCATTGAATTTAAGTAGATATTCTTTTGCATAAACCTATTATTTAATAAACAGAATTAAGCCTAAATACTATTAGGTGCAAAAGATTTTGTTGATATGTAGTTTTTTGTTTAATTTTTTATCTACGTGTGTGACAAACCGCGTACTACAGCTTCTACTATTGACATAGAAGTCAGACATCATTAGCCAAAGTGGTATCTTAGGGGTTTTGGCACATGAGCTTGTCAGTCAACGGTATCACCCTCAATATTAATTATGAAGTATGCCTTGGTGATGCTACGCTATTGCTTGCTCGAAGAAATGAACCTGCATATTAATTACTAGGTGGATGGCAATTAAATTTTAATTTTGTTCCCCCAAATTTTTATAAAAATTTGCTTTTTATCTCTTACTTTATTTTTATTTTATGCCTCCACTTTATTTTGAAATATTGGCCTATGTCACATGCCAATTTTTGTTACCTGGCTTAATGTCTGCTAAAGCCATAAATTATCCACAGCAACAACCATAGGCGTATTCAGGGGGGGTGCGAGGGTGCATATGCACCCTCTTAAAAGGCCAAAATCAACACCATAATTATGCTATTGAATCACTTCAGATGTGACTTCAGTACTTTACTTCACTTCAGTACCTTATCCCAATGTTTTTAAATTATTAAAAATTTTAGTGACGTCACGACATGCACTTCAGAACGTTCATTTTCAACTTTAAAATATTTAAAAAGCTACTTGCAAAATTCTACTTCAGAAAACAGATTGAACGGTCTTTTATTACTTTATATATACAAGAATATAAAAGTAGATGAAGAAAAAGTGCTAAATATTTTGCAAAAGAATAAACGAAAATTAAACATTTGTTTGTAAAATATATACAAAAGCAATTATATTGTATTGTATTGATTGATACATATCAAATATTATAAAAGAAATAAATGCAAATTTGCGTACATTGTTTTTATTATTTAATTTAAAAAAATGCACCCCCCAAAAAAAAATCCTGGATACGCCACTGGCAACAACTATTGAACTAATTAAACAACCTATGATGGTACTTAGAAAAATGAAAAACAACATGGGATACTCTTGGCTTTAGTAGCTAAACGGTCTCAAAATTGAGAATTTTTCAAAAGAAGGTCAACGTTCATGGTAAATTATTCTAGAAACCATGATTCAATAAGCAGTAAGTAAACTCCATGTTGTTTAGTTGAAGGCCCAAGCTGAAACCACATGGGGCAAGTATTTATTTTTTAATGCATACTTTTTTCGTCGTTCAATATGCGTTTTACAAAATCTACCTGTATGCGCATTTTACCTATTTCTCATGCTATTTTTAATTTTGTAATTATTATTATTGGCAGTTCTACTCTAGACTTTAACTAGTAAAAATTAATTAATTAATTATCTTCAGTATAGATGCTACTAAAATCTGCCCAGTCGCACAATAGCGAGTAACAAGTTTGTTACGACCAAAATCCTTCGACTTTTTATTAACTACACATTTCTGAAGACATTTTCATATGTCTAAAAAACATTTGTACTGCATGTTTGCTTCTTCTTTAAAGATCATATAACGAGAACTATAATGCGAAATCATACATTCACATCTTGTTACAACAAACAAAATTTCATTTAAATAAACTACGAATGAGGCCATTTTTGTCCTTTATTATTATTCTTGATGAAAAACGTGATCTACGCTGGTGAAAAAGTCGAAATTTGAACTTGACCATTTTTGATTTTCCTGAAACTTGGCATATAAGTAGTATGGACAAAATAAAAATCTTTAAAATTAAATATCTCAAGAACACGAATTAATGCCTCTTTGTAAATTTGATATATTTTAAAGGAAGATTAGAACTATATTTAAAAAATCAAAAAAGTTAAAATTTATTTGATTTTAAAATTTTTTGTTAATGGAAGTTGTTTGAAAAAATGAAGAAAAATTCGAATTTCAGCCGTACTAAAAATCTTTAAAATTAAATATCCCAAGTAGGTTTTGCCAGACATTGACATACGGCCAAGCACTGGTCCATTAATGGTTAACAGTACTTAGCTATTGTTACTGGGCCAATACTAGAACCAATCATCGGCCGATCTATGGTTTACAGAAAATAGCCAGTATATTGTTACCTTTTAATGGCCAAGCAATGGCCCATGAATGGTAAATATTACTTGGCTATTGTTATTGGGCCAGTACTGTGGCCATGAATGGGCCATGAATTTACCGATCTGTCATTTTTTTAAAATTTCACTAGAGTATTATCCCTTTTAGAAATACATAGTTTGAAAAATTTCACATATAGTTTAGTTATCGCCTTGTCGGTTGAAAGACTATGGTAATAAAGAAAAGGTTGGTATATGTTTTAATTTATTTTCATTTCTATTTTATTTTAATTATTTTGTAATTAATTTATTTAAATTTATGTATAAAAAATATTATTTTATATTTTTTTATGGCGGAGTACTGGCGGAGTCAGGGCGGTGTTTCCATTGCCCAGCCATTCTTGCAACTGAACCAGTTCTATGGGGAGTTTTGAATTTTTTTCGTCATTTTTATTTTATTTTGAATTAGTTTGTATTTAATTTATTTAAATTTACATATGATAATAATGTATATTTTTTTTAACGGCTCAGTCATGGTTGCCAGTATTTGGCCCAAGAATGGCAACCATTTACTGTCCGAAGTTATCATCCAGTAAAATTATGTTAATGGCCCAGTCGTGGTTGCCAGTACTCGCCCATTGCTGCATTACTGGCGGCCAGTAATGGACCATTACTGGACCAGTTGTACAACCTTGTATGGGATCTCAAGAACAAGAATTTTATCCTCTTTGTTAATTTGATATATTTTAGAGTAAAGATAGAACTATTTTCAGAAAAAAAATTAATTAAATCCCAATTGATCTTTGACCCTAGCGCCATCTTTAAAAAAGTTTTTTTAATATTTTTATTTAAAAACTAATTATAAAAACAGCAAATTAATTTTTTTTTTCAAACGACTAATTAATCATCTATCAAACGAAAAAAAGATTGATGAAATCGGTATAGCCGTTCTTGAGCAATTTAATTTCAAAGTTACATCGGATTGGCAGAATTTTCATTTTTCATGCATGTTGGGGTGCCCCCTATACTCAAACTATGCACTTTAAAAAGGTTTTGAAATAAGTTGTATTTTTTATTTTGTCCATACTACTTATATGCCAAGTTTCAGGAAAATCAAAAATGGTCAAGTTTTCACAACTCTGTCTAGAACACATTTTTCATCTATACCCACAATACATTATTTAATTTAATACGTCACCATTCTCATTCAAATAATTCAATCTAGTCAGTCCATATGTCAGTCGATACCCAGTTGACATTATCGTCAAGTAGTGCATCACTTAACATCATTTCTATACCCAATACTATTGAGCATAATTAATTTGAACGTTCGTTGAGCAAAACTAGTTTTATTTATTTATATATAAACATGTGAAGAAAAAAAATACTTGTGTTAACTTGTATATTTTACCACTATACCGATGAAAGGACAATTTTTAATTAAATCATCAACCCACCTCAAAGCACTGATAAAATAAATGTAGTTCTATAAAAATTATTTGATGATGACCTACTCACGCTATTAAAAAACTACTACAAGTTTTGGAAGGTTGTATTCATCTATCACGGACTACATAACTTATATCATTTCGGCCATACTGACATATACCGGAAATTGAATGCCCGCCATCCTGCTTTCCAAACGTCTTCTATCAACGATAAGATTATGTTGAACAGCAACGCCATCAGCGTTTAATATTATTCATACCAGCAATTGAATGTCTGCCATCTTGCCAACTGTAGTTGATCGTGTTTCTTCTTCTTTTTCTTGTTTCATCAACCCTCCAAAACGTTAACTCTCAACGACTATAATCCTTTAACCTTCTCCGCCATCTTGAACCGCAACGCCATCTGCTTTTAAAAATGTATATACCGGAAATTGATTGTCCGCCATCTTGTCTTACAAATACCTGCCACCAACGACCGCATAGCTTGAATCATGTCGACCAACTGTAACGCCATCTGTAGTAAATAATGTTCATACTGGAAATTGAATGTCTACCATCTTGCATTCCGAAAGCCATTTATCAAGGACTACATAACATGAATCATGTCGGCCATATTGTCGGCCATACCGGAAATTGAATGTTCACCATCCTGTTTACACCCACAAAGCTCATGGCGGCCATATTACCCAAAAAGTGCACCAGTAACGGCGGATGTTAACATCGTTTCTAATTTAAATTGTACATTTACTAGAAGTGTTCAGGCCTAACTATTCTCTAACTCAGGGTTCGCAACTGAATTTTATTGGCGTGCCAAAACAATTTTTTTTTTAATAATTGATATTTTTGCGTGCCAATCCAATTATGAAATAGTACATTTTGCTACAAGAGATGAAAATTCTACAAGAGTTGCTCGGAAAATCTACAAGAATTGCTACAAGAGTTGCTTTTTCGTGAGCGAAAATTTGTTCACGAGAAGCATTAGCGTCGAGGGAGACAATTTCACGAACGTAAAATCTGTAAATAAAAATTCGTTCCTACAAAGTTTCTAGTTTAGGAGTTCTTGTGGTATTTTCCCAAATGTAGCACAACGCAAAGAAATTAACAGCCTGGCATCGGAATTAATATCTGTACTCTCATCAACTGCCAATGCAAACACTTCAACCGCATAAAGATCATAAAGATTTTAACTGTTTAGAAATATTTTCACGTATTTTTTTAATTCTATCTATTACGGTATTTGCACTTAACTGCATACTTTGACTACGGATGAGAATTTTATTTTTGCTTTCAAAATCTTCGAAAAGTGTTTCACCACAACTTAAAATATGTATTTGATTTAATAAACGATCTAATAAACGTTAACGCTTTGCCATGTTTGACAATATTTCTTGCTACTTTAAAACTTACAACGGTAACATTGATACCGTTGAATAACATTGAATGATTAGAAGTTTTAGTATATTTAGTAGTTTTGTTTGATTGCGTTTCATGTTCATAAACCTTTTTTGAAATATGCTTTTGTATTAAATTAAATGATCAATAAATAGCACTTTTACAGTAGTTTTTTTCCGGGAATACATCTATTATATGAGAAGGAATTTCGGTAATATTATTGTAGTAATATATTACTGTAGTAATATTACTGTAGTATTTCATAATTGATAGTTATTATTATGAGCAAAGTATGAAGGTGGTAGAAACAAACCGTCGTTCACAAAAATTTAAAATTTACCTCATAAGAATACATAAGAATTATCTTTGCAGCTCATCAGAATGCAAAAAATTCGTGAGGAAAACCTTTTAAAAATGATTTTCTATAATTGGTGAATGAAATTGGTGAAATTAGTGAATGCTCCGGAAATATCTGTCATAATAGTGCTCTGATTTTAGATCAAGAAAATGAGGAGATTGACAGTGATTATAGATCTCACGAGCCACGAGGGTTCAATGTGCTAAATATTAATGAAAAAACATTTAAATTTAATGTAGTTAAATTAAAAAAAGAAAAGAAATCTGTCGCCTGTTATAATTTTTTTTTAATGTAATTATAATAGTGGGTGGTTTATAATGGTTGAGATATGCGATTGTGATCTTTATTACGATCTGTTAAGATTTAATTTGTAGTTAAATAAGTTTTGACAATAAGGGGTAATTTTGCCCTAAAAAATAAAAAGCGCATAGGGTAGATTTTGAATTGGAGGGTGTGTTGAGCTTAATTCCAAATTTTCAGGCAAGTCGATGCTGATTCAAAGAATTAGGCGGTTCCCCACTATTTTTACCGTCTTTTACTGGACTAACAGTAACATTTAACGTATTGACTTTGTTTGATGAACTACTTAAAGTGTTTTTTATATTATTTTTGATGCTTAAAAAAATAATATTTAAAGTATTACAAAATATCTGAAAAAAATCTTTTCTTTATTATGATTCCTAAAACGCGAATTTAAGGACAATTTTGGACACACTTTCAGAATGTTTGCCGTGCCAGACAAATTTTAAAACGTGCCAAGTCTGGCACGCGTGCCACGTATTTGCGATCACTGCTCTAAGAGATTTAGAGATTTTTTTCCGAGATAAATATCGAGATTGCTGGTCCACTATCAAATTCTATGGACGGGCGATCGATACTGCATCACAAATATTGACTGCTACAATCGCAGACCCGAAGCCATTCCCACCTTGGATACCTTTGCTGAAACCGTAGCTTCAGCTTTTTGTTCCAGCAGGATTGCTCATTTGGGAGTAGATTCAATTATTGTTACTGATCAGGACCCCCAATTCAAATCAAATATCTTCAATAAGTTATCCAAATTTATCGGTTTTGAACGTAAACCAAGCGATTGGAACTACAGGCTCAAACCAGTTCCACTTGTAAACGATTGATGAGCTATACCCGGCAAAGTTTCTCTACACTACAAAAATCTTATATTATGGTGGTATTGAATCCTGCTATCCTACTTTTTTCGTCAATTGAGGTCATGCAACTTGCAATTCTTTCTTCTGCTACGGTGAATCCTACTATATAACCATAGTTTTAAAGAAAATGCAATAAGAGGTGACCCATGAGGATGTGTGTGAAGGGGTAAACTTGATGTTATCGAGATTAGTACTCAAAAATGGCGAATTTCGAGTTTAGTACTCTTCAACTTCATCTATAAAGCAAGGTTTTAATCTGTTGATGGAAGTTTGAAAGTCCTGACCTTAGAACACATCGTAAGGTGCTTATGGTGCTTAGGGTAGAACACATCGTAAGGTGCTTATATAGTAGTAATTACGAACTAAGTCAGTACGTAAGAAGAAATGCTAACAAGACTGAAGTACTTTAAGAATTAAAGCTTTAGGAGAAACATTAATTGAAGCTTTTGATGAAACGGAGGTGATTGAGTTGATTCAGTTTAGAAAATTTTCTGAGTAGTATGGATTCAGCATTTTTGTTTAAGAATTTTATGGAAAAAGATATATTAATATATGCTCGACTAGCTCTGTGGATGTAAACTGCGTAATATTATAATAATAGTATTCGTATGACAACAATTTTAAGAGATTGGTGATAACATTCGATAGGACCGTTACAACTTTTATAAAAGGTGTAATTATGTACAGGAAATACCTAATTAGTTTTTCTTATAAGGGATTTTGATAAAACTTGCTTTATAAGAGAGAATTAGGTTCCAAAACAATTCACATATAACCAGATATAAAATACTTGTGCTAGTACCCCGCAGATGTGTAAACATCGAAGTCGTAACACCTCGACGCCTGAGGTTATAGTCCTCTTTATATTTTTCGTTTAACTTCGACATTACCTACATTAAGATACATATAATATTCACAAAATCATTTTCAAAAGTTTGTTTTTCAGATGATTCACATTTATGAACAATGTGAAACGGATGAAATCTCCAAACAAAATATTATTAAGAAAAGAGAGATAAATTTAAAAAAGATTCATAGCACGCTTGTCCATTCAAAAATGAAAATAAAAGACTTTCTTTTTGAAAATAACAATCTACATGAGTCAATTTGATAATTCAACTCATCAAATAATTTTTGTGTTTTGTTTTAAAAATATTCATAAAATAGAGTAAAACTTACCAACAAATTTCTTAACTTAAAATCCAATATATCCAAGCGTATTATAGAATAAATCATTAACGCAACAATAAAACAATGCCAGCAAGGTACAATAATCATACCAATCCACATAACTGATAATTGTATAAAGTAAATTAAATAGAAATAATCCCAACTATTTGTAAACGGATGCCATGAACGTAATATGACAGGTGGATTCGATGCTTCATTTATACCCTGAAATCAGAATTATACAATTATTTAAAAATTAAAATATACATTTACAAATCATCGTCTATGTTATTTATATAATTACGGTTTCTGTTGTAATGATTGTCGGCACGTAGAAAAATGATTGAACAAATGAATTAATACACATCATGTTTCCGGTACAAAGCGCTATTATTGTTAAAATGATTGTTAAACGTTTAGTGTAATTTATATATTTATTAACTATTTCAATTTCTTTACAATTACCATTACAGAAGATTTGGTTTAACTCTTTATCAACTGTTTTTATTATATTTATAAAATCTGTAAGTAATTAATTGTATGGAAGAAGTAATTAATTTTGATTGAATTAATGTTACTATGGCTTACAATGTTTATATTTCAATGATGATCTTATGTCAGATTTAATGAGTGAACAATGTTAAGCGAGCGCGCGCGTAGCTTAAAAAGCCGTCCTGTAAATCATTTGCGACTTATATAGTTATATACATATATGTTGCATTGAGGGCTTGTACAGAAAATTAACCATCATATCCGGTCCTTGCCAAGATAGTCCTTGCATTTGAACAGAATACGAAATAGATTATTCTTTTGATAATAAGTTTAGCAATGTTTGAAACCTTTTCCTATTGAGAAATGTAAACTAATTGCAAATCAACTGATAGCTCTTGTTTATTTGTGACGTTTACATTCTATATTTATTTGCTGACATTTACTATACATATCTCGTTCCTTTACTAGTTAACTCTGTTTTTAGCACTCTACAGTACAAATAATTTGAGAAACATTATAACGTCAGCGTCACACCGGTATCTTTTCGATTGCTAAAATTGATGTATCTTTTTTACAATCTAGTGTTTGCTCTAACTATCGAATCACAAGTAGATTAAGAAATTATGAGCATAGAACATAATTAGAACAAGTAGATTAAGAAGTTATGAGCATTGGTGACAGCGGTAAATTGAAAATAATGATTTGAGTGTTAGCATCCATCTGCAATTGAATGGAAAACTTCTACAGAGAGTTGACGATTTCGAGAAGAGACTTTATGACGTGGAGCTGAATAAAGTGACATCAAACATGGATCCGCAAATAACTAATATAAAATTAAAACAAACTATGTATGACGAAGCAACTTTTAGAATATTTATTAGCATGTGGTTCGTGAATGGGCTCTCCACATTAAGTTTGGAAAGAAAGAAAGAGGCCCATTGCCTTCTAACATTAACCTGGGCGTAGAGATTGGCGGAATACGCGGCCATGGCCGTCTTACATTTAGAGCACCGATGAAAAGGTGTATCATCATATTAGAATTTAGATACGAGAGTTTTAGTTACAGTTACAGTTACAGTTACAGTTACAGTTACAGTTACAGTTACAGTTGCAGTTACAGTTACAGTTACAGTTACAGTTACAGTTACAGTTACAGTTACAGTTACAGTTACAGTTACAGTTACAGTTACAGTTACAGTTACAGTTACAGTTACAGTTACAGTTACAGTTACAGTTACAGTTACAGTTACAGTTACAGTTACAGTTACAGTTACAGTTACAGTTACAGTTACAGTTACAGTTACAGTTACAGTTACAGTTACAGTTACAGTTACAGTTACAGTTACAGTTACAGTTACAGTTACAGTTACAGTTACAGTTACAGTTACAGTTACAGTTACAGTTACAGTTACAGTTACAGTTACAGTTACAGTTACAGTTACAGTTACAGTTACAGTTACAGTTACAGTTACAGTTACAGTTACAGTTACAGTTACAGTTACAGTTACAGTTACAGTTACAGTTACAGTTACAGTTACAGTTACAGTTACAGTTACAGTTACAGTTACAGTTACAGTTACAGTTACAGTTACAGTTACAGTTACAGTTACAGTTACAGTTACAGTTACAGTTACAGTTACAGTTACAGTTACAGTTACAGTTACAGTTACAGTTACAGTTACAGTTACAGTTACAGTTACAGTTACAGTTACAGTTACAGTTACAGTTACAGTTACAGTTACAGTTACAGTTACAGTTACAGTTACAGTTACAGTTACAGTTACAGTTACAGTTACAGTTACAGTTACAGTTACAGTTACAGTTACAGTTACAGTTACAGTTACAGTTACAGTTACAGTTACAGTTACAGTTACAGTTACAGTTACAGTTACAGTTACAGTTACAGTTACAGTTACAGTTACAGTTACAGTTACAGTTACAGTTACAGTTACAGTTACAGTTACAGTTACAGTTACAGTTACAGTTACAGTTACAGTTACAGTTACAGTTACAGTTACAGTTACAGTTACAGTTACAGTTACAGTTACAGTTACAGTTACAGTTACAGTTACAGTTACAGTTACAGTTACAGTTACAGTTACAGTTACAGTTACAGTTACAGTTACAGTTACAGTTACAGTTACAGTTACAGTTACAGTTACAGTTACAGTTACAGTTACAGTTACAGTTACAGTTACAGTTACAGTTACAGTTACAGTTACAGTTACAGTTACAGTTACAGTTACAGTTACAGTTACAGTTACAGTTACAGTTACAGTTACAGTTACAGTTACAGTTACAGTTACAGTTACAGTTACAGTTACAGTTACAGTTACAGTTACAGTTACAGTTACAGTTACAGTTACAGTTACAGTTACAGTTACAGTTACAGTTACAGTTACAGTTACAGTTACAGTTACAGTTACAGTTACAGTTACAGTTACAGTTACAGTTACAGTTACAGTTACAGTTACAGTTACAGTTACAGTTACAGTTACAGTTACAGTTACAGTTACAGTTACAGTTACAGTTACAGTTACAGTTACAGTTACAGTTACAGTTACAGTTACAGTTACAGTTACAGTTACAGTTACAGTTACAGTTACAGTTACAGTTACAGTTACAGTTACAGTTACAGTTACAGTTACAGTTACAGTTACAGTTACAGTTACAGTTACAGTTACAGTTACAGTTACAGTTACAGCACGATTGTCACCATGAAGATAAAGTGTGCCCACTTACAACATGAAGTAGATGGATTAGATATAGTGAACGAAATCATTCGAGGATCTGGCTTGGTAAGACCAAATGTATTTTTTACAGATGGAACAAAGCAGTTCTCAATCTATAGTTTACATTGATGAATCAACGAATTCACTACTGCAGTAAGCAATACTGCTTACTGAATAATACAACATAACAAAGAAATCTGCTAAGGAATTTTGAAACAATTATTAGAAGAAAATTAGGAGAATTTTATGAATTAAATCAGAATTAAGAACCAGAGTGCCAAAGGGGCTACCATTACATAAACTATGGTACGGTGATAAATGTAAATTATGAATAATCGAAATTAAGCAGTTGATATAATCAAACCGAACAGATAGTTCGACAAGTTTATCTGTGGTAGTATAGTAAAGAAGGATATTACATGTAAGATTACTCCCAAAGTTGAATCTACAGCACTTTACTTGGCAATTGGCATTGAGATGTGCTGTGACAGTTTAATGCATAGATTTTAGTAAAAAACTTGAATAAGCAAGTTTGATTTTTGATGCACACTTAGGCAGCTTGATAAAAGTAATGACCGTTTAAAGTTAAGGTTTAATCTGTGCTCCCCATTTAGAGAACAAGCTTAATATTTTGGATCCAACGTAATGCTAGAGGAAATAAGATAAGATTGCAGAGGTGCTAGAATTTGGATTGATTTGAAGTTTGTGCAAGAAATTTTTATCAATAATAGAATTTAACCAGAAAATGCCATAACACAAAATGAAGCTTGTATTGCACATCGATTCAAGTAATGAAGAAGATATTTCACCATAATACACTGAAAGAAACAATTCGGTCACTACAACCGCTTTTGTGCCAACCGAATGTTTTCTATCACAATAACCTCAAATTCGGTTGTTGTTTCTTCAATTTTTGTTTTTGAAGGAAAATAACCGAATTTGAGGTTATTGTGGCAGAATATTTTCGGTTGGCACAACAGAGGTTGTAGTGATCGAAATTTTTATTTCAGTATATTATCCAACTCAAATAGAAAGTGCTGGATAGCCCACGAAATTCCGACTCCTATTTCCATGTTAATGCTATCATGTCAACGCTATAGAACAGGTTGGAGGATTAGGAACAAACGTTTGTTCTAGTCGTTTAGGAGAGATGAGAATCGCAAAAAGAGAGTTAAAGGGTTGATAGTTATGAAACAGATGAATAGAAATGGAAAATTAATCATGCACAGGGAATGAGACCACAACAGGTGTCTTTTTATGTACACGAGCAGTGGCAAATAGTTCGATGTTCCAGCAAATAAACGCTGATTGTTAACCATTGCCATTAAAGGATTGAAAACAAAAAAGGCATACAAATAACAACATTGGAACGACTTAGAGATTTAAATCTATCCTCCTTTCAAGACTTCCGTACAGAAGGATTTTCTAGGTAAGTTTAACTGACTCCGCAGCTGCTGTGCCAAATTTATAATTAAATGGCTTAAATATGAATTCAAATAGTTATCAGCATTGAATAAGTCGATCTGATCATAAATAGTAAAGAAGAGATCAAGTTCATGTGTAATACAAACAAAGAGACAAACACGAATGTTGTCCACTACTGTTTCTATAATAATTGAATATCTTCATTTATACAACATAAAAAACTGTAAATTTTCTATTCCTAAACTCTTCTTCTTTTAACGTCGCTTTAATAATGAAACAACGTATTCGCAAAAGTGTAGTTTCGAGATAATTGGGTTTAAAGATTTTTCGATTTTCTGATTTTCGTAAACTCGGCAGCACAATTGAATGAATAAAGATATTGGAAAAAAAATTTCTACCAATTAATCTTGACTAATTTCCCCACAGCATATTAAAATTTCACATTAGTACCTGCTGGCTTTTCTACCTAAAAAGAGGTGAAAAGTCAATCAGGTACCTTATACGTTATTTCATATTTCATATACGTTATTTCATTTTGCATGGAAGGACGATTAAGCCTAAAACTAATTATTATTGAAATAACACATAATATTCTTACAATTTTTTATTTATATGAACCGGCATATCATGTAGTAATGAATGATGCTTATACAATATTTTAGATTTACCATTTCGTGTGGCGATCGTAATGTATGTAAAGTATACGACACTGATTTTACCCAAGTTATTATTCTGTAGGAATTGAAATATCGTACATGCATTTACGCTGTTTCAATATTTAACCAAATTCAAATTTGCATGTACGTTAATTAACAATATATTAATTTTCACCCCCAGTTATAAAAAAATTGGAAAATGTTAAAATGCCACTTTATAGACATCCTTATGGGGAATGCAGCGCACCCATTATATAAAAACAACGTATATATGGCATACGTTATTTCATTATTAAAGCGACGAAATAATATAAATTCAACAAATAATGTAAAGAATGACATCGTGAAAGTACTGTAATTATTTCTACAATAATAATAGATCAAAATTTAAAATAACATGCAATCACTGTCCCATGACACAAATTACGTAACACAACATATAATCGAACCATAGTTCATCTATATAAGTTTATTCACATCCAATAACTACATTTCAAACAAGTGAAGGTGAAATGTTGCATTTTCATATAGTGAAAGATGAAATAAAATTATGTAATTCCGTTTAATTTAAACAATCTTTGGTATAATCGAATAGTAAAGTAAATGTAAATAAATGTACAGTTTTACATTCATATAAAAACACATAATTCAATCAACATAAACGAGCTTACCATTTTGATTTCCATAAAATTTGCAAAGGCGAAACAGAGTTGTTGAAAACAATAAAGTTGTTGCAGCGTTTGTTGTCATTCCTTCTACATTACCCCACATCGAAAATAAATCTGCATACTTTTGAGGGAAAAAAAAACAAAAATAATTATTATTTTATATTCACTAGATGGGAAAATATGAACTGTCAGTCCATAAAATGGAAGATCTATACAAAGAGATCTCCTATGTAACAGAGGCAGTTTCTTGTGTTTTGAAATATAATTTCCTTTATGGAATTTTCATGGAACTTTACAACATCAGTTAACCATTAAAACCAATATTAATTTTATGGTGTTGTGTTTCTCTCGAACAACTTTAAAAAGTTAATCTAATAACTCGAATGAAAAGTGAAATGATTACTTTCATGGGATATAGAAGTGAAACAACAAATAATCGAGAAGAAAATATCAGTAAATAACAAAAGGTCATAATAATTATTAGTTTGTATTAAATTATGTATAAATAGAAATAAAGAAAGGAAGTAATATTTGACATGCAATGTCATTCGTACTTTAAACAAGCAAAGATAATTTGTTTCAATTTTAAGATATACAGAAAAGCAATTATGAAATTCGACAATCACAACGATATTTGTGGTTATACCTATTTGGAGATTTGTCTTCATACTAACATACTAGTCAGTATTACCACATATTTTATACTTCGTGAGGCGCCTCTCCTTGTTGAGTCCTGCAGCTTTGGTAAATTCCAAAAAATGCCCATGGTCTAGTAAATTTACCACCACAATTCTGTTTTTTGTTAATTGGGGGAAGGAAATTTGTTACAGCAAACGAGGGTAACCTTGTCCGACAAAAATTTTCATCTTTGGGCTGTCAGACTCGACAATAGCAGACAAATTTTTGAAGAACAAGGTTATCCTCGTTTATATCAAATTTCCACCCCCCATTAATAAAAAACAAAATTGTTGTAGTATATTTATACGACCCCAGACACTCAACATTTTTTGGAGTTTACCGAAAGAAAAAGAGGCCTCACGAAGTATAAAAGATGTGGTATTCATCAAATGAAAGGGCGATGGCCTGGTGACTACCCGACTAGCATTATTTAACTACTACTGATAGGGACAATATCAGGCACACTGAACGGGTCCTGATCAGTAATGTAACGCCTCAAACTATCCAAACCGGATCAGGCAGCCCTACTAGAAACGGACCCGGACCGGATCATTTAAAATTGAAAATTTTCTTTAACATACATTAGAAAAATTAGAAAATTTACTACAACATACAGTAGACAAAAATGTTTATAAAAATATTCTAACTTTATACTTACCTATATTAGTCCATTAACTTTTTCGTCTGAGAGTATGGGGTAGTATGCGTCAAATCCGGTAGTTCTGATTTTTTGCAGACTTGTTTATGATGTTGGCCTAATAAATAATCCAAGTTTGTCAAAAATCTAAAAAACTGCGAAAAAATCGTTATTTTTTCATATTTTGGGGATTATAACCCTAAAGGACCAGTTTTTTCTTAAAACTTTCCTATGACGTTTTTAAACTAGACTAAATTTGCTACAATATGATACTAGAACTGTCTCTGTAGACCCAATAGTTTCCGAGATTAAGCCTCAAAAATCGAAGATATCGTTACTTTTTCAAATTTTGGCGATTATGGCCCTAAAGGACTAGTTTTTGAAAAAACTTTTTTTATGACGTTTTTAAAGTAGACTAAATTTGCTACAATATAATGTTAGAATTGTCTCTGTAAACCCAATAGTTTCCGAGAGTGAGCCTTTCAAAGTTTATCATTTTTTTAACTTCGCAATATTTTGCAATATTTTAGACGTCACTCGAAAATTCATTCAGAACGACAGAATTACAAAAAATTGCGAAGTTCGAAAAAAATAATAAACTTTGAAAGGCTTAATCTAGGAAACTATTGGGTCTACAGAGCCAGTTCTAGTATCATATTGCAGCAAATTTAGTCTAGTTTAAAAACGTCTTAAGAAAGTTGAAGAAAAAACTAGTCCTTTAGGGTTATAATCGCCAAAATTTGAAAAAATAAAGATTTTTCGCAGTTTTTTCGATTTTTGGCGTTCGGCGCTCGAGGTCTGAAACTTGGATTATTCATTAGGCCAACATCATAAACAAGTCTGCAAAAAAGCAGAACTACCGGATATATATATATATATATATATATATATATATATATATATATATATATATATATATATATATATATATATATATATATATATATATATATATATATATATATATATATATATTCATAACGCAAAGAAGTGATAACTAAAGTATATGTGAAATTTCGCAAACTATATATATCTAAAATGGATAATACTCTAGTGAATTTTAACCAAATGAAATTTATTAAAATGAAATAGGGCTCGGATCAGGACAAATAGGGCAAACCTTAATTGGAAAATCAGATATGATTCTGATTCGGCCCTGGTCTGGCATTTACTACTAGGGATGAGATAGGTTTTCGAAATCCGGGCCGGATCAGGACAAATACGGCACGCCCTAGTAGTGAAATCAAGTGTGATTTCTAATAGGGGCCGGATGCAAATGCCCTATTAGGATTTACCTTATAACACCCTGATCCTGCCTGGATAATAATAGGGCATACCTGAATAAATTGCTAGTAGCTTAGTTTAATTATTTAGTTTAAGTATTTCTCTTCAAATACACTGTAAATTACGGTTTACTTAAAAAAATAGTAATTTGTGTACCAAAAAATGTAAAATAATGTATCCTTATTGGTGTTACTTTGGTATCTGTTGCCTATTTCTTACCGTCAATTCGTGAGTAAATTATTAACTTTGTCACACTAAAATTTGATTTGAGTTTATTCGTTATTTAGCATGTTAATCACCAAAATTTCGTATTATTATTAAATTATTATATTAAAACCAAATATCATATCATCATGTTTAACAAGGGCAAGAATAAGAAGAAACAAGTGGAAACCAATTACCTTAATTTCCTCAATGGTTGTTCTAAAATTAAAATAATGTTATAAAATATTTGTCTGCAAAAGATAAACAAAATAATTAATATTGTTTTCGTGACTTTGGCTTAAACTAATTGGTTTAAAACAAAATAAGCTTCAATATTTTTACTTGCATTAAATTTAATTAATTTTCGAACTCTCCAGCTTGAAGGCTAATTTTTAAAAGCAGAAGTTTTACAAAATTTGTTATTATTATCTCTCATATCTGCCATTTTAAAATTATAATTTTTTATACTAACATAAAAAAACAGAGTTATTTTAATTATATTATTATTCAACTTTGGAACAAATATAAATTAATAGAATTATTTTAATGGTGACCCCGACGATATAACCACAAAGTGTGTAACGGGATGTACGTTGTTCTAATCGTTTATTTATTTACCAAATTTATAAAACTAGATCGTCTCAATTCGGAAGCGGCAAACGCATGTTCGCTCGCTGTAAACAATTAAAATTAAATTTTGTGATTGGCACGGGTGCTGAAATTTCAGTAATAAATGTTTTCAGTATAAAGTACAACTTTACTGCCGCTAGGGAGAAGGTTAAAGTCTTAATTTTTTGACGTATAATCGGCTGTAAAGTAACGCCATTTTTAAATTATTTTTACGGGGGCAGTGAAGCAATTTCACATGTTTACGGCGACAGAAAAAGTCGCCATTTCTTTGCATATTCTTACGATATATGTTATTTTTTTCACACAAATTATATAACTATGACAACAAAAAAATAATATATATTTTGATTGGATGATGAAATTTCGAATTTTTGTATAACTATGGTATGACAACAAAAATAACAACTATTTTATTGGATTATGAAATTTTGAATTGAAAGGTCGCTATAATAAAATTTTTTTTCTATGATAACAAATGAAGAGTATATTTTCATCACGCTTAATGCCCTATGAAAATGGGTTCTTTTACAACTTAAGTGTAAAAAGAATAACAAATTGTGGTTGCTATGGTTTCTCATATAATTTTACAAAGTTTTTTAAACAACGCAACCATGAAAAAATAGAATATGAATTTTTAATGTTATTTTGTCAATTTTTAATTTTATAATTTATAGTAAATATCAATTATAAATATACTATTATAGAAAAAATTGCATTTTCTACGCGAGATAAAACCGTTTTTCGTTCGTAAACAGGTCTCACTAGACGCTAGCGCGTCTCGTGAACAAATGTTTACTCACAAAAAAACAATGTTTTCATCTCTTGTGGGAAAATATACTATTAATTATACAAATTTAGATGTTTTTTTTTCTTTCTTGGAAGTAACTATGACAATAAAAAATCGTATTTATAAAAATTTTGATATTTAAATTTAAATTTATAAAACATTTAAACGTTTGCCGAAAAAATAGTGTATTTAATTCAGAGCTAAAATGACTTTTTGTGTATCGTCTATAATTGTCAAGCTATAGACTCAACACAAAAAGTAGCACTTTAGCTCCTAATTAAGTAATATATTATGCCTCTAAATATTTTTAAAATCTCGAACTTGACGCATATACTGTCCTTACAGTCGTAGATGTATCTATGATTTGAGCATTCGTGCACTTTACAATATCCTTTCGTAGTCACCTCAGCAAGCAAACCGATTATTAGCGCGTACTTTTTGGATAAATTTCACATCATTAAATTAAATTAACGAAACTATGTTTGATTGACAAAACAAAAGCTTTAACGATGAATGCTATAGCATGTAACGATTCTTCACCCACACTGGGGCAATATGCCATACATATAAAAAAATACGTCAAGTCCTATTTGGTCTCTTCGAATTCATAAGAGGGCTTTATGGTATTTATAACCCATTACATACATATCAGCGCATTATAGACCAATTTACTAAGGGATCGGATTTCATAGTTGTATATATCGATCAGATATTGGTAGATAGTAGAAACGAAGAAGAACATAAAAAAAATTCCCTCATTCTCTTTAAGCGCTTGTTCAAATTTGATATTAACATCAAGCCAACTCAAGCGTCTGTTCTCCATGTTAGGGGCGGCTTGGAGTGGGCGTCTGTCTTGGATCAAGCGGCTCGCTATATAAACATGTAAAAAGGTTGTTTCTGGTGACCTTAAGATGCAGAACGAACCCATTCACGAAAATTTGGGTTGGGCGAAGGGCTAACACCCCATTTCCGTAAAAAATTTCTTGTCATGAATTCTGTACACAGGCCTCGGATTATCTCGGATTCATTATTGGAACGACCTCGGAAACTGTACCCGGACTACGATTTAAAAATGGGAACCTGGAACGTGCTAAGCCTTAGAAGACCAGGAGATCTACTAAAACTTACAAACCAAATCAATAGCTATACACTGGATATAGTGGCGTTACAAGAACTAAGATGGCCAGGGAGTGGAATCCACGAAACAGTCAAGGGATACACTCTCTACTATTGCGGTCATGAAAACTGAGGAGAATTTGGAGTTGGCTTTCTTATACATCATCGCGTGAATCAACATGTTATCGACTTTCGCCCAGTTAATATGCGGATATGCAAATGAGAATCCGTACGCCAAAATTTAATGTAACGATCATCAATGTTCATGCACCTACTGAAGACAAATCAGATGACATTAAAGACCTGTTCTTTCTAGAACTCGAAGAAGTCATCAATAACATCCCGCGGCACGATATAAAAATCGTGGTAGGTGACTTCAATGCTCAAATTGGTAGAAGTGCAGAACTTAAAACACATGTCGGCCCTAACAGCTTGCATCATACCAGCAACAATAACGGCTTTCGCCGTAAGAGAATCCTCATAAGAGAATCCACATAAGAGAATCTACAAGGATTCCTCATAAGAGAATCCACAAAGCAACGTGGAAATCAAACGATGGAAGAACTGAAAATTAAATCGATCACGTCATGATTTCTAAGAGACACTCTACAAGTGTAACTGACGTTCGATCATACAGGGTTGCTGATATGGACACCGATCATATGCTTGTCATCTTTAAGTACAAGTGCAAGTTATCATCTACATTTAATAGGCAAGCAAAAAAGACCGTGCGCTGGAATGTCGAAGCATTTAAACACCTGGAAACACTGAATAGATATCAGGAAATTGTAACGCAAAGCATAGAAGAGCATGACATCCCATCTGAGATGCCATTAAACATACAAGACGAATGGCAAACGCTTCAATCAACCATCATATCCGCAACACAAATTACAATCGGAAAACGACCACGACCACGTAACGAATGGTTTGATGACGCGCGCCGCGAAAGCATTGAGCACAAACAAAAACTGCGAGGGTTAACAAGAAACGGTTAACAAGAAACACCCGTAGCTCCCAAACTGATTATCTATGCGCCAGAAAAGTCTCAGCAAAACTCCTACGGAAAAAGAAACGCGAACACATGAAGAGCTGCATCGAAAACATCAACCAACATGCGGCTAATGGAAATTCGAAAGAGTGTTTTGCCAATGCGCGGAATCTCACCAAAGATTTCCACCCAAGATCTACAGCCATCAAAAATGGAAACAACGAGCTTACAACAAGTGAACGTGATGTGCTGGAAGTATGGCGATCCCACTTTCAAGACCTACTGAATAGGACGAATGAAGTTCATCCTATTCGAGCAATTGCTCAGTCAAGTGAGGAGATTTTTGTCCCTTACCCAACAATAGAAGAAGTGGAAGCTGCTATCAAAAAATTAAAAAATGGCAAATCACCAGGTATCGATGGAATCCCTGCAGAACTATTTAAGAATGGAGGAGCAGCTCTGGTCTCACGTATATATGAACTGATTCTTGGACCACCGTATATATGATCTGATTCTGAATCTGGGACCAAGAAGAACTACCTGCTGAATGGAAAACAGCTCTCATTGTTCCGCTACATAAAAAAGGTGACCGCCTAAAGTGTGCGAATTATCGTGGAACTGCACTGTTGAACACCGCATATAAAATACTAGCTAATGTCGTACTCGCTCGGCTCATCCCGTTCGCCGAATCTATCATCGGCGACTATCAGTGTGGTTTTCGTCCCAACCGTTCAACCACAGATCAATGTTTTACCTTAAGGATGATTCTGGAAAAATGTTGGGAGTACAACATCAGCATTCACCAGCTCTACGTTGATTTCAAGCAAGCATACGATAGCATCATCCGCGACAACCTCTGGTCTGCACTCATATGCCTTGGTATTCCAGCGAAACTTGTTTCTCTGTGCAAACTCACAACATCGGGATCAAACTGTAGAATAGTAATCGAAGGGTCAGTTTCTGACTCTTTTGATATAACATCAGGTGTTCGACAAGGTGATGCACTCGCGCCCGTACTATTTAATTTGGCGCTTGAGTACGCGATAAGAAAAAACCGCATTGAGACACAAAACTTTATATTTAACAAATCTAGTCAAATTCTTGGCTATGCAGATGATATTGTGCTTCTCGGACGTAGAACAAGCGATATCAAGGATAGTCTCTCTTAGCTTGAAAGAAATGCTAAACGACTTGGATTATGCATTAACACCGGCAAGACTAAAGTTTTAACAACATCCAGGAATATACCTCCCTGCAATCTGAATACTGGCGACTATGAAGTGGAACGTGTAGAAAACTTCAAATACCTCGGGTCTGTAATAACATCGTCAAATGACATGCAGACAGATATTAAAGCCCGTGTCTCAGCCGCATACAGAGTTTTCTACGCATACTCAAAACTTTTGCGATCCAAACATCTTTCGCAGTCGTGCAAACTCACACTTTACAAAGCATTAATTCGACCTGTGCTTACATTTGGAAGTGAAAGCTGGACACCGACTTCCTCCGATTGTAGAATTCTATCAACATTCGAGAGGAAAGTCATACGAACAATCTATGGTCCTTGTAAAGTTGCTGAAAATCAGTATAGAATCCGAATGAATCATGAAATCAAACAGCTTCTTGGAGGCTGCGATGTAATCGGATTCATTAAATCTAACCGGATTAGATGGTTTGGTCATGTAGAAAGGGCACCATTAGATAGAATGATTAAAAAAGCGTCCCAACAACAACCAGATGGTGTTCGTTGAAGAGGAAGACCTAGACAACGCTGGCGGGATGACATCATCCAAGACCTTCGTGATATAGGATGTCGAAACTGGGGTCAACTGGTCATGGAACGAGACGATTGGAAGCTGATTGCACAGACGGCAAAATCCCTCCATGGGATGTAAACGCCAGAGAGAGAGAGAGAGAAATCAAGCCAGTTACTTGCCTTTTTTGGTACCTCATCCTTAGATTTTCTGAGCCATGCGGTTACTTTTTATGGTATTTCCTCATGTAATGAAAGAATCGTGGCAATCAGATAATTTCCCCAACCGATTTCCTTCGAGTAAGCAACCTATTTCCTTCGAGTAAGCAACCGATTTCCTTCGAGTAAAAAGTTGTAGGTATGGTAAATTATTACCAGGACATTATTCAAAATCACCCACTTCCAAGTTCCACCTTAAGTCTACCTTCCGATTTTAAGTTACTCCTATTGGAATGCCTAATATATCAATTTGGTGCAAAAACTTCTCAGACTACTTTTACGTTTTGTCTTCAATATATTTGTGCCCTTAGTTTTCTTCTATATTTTCTCCTCTTCACAAGTTCACTTAATTTGATATTGTGGATCAATCTTGTGGATCTGAATTTCTATATTCTGCTTCATTTAACAGTAGGAACCCCATGATGTTTTAAAAAATTAGAATAACATTTATAACAAAATCCAAAGACGAACTCATTTGCCATAGAAGCAGCCACTAACACCTCATTTTTAAACAGTTATATCCTCTTGAAGTTCAAATGCAAGTAATTACTTCTACTCCTTCGCTCTACTATTTGTTGTTTACTTGGTAAATAGGTATAGCAGTCCTATTTGGTTGAATAGGTAGCAAAAGTATGCCTTGCTATCTGTACTAGTAGTTCTGAGCGATACATTCCGTTTTATTTCATATCCAACACAAAAATATTCTCATTTACCGTTTTTAATTGGGGAAACATGATGAATAATGGAAAATATAACTCTTTGTTGATGATGTTACAATAGAAATTGGATCAAGTATATAAATCAAATATAATTACAAAATTAAATTACTAATAATAAAATTTCTGCGAAATACTACAGCAAGGAGTTTTATTTATAATTATTCCTTGTTTTTGTTTATTCTTACAGCACTGCCGTGCAATGTGAATCATGTTTGCGTAATCTTGTCACATACTACTCTTGATTACGCTTTCTGATTTTCGTGCAAAACTTTTTGGTCTGGATATGCTTTTTATCGTACATAAAAAGACAAATACACATTCATACGGAGCACATCTGTTAAACAAATCTTTCGAGAACCATGGTGAAACTTAACGATTATTATTAACGATTATCGAAGTTTCATGAAAATCGGATATAGTAGGGCTGAAATTTTTTGATGATTCGACAGCTCCCGTAAAATATCAACTTAAATTGTAATATGTCACTGCTATTGAAAATCTTCTGGTTTTTTCTGCATTTTGATTTTACATTTCACATTTTGATACAAACTAAATTTTTTGTTCTCATAGAAAATAAAATATAATTTGTCACTAAATTTAATAAAAGCCAAAACATAAAATAATCGAAATTGGAACAAAACATTCTTTACTTCGACGTCTGCCTAGGTTGCTTCATTCCACCAAGGGTTTATCTGGCTCTGTCTATAATTATGAAAAAAGTTTTAAAAATTACCTGACTTAAATTGAATAATCCAAAAAAAACTGAAAACAAAATACCACGAGTGCAATGTAAATTTTGAAATTTTTGATTTGAAAATAAAATCAATCCATAAATTCGCATTCCAAACAAATGTAAATGTAATAACCGATTTTGGTAAATACTTTTATGAAGTATCAATTTTTTAAAATTATAAAACATTTTTTTTTTGTATGAGATTACACAATCACCAATGAAATAAAACTACAAAGAACAAATATTGCAATTCCTTTTATATTGATATGGAGAGGTTACGAAATTTAATTGACCATCAATGTTGGTTGATTTGTTTGAATTATTGTATTACAATACACTTTCGTAAATGGCCTATTATTTATTAATTGTTTTAATAAGAAGTTTGGTGTTTTAATAATTAAATAACTGTTGTTGTCTTATGGTGATTTGTGTGAGAAGTAACATATTCTTATTTATTTTAGTCAAAAACCACCAACAATGTTACTTAATAATAACTGTTTTAACAATTATATTTCAATATACTGTTTTTCATAAATATATAATTTTTTAAATTGAATAATATTTATATTAATTGACTGACATGGCATCAATAATTTTAGATTGAAACCAACGACTGCAATAAAACAACTACAATCATAATAAACCAAGAATATTTCAACCTAATCCAGTCGTTGCCAAATCTTAAAAAAAATTAGTCTAGATCTGCTTCCAACCAGCTACATCATTAGCACAGTGGATAAGCAAGTGATTATTATAACCGACAAAGAACAGCGCTTATGTTAATATACATCTTATGTTAAACATTAGGCTCAATCAAGGGAAAACTCGGGTGAAATTTGATATTGTGTCGAAAAAAGAAGCAAAATTTAATATCCGATGCTCAAATGATCTCATATTGAGCTGGTTCGTTAATAGAGTAGCTGAGTATAGCCCATGGGATGGATGATGCATCTGTGTCAAATCCTGTTTCTGGATCACAAAGAAATTCATACAGCTATGATGTAGGAGCCAGAGTGGCGTAAATGAGTATGAAAAGTTCACTGCATAGTGGAGTGTAGAAAGAAGTGTTACGGTGGGTGCTCTGTTTCGGGTTTTTGACTCCTTGAATTCCTTCAAAGCAAAAGAATTTGATGGCACTTAGCCTACTGATACGTAACAGTCAGTGTTTAGATATAGCAATATACGTTTTTGTTTTTATCAGTTTTAACACAGAAGCGTCTATTTTCACGAAAGATGCATATACGAATATAACTATCCATGGATAAAATAGATATTGTTAGAGCGACAAAACTTCTTCATCAAGATAGGAATAAAGCGTACATTTGCCCACAAGGAAGGTCCATAACGATTTAAACTGCAAAATGGTATTTACACATATAGATTGGTCTATGTTTTTATTTTATTTCTACCCCTTCTAAGTATTGAGCTGCTTTCCAGAAGCAAATAAAGGCGGCTTTAATGCCACATAAAACTGGCCATAAATTGAATAATTCTAGTAAACTTAAATTTTCCATACACATGGAAATATTTATTGAATATGCTGCCATTCTTAAGCCCGTTGTTTGATGAAGCTAAACCATTAGCACAGTGCTTGTTTGGATGTAACCTTTCAGCGTGTATGTCATTCGTCACAATTTATGACGGGACATTTATCCCGATGTCTAATAATAATAAAAATAGTTTATTTTGCAGAATAAGCATTACACAATTTAAATAACAAAAAGATATCAAGACTTCGGCTTTGGTTAAGGATTTTGATATAGTTTTCGGCATAAAACTTTTATGAGGACATTGTTTTTAGATTTGGGCAGTGATGTATATCAAACATAACTCTTTGTTAAATTGCATGTATTTTTTATCTCTGTTTAGAAATTTATTACAAAACTAAAACGCAACGGATTCAACACTAAAATCAAAATTTAAATTTAGAAGTACGTCACAGTACAGATATCATTAACTGACGAGTCCATACTCCCTAAAAACGTGAATTTCCCGTTAATATCACCCTTAGTTCTACAGTGTAGTATAATTTGACCATAATCTTCAATTAACTCTAAACATTTTTTACCTTTATCTCACTTTATTTACCTTATAACTTTATCTTTTGAGATCCTACGTTCCGAAATACATGAGCTAGTGCCGATAGTATTCTCATCAAGTTCCTATTCTACACCAGTCCTCACATTAAAATCTCCCATTATTATACAATTTTCATTACCAACATTTGCGACCAGTGCTTGGGTGAAAATCTCAAAATCTGCCTCGTTGCAATTTAAATAAACTCTAACACCAGTTTAATACCATTAAAAATAAAACTATTTACCGTAAGCGAAATAAAAAAATTGTTACCTTGCAAGTGAAATATCAAATGATGTTTCTCTATACTATTTTTTCTGAATGCATATAATGATCCATATAATGATCTGACCCTGTTCGGCCGAATTTACTTTCTCTGATAGCAGGTATCCACTATCCATAGCAAATCAAAACCACTAAAATATATCTCATAGTTAGATATATTTTCTTTCCCAAACCACGTTTAAAATAATAGAAAAATGTCATGACTCTTAATAAACTCAATAAAACCAATTTTCCTGAAAAACTATAAATAACTTATGTGTGGAATGTGGATAGCGTTTAAGAGTTGGCGTGTGGAATGAAGATAGCGTTTAAGTTTGGGCCGTCGAAATAACATTATAGCTGCGTTTTTGACCGAAAGTATGTAACTTTAAAATTATCAGAAGGTTTAAACTTGTGTCTTCTTTAAACTATATATATATATATATATATATATATATATATATATATATATATATATATATATATATATATATATATATATATATATATATATATATATATATATATATAAATATATATATATATATATATATATATATATATATATATATATATATATATATATATATATATATATATATATATATATATATATATATATATATATATATATATATATATATATATATTATAAAAACTGTATATTACAACGATAAGATAGACCGAAGTTCTCGGCGTCTGAGATCTTCGCCTTTTTAAAATTCGTTCTCACCTTCTTATCAGATGAAAAATAAGACGTGTCTTAGGTCGCCATAATACTCTTTAGCTGTACAGGTACAAAACGGTGTAAATGAGGCAACCGAACGTTATATGTTTATGGGCCATTCTTTTACAAACCGAACAGATTTGGACAAAATCTGAACGACACTTTTGTTTGAAATTTTTTTTTATATCGAAAAATTGTTTTATATCGAAAATAGATAAGATAGATCGAACAAAAGAAAGAGAATATAGCGGTTCTGAATTTCGAGAGTTTCGTGATTTTTGTCTTGACGAGTTATTTTCAAAAATTCATAACTTCAGTTCTATTTAAGATATAAATTTCTGTTTTGATTTATTTTAAAGTTAAAAAACGCTAGTTTAAAAAAAAATAAAATCAGTAAAAGTTATTAACAAATTTTTATTGTTACAAATAAATAGAATGTTCAAATCGATCTTTAGTCACCCACGAAATAGGTTTTTAGTACGACCATCGCATTCTACGTTCAATTTTCTATAAAACATGGAATGCAAGCTCACAAAACGATTTATTGCGATTCTAAACAAGCTTTAATAAAAAAGTCAGGCAAGTGCGAGAACAATTCGCTCGCTGAGGGTTTCGTGTATATAATATTTGAGAAAAAAACAGTTTTTGTTTGTGTAGTTTCACGTTTATTTGAAATTATAACTACCAAAAAAAAATTTGGTTTCGATTTAGTAAAATCCCTCCTACACCCATGAATTTTTTTAATTTTTTCTTTTGTATTGTTCTTAGTAAAGGGCGGAAAAAATAGTATATTATTGAATTAGGAGCTAAAGTTGTACTTTTTGTGTTGAGTTTATTGTTTGGCGGCCGACCGTAGGGAGGCCGACAATTATAGACGAAACATAAAAAGTCACTTTAGCTCCGAATTCAATACACTATTTCTACTCTCGACTACCTCCAAGGAACATTTGAAATTATAACAACCAAAACAAAAAACGTATTTTATGTGAAATGCCTACAACCGTGAATTTTTTTAATTTTTTGCTTTTGTAATGTTTGAAGTTAAGGAGAGGGAAAAAATAATGGTAATAACTCATGGTAATAACTCAAAAACTAAGCAGTCGAAAATTCAATGAAACTTTTTTATGAAATATTTCCATCTTTTTCGATTTTTCTAAACCAAACTCGATTCCTTAAAAAAAAACTTTGTTTCACTGTCACTGTCCATAAAATATAGATAAAAACAAATATTTGAAATTTTTTTGTTAATTATCAGGTGTGAGAAGACACATTTAATAACTGAAGAAAAGTTAATAGCACTTATAGTTTGTTCGTAAATCGATTATGTAGAAATTCGGACGGACACCGAAGTCTCACCAATAGGGTACCGTTTTTGCTTTTTCAAAGTACGGAACTTTAAAATTTACTATCAATAATCAAAAAAATTTGTTTTTTTTTTATTTATTGATAAAAATTTTTTATTTTCAAGCGAGATCTGTCAATTAATTTCTGTCAATTAATTTCTCTGTTCTCACCAGAGAAATTGACTAAACCTGAATCTATTAAATATATGTTTATGTAAATTTTTTGTTTTTTTTTCATACTTCGCTAGAGTTGTAACCTAATTTTTGGTTTATATTAATTAGCGTTGACATTTTTTGGTAGAGTTTATCTAGTCGGCTAGCCCTGATGAGAATGATAAACTTTTTTAAAGTTTAAAATTTTCTCATTGGTTCGAAACTAGATCGCTCGAAAATTGTATGGATTGCAAAAAGTTTCATAATTTGCACCATAATTTTTTAGATTCAGTTCTTATATTACTTATTGGAATTTAGAAAAATTTTAAATATTTGATTTTATTCTAATTTTTAGAATTTTGAAAAAAGTTTCAATTTTTGATTTTATGTATTATTATTTTTGCAATATTTTTAGAATTTTTGAAAAAAAATTTAACCATTGATTTTGTAATAATTTTTGGAATATTTTTGGAATTTTGAAAAAAAGTTTGATTTTATTTAATTTTTACAATATTTTTGGAATTTCGAAAGAAATATGAACTTTTGATTTTGTAATATTTTCTCGAAACGCTAAATGGAGAGGTTTTTAAGTAGTTTGCTGAGTGTATCATCTTTTCACTTAATTTTTTTTTTTTATTCAAAATTAGGCATGTTTAGTGTTAATTATAATAAATTATAAATTAACGTCTCTGAATATCCGAAGATACCATGCCCAACTAGGGATTGGGATTAAGTTTGAATATTTATTCAGTTTCTTTAAGAAACTTATGGACGCTAACTTTGAAATTTTTAATATTAAAGCTATCAGGAAAAACCCATGAAGGTAAGGCATTCCGTAAATGAGGGACTCTGTTGAAAAAATCATGTTGAAACGCAACAGTTCTGCACTTTTTTGTATGAACTGAAAAAGGATGGGACACAAAATTTGCTCTGGTGTTACGCGATAGGTTTGCTAGTTCAGGTAAAATAGATTTGATCTCATTGGAAGTTTGTTCATCCATAACGTACTTATAGAAAACTGTCAGATCAGCAACATTTCGTCTGTGCTGCAAGGAATCAAGCTCATTAGTAAGAGTTGAGTTGCCAATTAGTTTAACAGCTCTACGCTGAACAGAGTCAAGGCACTTTAAACTACTAATATATGCGCCACCCCAGATGTGAGAGCAGTACTCCATACAGGGACGTATAAATGATTTATATATTAATAGAAGCTGTTCGCTATTGAAAAATTTACGACATCGTCCCAAAAAGCCCAATTTTTGAACAGCGTTCTTAGCTAGGTTAAAAATATGAGAATTCCATTTCATATTGTTTTCAACTTCTTCTCCTAGAAGTCTTACAGATTCTTTCTCCACAAGATCTTTGGAGTCAAATTTTAAAGGCAACGGATTAGGTGCGGACAGTCTAGAAAAATGGCAAACCTGTGTTTTACTCGTTTTAAATTCAACACTATTATGTTAATTTATGATCTGTTATAATTTTAAAGCAATGTATTGATGTTTCGTGTTAGTTTTGTAATAAATTTCTAAACAGAGATAAAAAAATACTTGTACTTTAAGAAAGAGTTTTATGTTTGATTTACATCGCTGCCCAAAACTAAAAACCATGTCGTCATAAAAGTTTTTTGACGAAAACTATATCAAAATCCTTAACCCAGACCGAAGTCTTGATATCTCAGAGCTGTGAGATTTCAGCCCCTCCATATTTTTCAATATGTAGTGAAAAGATTCAACTTCAGTATATATGAAATGATGAAGTTTCAATTTAGAAAACATCTGAACATGAAAATTAAAATATGGTTTGTCATCGCCGCTATGGCTGAGTTGTGAAGACATACGGGATTTGAACAGGTGTCTCTGATGAGTGTGAGTTCGAGTCCCGGCACAAAACACAAAAAAATTTTTCTAAAGGAGTTTTTCAAAAAAAAAAGAAAAATGCTTTCGAATTGGAAAATTCAAGTGATTTCCAATATGCACTTAAGCTTAATTGTTCAGAAAAAAAACTCCCAAAATGTCCAAAGTATTTGTATGACATGAAATGAAATTGAACTTGAAATTGGACATGAAATATGGTTCTATACAGTTTCAGCTCATTCCAACTTAAAGGAACAGTTGAAAAATATCAAGTTGTTGCAGATTAAATGTCGTTTCTTAGCAAAAATTGTAATTATTAGAATATTTATGGAGTTTTGAAAAAAGTTTATACAAGTTTATATAATTTTTGAAATATTTTTTATAATTTTTGAAATATTTTAAGAATTTTAGAAAAAGGTTGAATTTTTGTTTTTGTTATAATTTTTGTAATATTTTTGGAATTTTGAAAAAGTTTCAATTTTTAAAATATTTTTAAAATTTTGAAAAAAAAATTTAAATTTTTGATTTTATAATAATTTTTAGAATATTTTTGGAATTTTAAAAATATTTAGCATTTTTGATTTTGTTATAATTTTTTTAAATCATTTAATTATTTGTATGATAGGATTCAGGAAATGAACATAAAATTGGTAGATAATGGATTTTTTGTTTTTGAAAAGTTGAAATTGCTGAACGCTAAACGGAGAGGCTTTTGAGTAGTTTGCTGAGTGTGTTATCGTTTCACAAAATTATGTAAAACTATGATCGGTTATAATTTTCCGGCAACGTATTGATGTTTCGTGTTAGTTTTGTAATAAATTTCTAAACAGAGATAAAATACTTGTACTTTTAAAAAGAAATTTTATCTTTAATATGCATCGCTTCCCAAAACTAAAAACAATGTCCTCATAAAAACCTTTTGCTGACAATACAAAAAAGTCCTTAATACAGACCGAAGTTTTGATATCTCAATGCCATGAGATTTCAGTCCCTTCATATTTTACCGTTGCATTTAAATGTAACAATGGATGTTGTTAAGACTAAGTTTACAATCACATGATTGTTTTTATGAAAATAACATATATATACTAAGTTTATACCACCGATAGTTCATAGAATAAAAGTTTTTTGCCATTAAACTATCGATACATTGGGTGTTTATACCACAAAATAGTATTATTCTATCATGTGGTGTATAATATTTTTTATTCGCCTACATACTAAAGTGCTACTTTATTACTCTTTTGTTTAAATTCTATAAAAATAGAAATTTTTATCAAAACAACCCTTAAATTCAAAATTTCAAAATCCAATTAAAATAGTTATCATTTTTTGTCATAGTTATACAATAATTTGGGAAAAATAACAAATATTTTGTCGAAGGTAACTTGTTCCACATATTTTTATTTCAAAATTTATGCAAATTTATAATTTTAATTTAGAATAAAAATTTTTTTTTAAATGTTTTGCTTGCGCCTCGATTTACGTCCTAGCATCATAATTTACTATTGCCGTATTTTAATTTGAATATAAAATCTTATCAATCGAAAAGTATTTCAACAAAAAATTATAATATTAATATTAATTTAAAATTAAAACTAAATTTTGAGTGATTTTGATGTTGCACATTTTTTACAATCGCATGAAATTGTGTTTTTCGTTTTACGTTTTGACGGTTACAATTTTTTTGAATATACTATTATACTGTCGATCAAAAGCAAAATAGCAAATAACTATCTGTCATATTAAAAAAGTATTATTCTATCCGTTTACACTGTAATAGTATAATAACTGTTTGCTATTATTCTATTATACTCCCATGGTGTAAACATAGGAATAGCAACTACAACTTGGGTCCTATTCCCCGAACACATAAATGTCACCACAATATTGTAAATTCACACAATATTATGAATTTCGTATTATGTAACACCGATTTGGTGAACAATTCAACAATATTGTTGTGAAACTGACAAGAACAAAATGTCAACAATATTGTGAAACAGAACAATATTGTGAAACTGACAAGTTACTGTCAAAATCACAATTTTGCTTTATGTTTTGTGTGTTGACTTTTTTATACAAATTCGATCGATTGGCGTAAAAATTAATTTATAACGCAAAATTAAGTCTTTAATCATAATCATTCTTAATCATATTTTTTTATAAATATCATTAAAACATATTTATTTATTAAATATATTTTATTCTATTTTGGATGTTTTAAGATTAAAAAAGTTAGTTGTCAAAAGTACGAATCTAGTACCAAAAATCTGTTATTATTTGTTATAATTGGTTTATGTCTAAGGATACACAAATAAGAGTTACAGAATACCATTTTTATACAAAGTTGTAGCATTTTGGTGAAATTGACAATATTGTCGATTGACAAATATGTGGTTGGGAATAGGGCCCCTTGTTATTTAGCAAAAATGAGTTTACACTGGTCAAAAAAAAAATTTCACAGAGGATTATAAGCCTGCATGAAAATAGACTTTTCATATGTTACTACTAAAAGTGTGTTTTTCTGAACTCAAAATTAAAAAAAAGATTTCTAGTACTCAAAAAATAAAAGTATTATTATGTTTTAATGTTTTTACTTACCATTGATAATCAGGTGTTAAATGTGGTAGGCGTTTAAGTCTATCTGACTTTAGTTTGCTTTGCAATAACTCAACTTTACTAATTTTTAACTTTCCATAGCCGTATACTCTTGAGAAAAACACAATAATTTTGTAGTAATACCATTTTTAGCATATAATCAACATAATTATAAAAAAATGACAACGCTGATTCTGAAACGTACAATAAAAATAACTTTAACAAAAATGGTCAAGTGGTGGTACCAATTGTGTCATCAACATCGGTTATAAGTGATTGAAAATATGCATTTTGGAAAGCTGCTTTGTTTCCACTCAACCGCTTTGCTCAATAACGGTAAGAAGCTAATCATATATCTTTCGTACATATCCCAACCATGTAACAAAGATCATTAAAATCGTATTTTAAACGAGCAAAAAATGAAGTTTTGTTTCTTATTCCTCTCTATCCAGAAAAGTTACTTCGCAGTGGAATAGAATTTCTAGGAAAAAAATCTGCAACAGAAAGAATCAGAAAAACAATGGCATAAGTTCATCATTATATTTATTTTTTAAAAAAACTTATTTCTTTAATATTTATTATACAATTTAGAGTAATAATTATGGTAAATTCTCTTAAAACTATATAAACTGAAATAATAAATTTATATTTTCATTTTAAGTTTTAAAATTTATTATTTTTTTCAACAATATGTTGAATTATTTATAATTATCGTTGGAAATTTTAATTTTTATTAATATATTAATATTTTTTTTTGATGATCAATTGAAAAATAAATAAGAATTATTAGTACAAGTAGTAAAATTATGTTTTACGAAGATATAGTGTAGAAAAAAGTTAAAATAACAACTGAATTTTTTGCAAATCGTTTCTTTGGGTCTTTTAGTACAAAATTATTCTGCTTGTTAATTTTTATATTAAAAAATTAATGCAAAATGTATCTCTAATCTTCAGGTATGAGTTTGATCTTGAGTTAAACAAAAATATGGGAGTCAAAACGTGAACGAAAATTTTGTTGAGAACAAAAAATTTAATAAAATAAACGAAAAAAATGAAGAGGAAAGATGGTGTGAATAAACTCCGCCGCAAGTACCGAAATTAAAAATGTATCATTAAATAACAGAAGAAAATGCCAGAAACTGGATCTTAAAATTAAAATCAATGGTTAACAAATTGAAATTGGGATCATATCCTAAAATTTATTTATTCATTATTTTTTAATTTATTTATCTTAATAGATATTTTTTTAAAAAGAAATAAATAAAGAAGCAAGATATTTAGAGAGAGAAATACAGTTTCATAGATGAAAAAAAGAAGAAAATAAATATGAAATAAAAAATAAAAAGGATAAAAGAGAAAAAGTGAAGAAAATAGAAAGGAAAGAAACAAAATCATAAATAAAGACAGATTTGTTGTCACTTATATACTCAAGCACATTCTTAAACATTATCTATTTTTCAATTTTCATTTTTTAAATATAATTAATTTAATTTATATCCACTTTTCACAACTTTTGAATAATATTCTACCACATGTGCGTTAATTTAATAAAAAATCTTTCTATTTACAATTTTTAATTCAAATATCTGTTCTATTCGATAAAGGTAATTTTCATTTAAGTTTTCTCCTACTTTAGTAACAAAAAATAATAAATATTTTATGTATTTTTATTTCAGACACATAAATATTTTATTATTATCTTATAGAAGGTGAAAATTAATTGGAAAGAAAACAAAAATGTACAAATAATATAGTCTATTTTTAATAAATTATTTAACTTTTTATAACACTATAGCCCGAACTAATTAATACTTTACTATCGGTTTTTAAATTATTTAATTTTTTTTTGCTAATTTGACTTTCTTTTGGTATTTGTGTTGTTGATTCTGATGATTCGCTTTCTGTTTTGGAGTCATAATCGTATTCGACATCCTCCCTTGGATTATGTGTTACATCTAATTGTTCTAATATACCTGTATCTGTTATTTTTGCATGTTCCAAATCTTGGGTTTTTGCATTATCTTCAGCCACGTTGACAAATGCTGATGATAACTCTCCGTTTAATTTATTTACGGTTTTCGAAGCAATATCATACATAAAAATCTCATGTTCTTTATTGTTTTCACCACTGAAAATAAAAAAAAATAAATTATTAATATTGTTACAATTTATGTGTGATAAAAAATAAATAAAATAAAACCAAAAATTTTAAAAATGAAAATTTTGTGCCTTAATTTTATTTTAATTTAACCCAATGAAATTTTCTAAAATGTAATGACATCATTCAATTTCACCAATAACATTTGAATTATACTAATAACAAATAGTTATACGTCTGGTCTACTGTAATATTAAAAATTATCAAATAATTTTTTAAATAATTCACTGATATTGCAGTAGGCAAACGTATGATTCATAAAAAATGTATAAAGAAATGAAAATTGGCAAAAAATTTTCACTTATAATATCACAAGAGCTTAAATTATTTCCGGAAATTTTCTTGAGGGCGACGAGGGATAATTTTCCTAAAATATTCGTGCCCGAAAGAAAATTTCCGGAAATAATTTAAGCTTGCGTGATATTCGGTAAGAAAATTTCACACCATAGTTTGGAAAAAAATTATTAATCCAACCTGACATTTTAAATTAATTTCACTGCTTGTCAAGTTGGACAGGGTATTGTTGTTTTTGACATATGTTGATTTGTCATTTTTGTTTAACCGGTTCTGTCACAAAGCTTAATAATTACTAGTTTAAAACATCTGTATGTTGAGTTTAATAAATGTATAGCGAAATATCGCGATCTGGTAAAGAAAATTAATTACAACAAGCAATTAGGCAAGAAATTCAAAGTATAACACCAGATACACCCGAAAATCAAAATCAAGTGTATGGAAACAATTTGTTGAATAAAAAATTTGCACTTAAATATCGTGGCGCCTCGAAAAAATGTTTCTAGTTGCCATGGTAACTAGTCAAAATTAAATGCCTTAATTGGCTAAAAAGTAGTGGTGTGAAATTTTCTAAACGAATTCCCCCCGTTCGGTGATGAATTCTCATAATTTTTTGATAAATTCTCTTAATTTTCAGCAAGCTTTCGAAAATTTTGGCAAAAAATTATTTCGAATTATCACCGCCCTTGGGAAATTACTACTGATAAAAACTCCCTTTTTTATTTACGTTTAATTCAATTTTTATTCAAGTTATATAGTCTTTGTACTTTAATTCTTAAATTTTAAAAATAAAAATTTATTAAACTCAATATAAATTATGTATTTAAGTGTAATTACAATGACTCGAGTATTATATCAATTTCGTCTATTACTATATTGCCAACGTTGGCTTGCAGCTCTTACATTAGAGATTCGTCCTTCAACACATTCATTTTAATCTCTATTTTTAATCGTTGAGCTAGCAATGGTGCAGTCTTCTCCATGTAATTTGTGCGTAAAGTATTCCTTTTCGTCAGAGCAATCTTCCTCGTCGCGGACTATTTCCTTGCACCTTTTGGTTGACTTTTGGTTGGATTGTATGTACTGTCCACTTCAAATAAGTTTTGGCTCTCCATTTTACATGGTACGAGTTCTGCTATAGTCGGTATGCGGCTTAGTATGTCAGTTGTAGTGTAGTGTAAATATCAGTTTGTGTCATATGAAATATCGTTTTCTTACAAAAAGGTTATTCGCCTAAGCATTTACTCTAAAGGGAGAGGTTTCCTGTTAAATTTTCTGGATCAATAAGAGCAGCTGGGTTGAAAAATATCATGTCGTGGCAACTACCTCTTCTAACAATATAATCTCTACATCTATTTCCTGAAATAACGATAAATAATGATAATATAATAATGAAGTCTTACAAAATCAATTTGTTCTCGAGATAAGACACAATTCCTTTACTAGCGTTCAAATTAACCTGCACATTTCAACAATCGTCGTTAATTCAAGAAACGTTATTTAACATATTGTTCACGAATTTCAGTCAGAAACCATGAGTAGAATAAAATAATAACAGTTACAAAATAAATTACAAAATAAATTTATTAACCAACAAAAACTCACAAATAATTTACTTCTTAGGTAAGGAATGAATGAAAGTTCCGTTTTTTTCATCAAACACCTGAAATTGTTGGTTAGTCAATTTTTTTGCACAGTTTTCAGAGCTTTGTGTAATTTTGTCTACCTACAAATTCAATAACTCACTTACACTATCAATCAAGCAAAATCCTAAGTCTGTTATACTCCATGTTGAAAACGTTGGAATATAATATGATCGAATAAGAAACATATACAGTAGTCGATATTTAAAAGATCAAATTTTCAAGATATATTATAGCACGCATAAAGAGCAGGTGGCTCTCTGAAAATAAGTTTGTGCTGACGTATTAGAATAATCAGAATAGATTTTCTTTGATTTCCACGAACTCAAACAGAAAAAGGAACAATTTGAAACACAAACTTTTGTACTACCATAACAAAAATCCAAGGCGAAGCTAATAAGGAAATGCAGAGAGAATAATCGAGGAAGTAGGGAAACTTGCACTCTACAAAAAAAAACATTTATGAAAAGCTTTAGATGGGGGTAATGTGAACTTTCCTCTTGTGAAAGTAAAACGTAAGTGCTTCTGAAACACCTGATATTCATTTATTAAAATCGTTTACGAATAGACGTATAATTGATTTTCTCTCATTACTTAATTAAATTATTAAAAACTGTTCAAGCTTAACAGCTATTTATTTGTCCAAATATTAAATGTATAGTGAATAATTTTATTTTTTGTTAAAAGTTATTACTTATTTTGTGATATTAAAGTTATTAAATTGTGTTTTTAATTACTGTTTTGATTAAACAAATAGTAAATAGTTAGTGATATAACTGTCTGTAATGGTATGCATAACTTGCAACAACAAAATTTCTAGAAATAAAAAAGGTGTGAAATGTGCCGTGTGCAACCTTGAGTCGCATTTATCGTGTGCTGGTCTTTCAGTTTCGATTATATCGGATATTGAATCCGGAGTCTTGCAATGGAAATGTGCCTCATGTCGAGATGTATCTATTTCTGAATCATCTAAAATAAATTTAAGTGATGATGTGGATGAACCTGTTGACGACTTACAACATTCGTTAAGCTTATTTGGTAAAGAACTAACCTCATTAAATAAACGCCAAGACCACTTCTTTTCGTCAATAAACAATTTAAATCTCAAGTTCGATAATATTATAAAACTAGCTAAAAAAATTGATGAAAACAGCCACAAATTGAAATTACTTGAGGATGAAAATAAACAGCTGAAAACCAAAATATACAATATTGAACGTTCGGTGGATCATCTCAATGAAAAAGCTAACCATCTAAATTTGGTTTTGCATGGAATTCCAGTAAACGATGGTGAAAATTTACAAAACATATCTACTGAAATATTCAAGTTTCTTGACATTCCGTCAACTTCTATTGATGTATCTAATATAAACCGTCAAGTTACTCACAATAGTGGAGTTAAAAAAACCGTTGCACCAATTGTTATGCAATGCAACAATCTACATATTAAGCATAAAATTATTGATTCATACAAAGTAAAAAAAACAATTCTTAAACGTCCTTTAAAAATTACCGATATTGGATTTAAAGTTCAACAACCTTGTGATAATAATGATTTTTTCATCACCAATCATTTAACAGTGTTTAAAAAAAATTTATTATTTAAAGCCAAACAATTAAAAATTGAAAAAAAATTTAATTACGTATGGGAGCAAAACAACGATATTCTGGTACGCAAAAACAATAGTACAAGAATTATGAAGATCAAATCTGAAGAACAAATTCAAGATCTACTTAAAAATAATATATCGTTGGAAAAATAGCAGGAGTTACTTAGTTTAAAGAATTATCGGTATATTTAGCTAATTTTTGGTAGTGTATTAAATCAATTTTTGATTTGTTTAATTTATTTGTTTAATTTTTTTGCTTGTATTTTTATTTTGTTTATAATTTGTTTATATTTAACTAAAATTTTGCAATGAATTCATTGTCAATCTACTTTCAGAACGTAAATGGATTAAGAACAAAGATGATTGATTTTTTGAACAATGTTAGGACGTGTTGTTATGACATAATTTGCTTAAATGAAACCTTTTTAAATGATAGTATCGTTAATGCTGAACTATTTACTGATAATTATATTATATACAGAAAGGATAGGAATATATCTCTATTTCCTAATAAAATTGATGGTGGTGGTTGCCTAATTGCTGTAAGTAATAAATATTTATCTTATCGACTTCCATTATGGGAGAAATATTCGGAGGAAGTTTGGATATGTATTAAACTGAGCACCAGTTCAAATCTATACCTTAATGTACCATATATTTATCCCGGAGCTACCTCGCATGAATATGACGATTACTGTGAAAACTTAAACTCAATAATTAATAGTTTCAAAAACAATTCTCATTTTCTAATCATTGGTGATTTCAATCTACCTAAAATCAAATGGGATGTTACTAGACATAATTATACCAAACCGGCAATAATAGGTAACGGCCCTGAACAAGTCCTTATTGAAACTTTATTTTTAACAGATCTTTATCAATATAATAAGCATAAGAACTCAAGTAATAATGTTTTAGATCTTGTTTTGACAAACTTGCCACCTAGCAATATCAATGTTGTTCAAGCTTGTGATATATTATCTAAACTGGATCGACATCATCCTGCAATCGAAATAGTGGTCAAATTGAACAAATTGCAACTTTTGAAACAAACAAGAACTTCAAAACTGAATTTTGGTCGTTGTGACTATAATCTAATCAATAATCAAATTAGACTAGTTGACTGGGTATCTATTCTATCAAATCTAAACACGGAACAATCAGTTCAATTCTTCTATGATACAATTAATAATATTATTAATAATTTAGTTCCCAGAGTTCACGCTAGAAATCAGAGTGTATATCCCGAATGGTACTCAAGTCAACTAATCAAACTAATTAAAATTAAATTCAACATGCATAAAAAATTTAAAAAGACGAATGATCCGGAGTATTATACTCTGTTTTCTAAGCTACGTTCTATAATCAAGTACGAAATAACTAAATGCCATCTAAATTACATAGCATCGATTGAAGATGCTATTTCCAATGATTCTAAAAAGTTTTGGTCCTACACTAAAAGCTTAAACAAAACGAATGTAATACCAGCTTCAATGCATCTCAACCAAAGCTATGTAACTTCTTCAACAAATATTGCTAATCTTTTTGCAACTCACTTTAAAAATGTATTTTCAAGTACTCAAGTAGTTTTAATGGAATTGTCCTCAGTATATTAGAATACATGTCACCGGTTTGGAATCCTCAGTATCGTTGTCATGCTCATACCTTAGAACGAGTCCAAAAGAAGTTCACCAGATATTTGAATTTCAAAATGAAAGTATTTCCTTACGAACCCTACGAGGTAAGACTTTTAAGATATAATCTTAATTCGCTAGAAAACAGGAGAAGAGTAACTGATGAGCTAACTTTATTTAAACTTGTTAATACATTTATTGAATCTAGATTAACTAATTTACTGTTTAATAGCATCAACACTAGTACGAGATATAATCTAAGAAACCCCTTGTGCTTCAATATTGATACATATTCAAACAATTATCGTAACCACTCACCATTTGTTAGATTTAAATTATTTCATAACACTTTCTTCAATACTGTTAGTCTATTTGATAATTCCTTCTTTGTTTTTAAGAAGAAAATTGCTAGTCTAATCTGAATAACATAATAACAGTGTTATTTTGTAGTGTTCTGATATGTATGATTGTGATGAGGGTGGATTAAGATAGTAGTTTATTATTAAATTTATTAAATGATAAGTAACGAATCTTTATTTTAGTTAATTTAGTTTTACTAGTATTTAGTATTACTTAGTAGTATTTTGTGTTATAGTGCTATACTAGTATTTAGTTTTAAAGTAATCAATTTATGTTTTTTTTTTTTTTCAATTTAATTTTTTTATATTTGGCCTTCATTTAATTGGAATTTATTCTGTTTGTTGGTCTATAATTTGAAAATGAATCGATAAATAAATAAATAAATAAATAAATAAATCAAAAAGAAAATTGATTAAATTTGATTTAAAACAAAAAAATTTTTTCTTTCACAACTCACTCATCATCAAGATTCTTAATATTTGCAAAGCAAATATGCTGTACTAACTTGTTTGATTCGAGCTGCGAAAGTCGATAAATAAATTTAATTCCCATTTAACCCAATATCATGTTACCAAAAGCTATATCATGTTACCAAAATATTTAAACCTCTTCAAAGGCGTCAATGTAATTATACACCCTTAGGGCTTATGTGTTCTATTTATCTAAATCTAAATTTGTTGCTTGGAGTAAAGCTGTTGTTTTGTTTTTCGATCAAATGATCGAATTAATGTAAACGACTATAACTCACCAATTCAGTTAGATATCTATTTATGTATATATGTATATTAAAACTTTACTTACTTAGTTACCAGTAAAACAACGCTTTGAAGATCCACATCTGTTTTAGTTTCACGATCCAGCCATCTTTTATAATTATCCCTTGATGGTTTTTTAATTAATTGTTTTAATGCATCACCAGCAAAGAATTTAACTTGTTTTGAATCAATAACATCTCTCTCAACTCGTTCATCTTTTGTATCACTCTCTTTACTTTCATCGTGCTTAGCAAAGCTTTGTACATTATCAACGGGTGCTAAAACAACAACACTTGAAACTTTTTTCCCTTTCAACTCTTCTACATCTGGAATTGGAAATTGTGCTCCATTGATTTTCAACGGTAAGTAACGATTATATTGTTGATCATCAACGTTCACAGGTGACAATACTTTTGAATTCGATTTTATATATTGATCTGAAACTGATTTATGTGTTTTTGAATCAAATCGTACAATTTTCATTTCAACATTTTCCTTATGAGGTAAGCTTTTGTCTTCATTTAAAAATTTCCCCTTCGAATCAGCACTATGTTTCTTCTCGTGATTATGTTTTGTTCCAACTTTATCACCATTTGGTTTAACAACTGTTAAAACTTTATTTGAAGATGAAATTTGTGCTGCACCACCAGCACCATAGAAATTGGCTAAATGCTCTTGTGGAAGATTTTCAAGATTAATATCTCCAACTTTATCATAATCTAATATGCTTATATCAGCATTATCCAGAATTCCTGATGACAGTAATTGTTGTCGTAAGTCATCCGGCACTTCATCGGGAAGTTGAACATTTAATGGTTTTTTCGTTGATCGTTGTGTTGTTGTTGTCGTGGTTGAAGTTGATGATGATCGTTGGGGTTGTTGTGAAACGGTTCTTTGTGTTGATTGATAGTTATCGTACGCAGAAATACCATGATCCCCGTTTTTAAAATTACTTCTTACATCAAAATTAGGACCACCGTTATTTGAATCACCATTTTGTTGTTGCGTTTCAAATTCTGGAAAAACTTCAGAATAAATTGTTGACACACTTTGTCCGGGTCTTGCATTAGTTGTCGGTGCAACATTTGTTGGTTTCAAATAGTTTTGATTATAATTTTGTACGTTGTAGTTATGATTGTTATATCGAATACTATTTTGTTCTAATTGTTGAGTTGTTTGTCTTGTCGGTTGTTCTAAATGTCCAATATTATGTGCAAGTGGTCCAATATTTTGAGATAATTTTTTTTCTTGTTCGGCATATGCTTCAAATGCTTCTTTTAATTTTTGTGAATTAGGGTTTAATTCTAAATTTTCGTTATAATGGAGGAGCGGTTGATTGTATGAAAACGGAACGTTTTCTGTTATATGTTGCTCGTATTTTGAAACCGACTTGATAACTTCTCCACCAGGAATAAAGTCTTGAATTCCTTGATTTGGATGATATTCTGGATATTCTTGTTGTTGGGTAAAAAATTGTTGGTTATTATTGAATTGTTGTTGTTCAGTTTGTTGATTTTGATAAATTTGTTGTTGATGTTGTAATGCTGGTCCAGGGCCTAGATTTGGGGGTGGTTGTTGAACTAATCCTCCACCTTGTATTTGGATATTATTCTGTTGGAAATTTTGTGATTGTTGTTGTGATTTGAAATCATCAATTATTTGGTTGAAGTTATGTTTTTGTTGAGATTGTGGAGGAGGTTGACGATTTGGTTGTGGATGAGGGGGGAATTGCGGTAAAGGTTGTTGCAACGGGCGACTAATTTGTTGTGGGGGGAATGGTCTTGGTGGTGGTTGAGGAACTGGACGACGGTACTGTGATGGTGGTTGTGGTTGAGGCTTGCTTTGTTGTTGTTCAAGATGAGCATTGTTGAACACTCTGAACCCGGTATTAAATGCTTGCTGATTATATTTTTGTGATGGTAATAACTGGTAGGTTGGTGGTGGAGAAGGAGAAGGTGCTACTGGTTTACTTGGTGGATTATGAATAGGAATTGGAATCGGTCTAAATGGTTGCTGTTGATTATTAAAAGGCAACTGTTGATATGGACCTTGGTGTTGTTGAGATTGAGGTTTTGGCGGTAAGTGATTTATAAAATGTTGTTTTGGCGGATTTTGCTGCGATGGGGGTCCCACAGGTTGAAGTCTATGTACTTGATGCTGTTGAATTTTGAATTGGTTCTGAGAGAACTGTTGTCCATTAGAAGAAAAAGCAGGTCCGCTTGAAAATTGTTCACGGTGTTGAAACTGTGGTCGTCCAGACTCTTGTGCTAAAGAATTGAATTGTGGTGGTGGTGGATTTGGTAGATTTTGTGGAAAATGACGAGGTTGTTGTTGTTGTTGTTGTGAAACTTCATTTTGTTGACCTCCAAAGGATGATGGTTGTGGAGCAAACGGTTGATATTTATTAGGTGGTGAACCAAAATCTGGGTTTGATTGGCCTGGTCCTGATTGGAAGGATCCAAAATCTGCATTTGTTTTATAAAACTTTTGATGATGATTAATGTAATAATTGCTTGGTTGCTGAGTTCCAAAACGAGGAGTAGCTGTGTTTGGAATAAAACGAACAGGTCCATGGGTGGGTCCATGGAAGTTTCCTTGTTTAGGAGGTGGTGCAACTACATTTTGTATTAAACTTTCTTCTTTTGTTTCTACTAAATATTTATCATGCTCACCAAATGTTACACGAATTCCACTATTGCTATGATATTTTTCTGAATCAGGATGAATAATTGTTCGTAAAGTTGTTGTTTGTAGTGGAGGGGAAAGTGTTACTTGGTGAATTATTTCTTCCGTGCTTTGTTCTTCATGATCATCATTTTCTTGGTGATACTGAGTTGGAGATAATGCAGCAACAGGTTTTTCAATTATCAAACCATGTTTGTTATCATGCTGATATTTTACATAAAAAACTTGAACCTGTTCTTTCTTTTTCGGTTGAGATATGAGAGGAAGTGGTTGTGGTGGTAATGTTTCATTGCTCTCTTTGATTATAATCTCAATAATCGGCTCAGGAGCTTCAAGATATTGTGGTTGTGGAATATGGTGATATCCAGTGTAACCATTGTCTACATAGCCAGGATAATGTTGTTCATGTTCATGGCCAAAATATCCGACACGATTACTTGCAGTTGCTGATGGATGAAAAGACTTTACATGACGATTATGTCCATGCGAACTTCTTCTTTGAAAATCTGATGCTCCATGCGTCCCTAATTCTAAAGTCCTTTTTCCACGACCTTCTTTTGGATCGCTAGCAGTTGTATTACTTGCAATGATTTCTTTGCTAGTTTGTTTTAATGTTGATTCAGCAGAATTAGTGTTTGTTAAATTTGCACTATTTGCTAAGGAGCAAAATAGCAATATGGTCAGCAACTGAAATAAAAAAAAAAAATAAACATTTATTAATTTAATTTCAATCTTTAATTAGAGAAATAAGCGTTCATAAAAAAACGACAGTATAAGTAGATACACCATCTGTTCTGAAAAGGCTAAGCTCTCCATTTTAGAATTTCTTTTTCATTTTTTTAAACTGTTGCCATTCAGTTAATTTATTATGGTATTTCATACTATTTCGTTAAGAAATAAGTTAGCTATGGCTAACACACAGCTGTACTACTGATGAGATAGATAAATAGGCTTAGTTATTTAGCCTACTAGAGTGCTTGATCGTGGACAAAACAGAAGCTTACTTAACTTATTTTTGACAATTTTGAACAAGTTGCTTGAGAACCATGTGCAGATTTTCAGTGTTGCTTTTGATTTTGACAAATCGTTTGACAAATTTTGACACAACAATCTTATTTGCACATTAAGATGCTATGGTTTAGACAAGAAACCTATTTTTTGGGTACAACACTTTTTTGCGAGCGAAAGTTTTGGGTTAATGTTGACGGTGTCTCTTCGGATGTCTTTTGAACTAATGCAGAAGTTCCTTTAGGTTTCTGTTTGCCACCAACTCTTATTTTATTTGTATTAATGAAATGTTAGATTCAACGGTTCATCCTATCCATAGTTTTGCTGATGATAGCACACTTGAAATATCAAATCTTCAATCATCGTACGCGCTTGATAACTGCAGATTAAATTTGATAAATTCCTTAAACGTTGATCTAACGACAATCATGGATTGGAGTTTTGTTAACAGTGTTGAACTACGAGTAGAAGTTAGAACACAGGTTTGCCATTTTTCTAGATTATGCACACCCAATCCGTTTCCATTAAAATTTGACTTCAATTATCTTGTTGAGAAAGAATCTGTCACTTCAGGAGTAGAAGTTAAAAATATTATAAAATTCGGAATTATTATATTTTCAGTCTTGCTAAGAACGTTGTTTAAAAATAGTGCTTTTAGGGACGATGTCGTACGTTTTTCAATAGCGAAAAGCAGAATTAGTGACAGACAATATAATATAATATACAAATAAATTATAAATCCCTGCGTGGAATGGTTCCACACATATTTTGGAACATTTTAGTGGTATAAAATGTTTTATTGCAACTTAACTCTTACCAATGAATATAATTCCTTGCAGCACAGAAGAAAAATCTGTTAATTTTCTATAAATACATTCTGTATAAACAAACTTTCGCAGATATCAAATTAATTTTACCTGAACTGGCAAGCCTATTGCATTACTCCACGGCAACTGTTGTGGACCATCCCTTTCGGTTGAAATAAAAAGTGAAGAGCTGTCACTATTAAACGTGTTTTTTTTCAATAGATTGGCTCATCTCTGGAATACTTTACCTTCATGGGTTTTTCCCGTTTATAAATTTCTTAAAGAAACTTAATTTATCTAAACTTATTCCTAATCTCTATTAAGCATGGTATCTTCGGAGATTCAGCGACGTTGATTTATAATTAACACTAAACAATGCCTAACTTTGGATTACAAATATTGATCTATTAAAATCAACTAATATTCGCCAAAGTTTTCATTATTTTCTATACTCTTTTTGGTACTACTAATAGTGGAGAACTGTAACAAATATTAAAATTCAGCAACTGGATAACGAACGCGTGATAGGTTTCACATTTGGAATAGCTAACATTTTATATTTAACACTATTTAATATAAACATAAGGAAACAGAAAGACAGATGAAGGGATTTTGCCGATCAATTTATCGTTAGTAAGAAGTAAATAACATTCAAATATTTAGTTGGAATATCAATTTCGGGTTTACTCAGTTTATTTAAATGCCAATTCTGCCCTGATTAAAAATAAATATATCACATTTATTTAAATATTCAATTTAAGGATTGATTTTTCAAATTTTATTTTACAATTTCAGTTTATTAGAAATATTAGCTAAAGGATTGGAAAAAAAGATAGATCTTTATTTTATGGAAATTTTATTTTTAAAAGAAATATCGATTTAAATTATATTTAAAAAAACAGTTTTTATCAAATTAGAAGTTCATTTTTAGTATATTTAAAACCACTGTCCAGCACTCCATCACTCGCAATTGGAAAATTGCTCTCGACAACCTGAAGCTAACTAGCATTATTATTTTTACGGTTTTACAAAATTCTTTAATTTGTCAACCGCATTCATTTCACAACATAATAAATACAAAATAGTATAGAATTAGAACGATGAAAATAAGTGAAAGGAAACCATTGAAAGCCAAAAAAAATGCAATCGTATATTTCAGAATATAACAAAAATAAAATCCATGGTGCATTTTGACCCCATATCTCGGCTAACAATTGACCTGTGGATCTGAAAATCAATGAGGTGTTAGCCTGTTAGATTAGGTTAGATTAAATTCACTGATGATATATTATACTTCGAACAAAATGATCTAAAGTACCCAACACAGGGGTACAATATCCGGTATCCGGTACACCGGTTTCTTTTGATTGAAGGATCCAATTAACTCATTGGACTGCGTTAAACCGGTCTAATTCCAGGTTTTTGACCATTCCGTCATAATTCAATCCTTCATCCTCTTGTGGATGGCTTAAATTGTATCCAATCTACAAAGGACACCTTGCATTGCCAATTTGCTGACTTCTTCATTACCAGTGATACCCGCATAATCGGATATTCAGTAAACTGTAACTTTGTTACCAAAAATAAAATCCTAAGTTTGTTAGCTTCCTCACACAATTTCCAACAATTTTGGATCTGATGATGTATGAGCCTAACGCATTAACTGCTACTTGGCTATCCGAAAAGATGCCATTTCTGTTGTTTTTATATTTTCTTCCTAAGCTAAAGTCTGGCACTTTTCGATAGTTCATATTTTAGTCTGGAAGATGCTTGGGTAGGTGCCCATGGGCTCAAAACCCATTGGATTATGGTCAAAATAATCTAGCGTCCACCTAGCTGCCTCGATCCTTGAACCATGAGCGTACCATTTGAACACATCCTTACTCAGATGGTATGTAGTGGATTCACCCCGCATTTTAGCACAAATACGATGTATGTTGCACTGCAAAGTAGTACTGCTTAACCATGCCATCTTTGGGAAACTCAAGCAGGGGATTATCCCTTGAAAGACTTTCTCAATATTTAAACTCAATTATATTTTTCTTTCCCATACCCTACAAAATCTCAGTATGCTTTCCCTGACTACGCTCTTAACCTGCAAATAGAGTGGAATCAGTCCCAACAGCAACTTCATCGACACGGTAGGACATGTTCTCATTGCCCCCGTTATGGAGATATAGACCAGCCTCTTCATCTTTTCCAACTCTGTTTTCCCGTTAAGCTGGGCTTTTTGGATCCATGTGACTGCTTCGGAAGTGATAACTAGTGTCACTATTATGGTATACATCCAGGGTTAGGATACCTGAGCTGTGTTTCTATGTTTTACCCGCAAGGTTATTGCATACCATCAGAGCTCTTATGGCTTGATTACCACTGCTTTCATGTGGTTTCTCCACAGAAGTTTGCTTTCGAGAACTACTTCCAAAAGTTTAGTCTCCTGTGCAGATTTAATTATGGAACCCCTTATGATGGTGGGATTCGTGCTAAGTTTTCTTTTCTTGGTGTATGGTACCCACTCAGATTGAGTTTCAGTACCACAGATGTGCATCAGGTGTCTACCAGATTCAGTAGTCTTTCTTCAAACTGATCTCTAGCGATAATGACATACTTAAGACATATAATGCTGTGGTTACTCAATAAATCCAGATTTTCATCCAGTTGGGATACTGTTAACTTTTTTCTCACTTAGAGTCTTCATACATCCACGTATAGAAACGACAATAGACGCTGGATAGATGTAGGCGAAAAAGGTGCAGAATTGTACAGAACTTCAAAAAATAAGAAACCAGAAAGACTGTTGAGGCTTTTTGAACTACACCACTTTGATGAAACAGTATGTTTGTATTCTACCTATCAAAGTTCTAAATTTGATTTATAAATTTACGGATAATGTATATAAAGAAAAAATCAGAATCATTGCTGCTCCGATGACTCTTCAATCGTAAGACAACTGGTATTCAATGTGTTTTAATCAGCATGTTTACAATTGAAGCCGTTAAGTAACTCTTTTCACCGTCGTCTGCACCAAAGGTTTAAAGAACGACAAGTAAACAGTATTTAACTTCTTAATACACCCATAATAAAACCTATAAAGAAAAAATTAAAATGATCAAAGCCTAATAAAATTGAAAGTATCGTTAACCGATTATATTTTCTATTTTTTTTCTTTTAATTAAACCGATTAAAGTAAGATGTTAAACCTAAAATAAAACTTAGCCAACATTATTTATATTGTCTTAATATAATTTGTCTTCTTTTTATTTATCCATTGTTTATTTATGAATGGAATTATGATTAAAATTATTTACTTTTGTTGTTGTTATTTTGTTTTAATTTTTTTTCTTCTATTCCACGAATATGGACTTAGATTATAAATTGACGGTTCGACGGTTAAGCGTTTTGTGATAAATTTATTTTGTTTGTGTTATTTATGGTTTAGTTTGAAAGTGAAATAAATTACAAGTTATGATAATAATTAAATTACATAAATTAAATTTTTTAATTTAAAATTATTATGAAATCGGTTTTATTATTTTCCGAAGTTAGTTAGTAGGTATAGAGTTTTTTGTTTAAATTGGTTTTGTAGAAGTTGGATGCATGTAATTTATTTTGTAGCTTGCAACACCGATTGCAAGTTACAAAACAAATCGTTAGTGTTTAAGTATGGTCATGTGTGGATCTTATAGGTTGCAACAAGATCCACATATGACCATACTTAAAAGCTAATCGGCTCTGTATTCCATGTTAAGAAAAGTTTCACTATATATGACCGGATTAAAACCAAAGATCTCTGGATATGTATAGTGTTTTAACTCTGAGCTTATTATATTTAATTTTTCCCCTTTAAAACTGCATTATTCCATCTTTAAAAATAATCATCATCCGAAATTTTATCTGTTCCCCCTAAAGTGGAATTATGAGCGTATGGCTGTACGGCAACGATAAAGAAGCCCTATGTGGTTTTGAGTTTTTGGTGAAAATAATGAGCATATTACATTCTACTCACATAAATATTTTATGAAACACAATTTTTACCATACAAAAATACTTTAAATAATATATTTACAAGTTACCAGTTTGTTTCTTCGAAATGAACTCATGTTCAGTTATAATACAATACACCCATAAAACATTATATCACCTACTTTTGAAAAAAAAAAAATGAAAGATAGCACCATTACTTCAACGCAACAAATAGCAATATTTTTTCTCATAGACATAGACCTAATTTATTTTTATTCATATGAAAAAACCTCATCATGAAATTAAGCAGATCCACTGATCTCCGTTTAATTGGTAACAGACGTTTGAAAAACTATTAGGTAACATAGGTTTTAAAAAAAAAATGTGGGGATACCGAGTCGTTTACTGAATAAATAATATTGAATATAAAATTATTTTGGTAAATGAAATATTTTTGATTTATTTTTTTTAAATCAACGAAAGATTTGGATCACACGACGAACCTACTTTCACAGATATTGTTTACAAAACATGTTAAAATTTAATTAAAATTGAATTAACTGGTTAATTCTGTTCAAGGAAAGGTGTCTAATCGAGATTATCTTTTGAATTCAATTCAACTAAACACATTAAATCAAAGGCATTAATATATTATCGATTCTTCCTTTAGTGGAATTTTATGAATATAATTTGCATAGTATGATCCCTCATTTAGTATTCCAGGATATTTGCTGCTAGGGTCAAATTTGTTGCGAAAATACTTAAATCAAAACAAATATCAATCAATCCAAACTAATAAAAATGGCCGGTCAAATTACAAATAAAGGCCGGTCAAATTACAAAGGAAAAGCTTCTTTTGATTTATGTTGCGACATGTTGGCCACTCTTTCTATATGGATATTAAAATTTAAAATTTAAAACATATAAAATTTACAAAATCGTTTGTTGGGGCTGATTCTATGATTCTGATTCTGTGTTCTACATAGACTTCATGGCATATTTACACATATGGGTAATTCTTTTACAAACCGAACACCTTTCTGACCGACATATTTTTAATTTGGCTGAAATTCTTTTTATGAGCTTTACATCGAAAAAAAGTTATTCGTGTTCGAGAATTTTTTTTTCGGAAAATATAGCGGTTCTAAATTTCAAGAATTTCGTGATTTTTGGCTTGACGAGTCATTTTCAAAAATTCATAACTTTGGTTCTATTAAAGATAGAAACTTCTAGTTTGATTTATTTTCAAGCTAAAAGATGTTAGTTCAAATCGATTTTTAGTCATTGCCCCACCCACGAAATGAGTTTTTAGTATGACTATTGTGTTTTACGTTTAATTTCCTATTTGTACTGTTAGAAATAAATTAATTTATCGAGCGCGGGACGACAAACAATTCCATAAATGGGTCATTCTTTAACATACCGAACAGATTAGGACAAAATGTGACCAATACATTTTTCATTTGACTGAACTCTTTTTACGGTTTCTACATAAACAAAACGATATACATGTTCGAAGATTTTTTATTACTTTTTGGGGGATCTAAATTTCGAGAATTTCGTGTTTTTTGGCTTGAAGACTTATTTCCAGAGATTCATAACTTCGGTTCTAGTAAAGATAGAAACTTTTTTTCTGTTTTATTTTAAAGTTAAAAGATGGAATTAATAAAAAGTGTTTTATATAAAAATTATTAACAAATTCCTATTGTTATAAACAAATAAAATGTTAAAATCGATTTTTAGTCACTATCTCACAAAATTAAAGAGTGTTTTGTATGAAAATCGTACATTCAATTTTCTATAAAAAACATATATTTAATTAATGGGAAAAATTTTTACTGTTAGAAATAAATTAATTTTTCCAGTGCGGGACGACAAAACATTTCATAAATTTTTCATATTTTTCAGATATGGGTTATGACAGATTTGTGATACATACTAATGAGTAATATGTGCACAGATAGAAATCTAGGTTTTTTTATGGTTAAAAGACTATATTCCATGCTTAAATTACGTTGATTTTCAACCGTGAATAATAATAATAATAATATTTATTGACAGAATTAGGTATTTTTTACATTATTGTACATGTATACGTGTTCTGAGTTGAGCACATCAAGCGGTTGGCTTTACTACAGAAAATATTGATTTAAAGCATTAATGTGTTTACCATCGCCTGGCGAGAGTTATACGTTTTTATATAATGAATTTTGTTTGTCAGCTTAAATTAGATAAAAAGTAAAACTAAGAACTAAATTTTAAAATCTAAACTTAATTCTAAAATCTTAAACCTAAACTAAACTACGGTATTAACTAGATTTATTTAAATAGATATGGTTAGGTTTTGGATCAATTCATTGTTTATGTTGGCTAGTTTAGATGAGTATTTTAAATTAATTTCTTGTATAATTTGCTTGATATAGTTCATGTTGGTGTCTTGGTGAACGTTAATTGTGTGGTATCTAGTAGGTTTATTTATAATTATTTTTAAAAATTTGTTTTGCAGTATTTGAAGCTTTTGAAGGTGGGTGTTGGCTGTTTTCGACCAAATTGGGGTCCCATACAGTATTACAGGGAGGACCATTGCTTTGTATATCATTATTTTACTTTTGAGATTCAACTTGCTTTTTCTGTTTATAAGAGGGTATAGCATTTTTAGTAGATTGTTGAATTTGCGGATGATCTCGTTTATATGTGTTTTAAAGGTTAGCTTTGAATCAAGGTGGACACCTAAGTAGCGCACACTTGTAGCCCAATTAAGGTCTACATTATTAATACGAATGTTATGGTTAGGGAGTTTACAAGTCACACGACATCTTGTAAAGTATATCGATTCACATTTGGAAACATTAAGACTTAGTTTCCATTTGTCAAAATATGATGATAGTATATTTAAGTATTCTTCTAGAGATTCCACTATGACCTGTCCTAGTTCGTGTGATTTATAAATAGCCATGTCGTCGGCAAATAAGGCAATATGGGCAAGATTTGACTTTGGAATGTCATTGATGTAAATATTAAAGAGAATTGGACTTAGTACAGCCCCTTGTGGTACTCCAGTTACTGCGTGTTTGGATAGAGACTGAGACTTTAGTAATTGTACATAAAATTGCCTGTTTTTAAGAAACGATTGTATAATTTTAATAATATATGTAGGAAAGTTGTAATACTTCATTTTGAAAATAAGTGCTTCAGGCCAGACCGTGTCAAAAGCGTTTTGAAGATCCAGCATTACCATACCCGTGGAGAGCTGAGTTTTTCGATTGTGTTTTATTTCATCTACGATTCTATGTATTTGATGGGTAGTCGAGTGTTGTTGTCTAAATCCAAATTGCTCAGGTATAATAATTTTAGAGTCATTTATGTGGTCGATCAAGCGATCTTTTAAGAGACGTTCAAACACTTTGCTTATAGAATTTAGAAGACTTATTGGTCTATAACTGCTGGGCAGAGATGGATCTTTTGTTTTTTTGGCAATTGGAACCACTTTTGCTTTTTTCCAGCTATCGGGAAAGTAAGCGATTAAGAGGCAGCTATTAAATATGTTTTTAATAAATGTAATAGTAGATATTGGTAAGTATTTTAGGAGAATGTTTGGGATACCATCATCACCAGGGGCCTTGAAAGGGCGGAGATGTTTGAGAGTTTGTTCGACTTCATTAGTTGTTACCCGTATGATCTCGGAATGGATTATTTGGGTAGTCAGTACATCATTATAAGTGTAGTTGACATCGTTTGTAATTGGTGAAGAGATAGTATTATTCGGTTGGTGAATCCTTTCGAAATTAACCGCCAATGCTTCAGATTTATCATATTGGAGTGGATGATGTTACCGTTTATATTGAAAAAAGGAATCGGTTTAGGTCTATTTCGAAAGTATTTGGCAGTCTTCCAGTATTGCTTGGAGCAGTACTCTATATTCTCAAGTTGTTTTTGCCATTTTAAGTTGGAAAGTTCGTTTATAAGATTGCTGATTAATTTGTTCAGTTGATTTGTTTTAGTTTTAAAGTATTGTACTCTTTGTCTATTCCATTGTCGTCTGCAATAGTTTCGGTCTTTAATAAGTTGGAGGATATGTGGTGGAAGAATTATTCTTTCATAAGGGGTGACGTTTTTAAGGGGAACGTGCATCGATCTGGCTTCAAGTATTTTATGCATTGTCATGTTTAAAGCTTCGTCAATTTCTTGAGGATATTTGAATTCAATGTTGTCATCGAAAGGTAGAAAGTGGTCATCCAGAAAGCTCTTATAGTTTGCCTGCCAGTTAGAATTGGTATAATCAAAATGTTTAGGCGGTTCGGCGAGTTCATACTGGGACCCAGAGATCACACAGAGCACGGGATAGTGGTCAGAGTTAAGTTCTTCGACAGTTGTTATTTTTTGAATACAAGAAGAGTTGGTGAGAAACAGGTCTAAGTAGCTTGGAGTACCGTAACGGCTATAATATGTTGGCTTATCTGGCCCAAAAATTGTAAGGTTATCCGAGATGGAACATATATTGTGAAGAATTCTACCACCTTTGTTTGACTTAAGGCAGTGCCAGGATTGGTGGCGGCTGTTTAAGTCCCCTCCAATTATAAATGGGGAGGAATCACGGGTCAGTCGAATTAAATCATTTCTATAATTGGGATCATTAGCATTTGGACAGTAGCAACAATGAATTTTAAGTGAACCAGTGGAATTTTTAAGTGAAATGCTAATTGATTCTATGTTTTGAAGCTGCAAGCTTGGAATAATAATGTGTTTTAGATGTTTTTTAACTAAGATAGCAACACCTCCACATCTAGCGTGCATTCTGTCATTACGATATAAATAGTAATTAGAAAAACTTACGGAAATATTTGGATTCAGGTGAGTTTCGGTGATTAACATGACGTCAATTTTATGTTTAGCGAGAAATGTTTCAAGTTCGATTTTTTTTCCTTTGATGCTTCTAGCATTCCTAGTCGCAATTATGTATTTATGGGAGCCCAACATATTTTAAAGCAATTTCTGCCACCACCTTCAGCTGCTCAAATTTATTATTACAGTGTTGAATTTTAGTTACAATTTCACTAAAAATATTTAAGAGTTCATTAGAGTTAAATAAGCTATGATTGTTACCTTGTAGAGTAGAAGCTGTAGAATTTAGTGCATCACGATAGTTTAACGTAGTAGTGTGGGGTGATGCATGAAAATTGTTAGTTAATGGTGGGAAGTTTCCATGAAGAAAATTTGTGTTCTGGTCTCTCCGAGTTGGTTGTTTTGAAGCTTTATCCTTGATAGATATGTTATGCCTGATGTTGATATATTCAGTTCGAGCTGGGCATCTTATATCATTTGCTGGGTGATTGTGGCCACAATTTGCGCAGCAATGTTTAGCTGTTTCTTCCCTGACTGGGCAATTATCCAGGTTGTGATCTAGTGAACAACCCAGGTATATTAAATACTTATAATAGACTAAGAGCCCGCGACGGCCATACCTTCGTTATTTTATAAAAGCTGAAAGTTTCTGTGCGTATACGCCCTACTCAGGTAGGAACGATTAACGACATATGAAGTTTGGATCATGGTAGCTCCATATAAGCTAGCTCCTACAAATTGATAAAGTTTAAGGGTATCTGGCAGGGGTTGCCACGATAGCCAGTGTCTGGCAATGGGTGACGTGACTTCTAATACTGTCCCGAAGAATATATAAAAAATTAGCTTTTATGCTTTCACGAAACTTTGGAGGCCCGTTTGTTACCTGCTCCTTGCCAAAGCTACCATAATCCAAACTTCATATGTCGCTAATCGTTCCTACCTGAGTAGGAGTATGCGCAGACATACTTTCAGCTTTTATAAAATAACGAAGGTCTGGCCGTCGCGGGCTCTTGCTCTATAAGGATTACTTTTTCAAAAAATCACTAAGGAGCTTATTATGAATATTATTCAATGAATTTTATAAATATAGGGTACGTAGCACGACTAATTAGGAACAATGAAATATTTTTGTTGAAAAAATATTGAATACTTATTAGATAACAAAATATGAATATAAAGAAAAATATTTTTCGAAAAATACCATGCCTCTTATTTATAAAATTATGGCGCTTAGGAATAATAACTCATAGATCCAGGCATTTATATTTCTAGCATTTGATGAAGTGTCCAGGTACCGAATAAACCTCATGGTCATGATATGTCATAAGTTATAACCTTATCTTATGTTCATATTTTTTATGTTCATATTTCTTATGTTTATATTTATCTATCCTTCGAATGGTAAATACAGAGTTTGTATATATACAACTCAGATTCCACAAAAAGGTCTGGTAAATTATAAAAAATGTTTTTTTTTCTATTATTTTTTAAATTATTTTTACTGTCAAAAAATTGTATGCCTTCTAAATCTATTCCAGGCACATTTTGAAATATAAAATGGTTACTAGACATGAAAATTATCATTTTGTTATTTATTTGTTTGTGACTAGTAATCACAGTTTCGTTTCTTTCAATATTTTATGCCAGGGTTTTATATTCCATGACTAAATATTCATGAAAATGTATGCCTCAAAGTTATGAATATTGCAACAATATTATAGAAAGTGCTTATCAGGAATAAACATTTATAATTATCCTATACAAAACTTATGACCTGCAATCATAGTTTTATTTTGATCCGTGTGTATATGTTTGTACGTAAGTAAATTTTAGTAACAGGTTTAATAAAAGTTTGATATTTGGTATGGAACAAGATGGATTAATGTTCATGCAACAGGCTATAAGTAATCGGTTTCATGAGATCAAATGGCAAATGAATGAATGAATAACAATTCTTTCGTAAGTTCTTTTGAAGGAGTTTTCTCTGTAATTTGTCTCAATTTTGGTCAATAGGTTATCCATGAAAATAAGAGAGGTATATAATAAGAGGGAAGTAGGCGTTAGTGGGTTTTTTTTTTTTTTTTTTTTTTTATTCTATGTTAGGCATGTTTAGTGTTAACCAATATAGATCAACGTCTCTGAATATCCGAAGATACCATGCTAACTAAGGAACTAGGGCTTGAAAGTATTATTCAATTTTCTTTGAGGAATTTATTAATGTTGATCTTAAAGTTTTGAGAATTAAAATTATCAGGAAAGACCCACGCCGGTAAGGCATTCCAGAGATGAGAAACTCTGTTAAAAAAATCGCGTTGAAAAGCGACAGTTCTACACCTAGTCACTCGAACCGTAAAAGGATGGGCTGATGTTGATGCTCTAGTGAAACGCGCAAAGTTTGCTGGTTCAGGCAAAATCGATTTGATCTCCGCAGACGTCCGTTCGTCCATAATATACTTGTAGAATACCGTCAAATCAGCGACGTCTCTTCTATGTTGCAAGGAATCAAGCTCGTTAGTAAGAGTCGAGTTGCCGATCAATTTAACAGCTCTCCGCTGTACAGAATCAAGACATTTCAAACTACTTATGTAAGCTCCTCCCCATATGTGAGAACAATACTCCATGCAGGGACGAATAAATGATTTATATATTAAAAGAAGCTGCTCGCTATTAAAAACCTTACGACAACGACCCAAAAATCCTAATTTTTGAACAGCGTTCTTTGCTAGGCTAAAAATATGAGAATTCCATTTCATACTATTTTCAATCTCAACTCCTAGAAGTTTAATAGATTCTTTCTCTTCAAGATTATTTGAATCAAACTTTAATAAAAATGGATTAGGTGTTGATAATCTAGAAAAATGGCAAACTTGAGTTTTACTTGTGTTGAATTCAACACTGTTAGCAACTCCCCAATCTAAGATGGTTTTTAAATCAATATTTAATGAGTCTATCAAGTTTGATCTAGCGATATTAAGATTTGATGGTGCATACAAATTTGGCATTTCATGTGACGCATGAAGTGTGCTATCATCAGCAAAACTATGGATGGGATTAACTGTTGAACCTAGCAAGTCATTAATATAGAGAAGAAAAAGAGTAGGTGATAAAGCGGAACCTTGAGGAACACCAGCGTTAGTTGAAAAGATATTCGATGAAACACCATCAACATTGACCTGAAATTTGCGCTCGGAAATAAAGCTTTGTAACCAAGAAATAAGTTGCTCATCTAAGCCGTAGCATCTCAATTTGCAAATAAGATTGTTGTGCCATACTTTGTCAAACGCTTTGGCAATATCAAGTGCGACGCCAAAGGTCTCACCATGGTTTTCAAACGACTTGTTCCAGATATGCGTGACAAAAGAGAGTAAATCTCCCGTCGCTCTTCCTTTACGGAATCCGTATTGTCTTTCATTAAGTAATTTTGACGACTCTAAGAAGCTCATAATATTAAAATTAACATATTTCTCAAATACTTTAGAAACAACCGACAAAATTGATATAGGTCTGTAGTTTCTTGGATCCGTTTTAGCGCCCTTCTTTGGAACTGGTTGTATACTAGCCATTTTCCATATATCAGGAAAAATCCCTTTCTTATATGACAAATAGAAAATTTTAGTTAGGATTGGTGCTAACTCTTTAGCAAAAGTTTTAAGGATAATTGGAGGAATTCTATCAGGTCCAGATGCCTTATTAGTATTGATTTGTAAGAGCATTTTCCGAATGACATTTTTACGAAAAATAATCCGCCCCATTTTGTTAGAAACTCTAGGAATTGGTATAGGTAGAAAATTGGGTTCTACTAATGTAGAATTTAACGAAAAACAGTTACCTAATAAATTAGCCTTTTCTTTGGGGTCAATAATAGGTATATCTCTATCAATAAGAGGAGGTATAGAAGACTTACAAAAATTTCCTTGAACAGCCTTGGCGGTTTTATAAAAATTTCGTGAACCAGTAGGGTGCTCAGCAAATTTATTAGCTTTTTTCCTAATAAATAGATGTTTCTCTGCATCTATTAATTTTCTACATAAATTTCTTTCTATTCGGTATAATCTAAGGTTTTCATCAGACTTGTTTTGAATAAACTTTTGAAAAGCCTTTTTTTTAATTTTTATTGCTTTTTTGCATTTACTTGAAAACCATCGATCAACCTTCGGAACAATCAAACTATTTGGAACAAACCTACTCATACCCATTAGTATTATTTTTGAAAAATTAGAAGCAACAATGTTTGGATCTTGGCTGGAAAGACAATTGCGTTTCCAGGGAAACCATTTAAAGAAATCTCTAAGTCCCTGCCAATTTGCAGCTTTATAATCCCAAACAAGACGAGGATTAGCTTTAAACTGTTTAGGTACTTGTATATTTAAATGTGTGGAGATCAAATTATGATCTGATCCACCCAAAGGCTCTGATACTTTAAATTGAACCAACGTAGGGTCATTTATCAAAAACAAATCGAGCAAGTTACTTTTTTGGCCAAGAATGTCAGGAACTCTGGTAGGCTGATCTATTATCTGAGTGAAATTATGATAAAGAGCAAAAAGTTCAGCTTCTTTACCTAATTCATCAGTTTTAGAGCTGTGTGTAAGCCATTCTTTATTATGAACATTGAAATCACCAAGAACTATAATTTTAGCGTTAGGATATACAGTCAACCTATCTATCTTTTCAGATAGGTCATGAAATAAATTTATGTTCTCCGGTGAGTTGGGCGAGCGATACAATCCAAAGACAAAAAGAGTTTGATTAGAGCAGGTAATCTTAAGGGAAACCATATTGTGAAATTTTGAATTTAATTCAAAATTATTTATTCTCACATATGGTACAGAATTTCTAATAAACGCACAAACACCATGCTTAAAGTAGAAAGAAGATTCAAGCTCATAGTTAGGACAAACATATTTAGTTTTGTCCAACGATACAGCTCTCGCGCTGATAATCGTTTCCGTTAAAAAAAGAATATCAGGCTTAAGATTCTCAAGATAAAGGTGAACTGCATTAAGATTGACGTTCAACCCTCTTATATTAGCAAAATTGATAGACAATTTCGACATTTTAAATTATAGTTAAATTTAAAAATAAATCTGAAAACAATCCTCAAAAAAATTCCAACTAAAACCAAACAAAAGATCAAAAATGATATCTAAATTGACAATTCTACCAGCTGGACAACTTGAAACTATGTCTAAGTTTAACTGTCGAAATTGCCAATTCAAACAATGGATAATAAATTAATGGTTCGACATAAGAGATTGAAGCAAACAGATTAAACCAAACCAAAAACAACGATTAAGGATTAAAAGGAGACCGTGAAAGTTCTTATCTCTTAAAAGTAGTATAGTAAGTATAACTGTGAAATTGCAATTGAAGTTTGGGTTAATTTTGTCTTACACTTAACAAATTAAATTTAAAAAGAAATACAATGTAAAATAATTGTACCTACAGCACAGTCGTTGCTGTTAATTTAGTATTAACAAAATATTAAAAAAAAAATTACTAAATAAATTGTAAAACTTATCTTAATTTCCTCCTGAACCACCGGTAAGGTAAAAATTTTAGATATATTATCGTTTTCCTAAATTTTCTTCAAATTTTGTTCTTAAGTTAATTATTTCTAATTTTGTAATTTTCTTACCTAAAAATAAAAAAGATAAATAGTGTTAATTAGTAAAAATTAAAATTTATTGATATTAAAGTAATAAATATAAAAGAAATTTAATTATTATTTTTTTGCCAAATTTCTTATATTCGAAAATAATACACAGCCGTTTCGTTTGACAGCTGGCCTACTGTTTTTGAACTTCAATTGTCAATTACTGGGTTGAACTTCAATTGTCAATTGTTTTATTTTGGTTCGAATTTTACTAAGTTCATCTGGTTGTTCCAGTGCCTCTCCTGTTTCTTCTAACAAATTAATTCGTCTCAACAAGTCATAGTCTGATCCAAGGAGAATTATTGGCTGATCAAAGCCCACAAAATAATAAGAACAGCCTATGGTCAGATGTAAAGCACTGCAAAGTGCACAGGCAATACCACTAAGATGGATATCCCACTTATTATGATAATTAACCAAGTACGCACGGATGGCAGCAAGCTCTTTTCGGTTAACACGTTCCCTGGTGTTTGCTTGCGCGCATACACCCAAATATAACTATTATTCACACCATAATTCAGCAACTACCCTTTGAACATCTTGGATTTGAACTGTGAACGAAAGTGGAACGACCGCCAAAACAACAAAAATATAAAAAGCATGAGTTTCCAGTGCCCGACAGATTCGGATGACAATTTACGGAGCAGGAACAGAAATATAAACTTGGTAAAATGATCTATAATAACAAATATAACGCTGTTGCCGGACCTGAACCTAGGACATGAGCCTAAAATGACCCATGCTCTCGGCTCGCTGACCCATGCTCACGATTTTGAAATAGTTGACCGTAGAACGCAAGAGTCATTTGAAGCTTTCACAGCCTCACATATTTCATATAGCCTTGCATACCTCGCATACCACCTCTCCTTCATGCGGCATGTCAGCTACATGAAAGTTAAGTTTCTTAAACACTAGACCTTCGACTGTTCACAGATCAGTAATAGAACCTTGCGAAACTTCTTTGATCTTTATTAGTTTCACGTATTCGTCAAATTTAAAAACAGTAGAATTTTTAATAAAAATCCACCATATGCTTTATACTCGCGGCCTAGTTATCTACTGAAAACATCATTGAAAGAGCATCTGGAACAGTACGCAAACTGCCCCGTCTGTTTTCGATTGTAAAATAGTACCTTTGCAGCTTGCCAACCGACCCGATAGATCCTTCTGCTGCATCAACCATTTAAGAGAAGAGTGATCAGTGATAACTTTAAACGTGTGACGCTGAATGTAGAAGCGGATTTTTGTATTTCCAGGATAGCAGCCAGGCATTTCTTTTCGCTAACAAAGAAGTCAATAATGTCTTTAACAAGTTAAAAACAGCATCTGCTTCCAGGATTCATAGGAGTTTACAGCTGATTTTTTGGTAAATCTGAAATCGGGGTTGAGTTCGAGAGTGAGGCAAATTCAGAAATAAATCGACGATATTAACCTGTCATGCCGTGTTTCAACCTTTCTAGGACGGGAAAATTGACGATTGCAGCAGTTTTCTCGTCGTCGATTTTTAACACACATTTGCCGACTATGTATCCTAGATACCGCACTTTCTAGATCAAAAAGTTGCTCTTTTCGATATTTATAGTCAAGTTCGTACGTTTTAGGATCCAGCAACCTTCGCAAGTACACTGATATATTTTTCAAACGTATCAGTGACTAAGAGAAGATCGTCTAGACTTGGTCCATCAACTTCGTCATGGTTTGTGGTGCGTTGCACAGTTTGAAAAGCATTCTAACGAACTGATACAATGGCTGACCAGGGATTAAAACGGCATTTTTATCTGTGAACTATCGTTCTAAAGGAATCTGCCAAAAAGTATCCTTCAGTTTCAGACTGGATACGAAGTTGGCCTGAAGCAGACGATTAAGAATGCCGTCAATTTGTGAAAGTAGTTATGCATCGTTTTTAGTACAAGCGTTTACCTTGTGGGAATTAAGACAAACACGGACCTTACCTGTCTCACGAATAAGTATTACAGAAGAATTCCAGGGATTGAAAGTCTTCTCTATCACTTCCAGCGTCAGCATCCGATCCAGTTCATCTTCCATTATTTTCTCTATGGGTGGTGAAATAGGGTAGTGGCGTTGTTTGATGGGAACAGAGTCCCCTACCTCAATTACATGTTGCAACACATGTCTGCATGCATCCCAAGCCTTTCACTAAATATGACGGAAGATGGCGAATCACATCCTGTAGCTTTGTATGTTGACCCAAAGTCAGATCATCCGGAAATGATTCCACAGTCTTTATCGAAGGAGAAAAAATATTGGATCGAGTAAAGTGAATGTTTGGAAAAAATCAATATCCAAGTACAAATCGTGAGTAAGGGATAGTATTATAAAGAATGTAAACATTTTGATTTGTCCTTGAAAAGCAATGGGAGTAGTAACGTAATCTTCAACTCGCTGTTTAGTACTATCAGCTGTAGCTATTTTAACAGAGGTAGGATTGAGTATATTAGGCATTTCTAAAAGTTCACGGGAAAAATCACCCCCAATAATACTTTGCATAGCGTGATACCGAGCATCGTGAGCAAGTGTATTGATATTTTACACACTTTTTGAGTACATGGTTTTACGTATCCGCTATTAGTTACGCATCCTAAGGGAAGGCCTCGAAGAAGTTCATCCAATCAGAACATTTATTCCTAACTCGGCTCTTTGTACCAAATAGGCATGCAGCCGTTGCTGTGGTGTTTTATAAAATATAGATGGTATCGCAGATCAAATCGAAGTATATTCCACATGTGTGTTAAAATTCATTGTCTAATAAAACACAAATTCGAGCTTTCATATAGACATAATACACACACCCATGCTACAAGACAACACTTAGAGATTAATCTGGGCCAAGTAAAAACTAACGCAGGCCTGACCACATTAGGCAGGCCTGACCCTTCCTCCCACAGAGGAGTTAATTTTTTTTACCAGACTCAATAAGAAACACGCTTAGTATTGCACGATTTAAACACGACAACATTTCTCTGAATTATACATACAACAGTAAATAACACATACAGTTAATATAAGGAGCGTTCAATATGACTGAAGCAACTGAAAAAAACAACAACAATTGCAAACAATTTTTCTGTTGTTTCAATTGCTTCAGTCAAATCGAACCGAATATGAAAATGCAAAAAAAAAAATCAAACCATAAAGGATTGAAAAAAGCCTAATTTTTTACTTAAAGGCTTAATTTTGAAATTAAAATTATAAAAAAAATACGAAATAATTAGAAATCTGAATTGAAAACAAATAAAAATGTTACTGAACAAGATTCATTCTTTTGTAACATCACATTATTTTGAATTAATAAATAAATAAAAAAAACATCATTTCGCTTAAAAATTATTTTACTATCAGAAACATTGGTTGGAAATCAGAGGACAAATCAGAAAGAGAATCTATGATGATAGAACTATTTACTTTGCTAAGTGCTGGTTTTGTGAAAACAAAAATGATCAATTTTCTAGCGGGATTTACTGAAGCCATCCGATTGAGTGCAGCAAAGTAAGTATTGCTAGTATCACTAGTTGATTGCGTGTACCTCCAATGGATAAAGGTGATACTGGACATACTAATGAATTCAGGAGATTGACTATTCTCAGAATGAATATACTTTAGATCCTAAACAAAAGTAGACGTACCTGGTAAAGTACAGGTGACTGTTTCCACAGGAGTAGATAACGATATATTTATGGCGGAAAAAAGGAGTGTATGACAATAATTCAATCGAGCTAAAAACTAAACTACGAATTCGATAATCAGAATTTAAGTAGACCATTGGGAACGACCGAGGTGTTCTATAGTCGACCCTTGAGCAAAATTTGAGTTACCTACATTTGACTCATTTTGGTTTGACAACATCTGATTTCCCGCAACCAAAGCAAATAATCGTACGTTCAGCCTCGCATTCATAAAATGAATGACCTTGTTTTCAACAATTCCAGCAGTTTCCAGTAGCAAGTGTAAGTGTAGTTATATCCAATTGTTTGTCATTCTATTTGATTTTTATGTTCTATTCCATAAATTATTCTCTAGTACCTAATATTTCAATAAGGAATCTTAATAATGCAGAGGATCATAATCTTCGAAACTTTGATAATAAAAATAATTTATAATAATGATTGGGAAATAAATCAAAAATAGAACAAAATAACATTTCAATCATTTTATAATTTTAAATTCACCTCATAAAACTGCTGCAAAACAACTATAATCGATCAACAAATGGTGAAAAAATTAGCATACATAAATAATTTTGAAAATATTCTCTGCGATTAAATTCAATTTTTCTAGAAAGTGTGATATAAGTTAACGATTTACCAATCTAAAAGTACAATATTTTGCATTCGAATTTAAATACAATCGCGTTGAATTCATCACAATAGGCAAATCTCAACTTAAAAATATGAAACAAAAGTCGATGCAGCATTTTCTCCAAGCAATGCGGTGACGCTTCTAGTCCACATCTGCATACTGGATTAGATCATGCAGAGCACATTTAATTGATTTTTTTACAAGCCAAACATTTTTTACATGCCGAAAAACAAAATACCTTAGTGTAAGGCAAATAAAAATACATGTAGACTGCTATGCCCTTTGTGCCATGTGTAAGGGTATGCATTGAAATTGTTAGTGAACTAATCTTGTTAGTGTCAACAGAAGCTATATTATGAGGCTAAGCATCGCTATACTTGGCCTTTATATTAATATATACAGTAAACACTACATACATTTTCTGGGTGCCAATAAAATCAAAGGAATTTGATCAATCAAATTCTAATAAAATTATCAGTTCTCTTAACATACATTACGTTCCATCATAACATTCTGTTTTATACAGAACATCAACGTGGTTAGCATTCAATCTATAATAATTTATAACCATTTTGGTTTTTACTGTATATTTTGAATATATTTACTGTATATTTAGAATAATTTCCCAAGGGCGGTGATAATTCGAAATAATCTTTTGCTAAAAATTTCAAAAGCAAGTATATTGAGAAAAGTACGAGGCCGTAGGCCGGGGGCTTTTATCAATACCACTTGCTTGAAGAATTTTCCAAAAAATTATGAGAATTTATCAACGAACGAGGGCACTTCGTTTAGAAAATTTTTCGTTTATTTATATATTTTGTTATGTATAATTCATGGCCTACTGTAATAGCCGTTGGCCTACTGTAATATCAGTTAATTATTTCAAAATTAATTGATAATTTTTAATATCCCAGTAGGTCAGACGTATAAATATTTGTTATTAGTATAATTCAAATGTTGTTGGTGAAATTGAATGATGTCATTACATTTTAGAGGATTTCATTGGTTTAAATTAAAATAAAACTAAGGCAAAAAATTTTCAGTAGTAATTTCCCAAGGGCGGTGATAATTCGAAATAATTTTTTGCCAAAATTATCGAAAGCAAGTAAGGGCTATTATCAATATCACTTGCTTGAGGAATTTTCCAAAAAATTATGAGAATTTATCAACGAACGAGGGGAATTAGAAAATGTTTAGCCATTTTCCATTTCTTTATATATATTTTTTATGAATTATACGTTGGCCTACTGCGATATCAGTTAATTATTTCAAAAAATATTTGATAATTTTTAATATCCCAGTAGGCTAGACATATAACTATTTGTTTTTAATATAATGCAAATGTTATTGGTGAAATTGAATGATGTCATTACATTTTAGAGAATTTCATTGGATTAAATTAAAATAAAGCGAAATCCGATTTATAGCGAAATCCGAAATTCGACGCCCACGCCGTGCTGCCTGGGTGATGCTGACATAATTGTATTGGAGCCAAGCAGAGTAAAAACTGCTTAGTCAATGACGCTACATCATGGCGAATTGGCGCCTTAAAACCAATGCGACTCATGTGTCTATTCTCCATGTCAGGGGCGGCTTGGAGCGGGCGTCTGTCTTGAATCAAGCGGCTCGCTATATAAACGTGTAAAAAGGTTGGTTCTGGTGACCTCAGTATGCAAAAAGAACAATTTCACCAAAATTTGGGTTGGGCTTAAGGTTAACACCCTAGCCCTGGAAAAAATTATTTGTTAAATTTGGAAATCAGAAAGAGAATAACAGACCCGGAGTTATAAATAGAATTTTACCTGGACGTGAAAAAGGACCAGAAAACCGAATTGGAACGTAGAACGTGCGCAGCCTGAGCGCTCCTGATGCTCTTATAAGTCTAGAAACAGAGGCTGAGAGGTATAGGATGGATATTATTGCTTTACAAGAAATTAGACAGCCGATAATCGGAAAACAAGATTTGGATAGTCACTCTCTATACTGTAGTGGTCATCCTTCTCGAAGATAATTTGGAACTGGCTTTCTTGTTGGTGCACGTATACAAGAAACCGTGATGAAATTCATCCCGGTCAGTGAGAGGATCTGCTACCTACGTGTACGCGCTACATATAACAATATTTCTCTTATTGCCGTGAATGCACCTACTGAAGCTAAGACCGTCGACGAGAAGGATAATTTCTACATAGCACTGGAAAAGGTTATGAAACAAACACCAACACACGACTACATTATAGTTCTTGGTGACTTTAATGGGCAGGTTGGAAGAGATATCTTTTATGGAAATGTGGTGGGTCCCAACAGCCTGCATTTGAACTCGCATTATAATAGTGAGAGAATGACTGAGTTTGCATTATTAAATAATTTGAGAATTGCCAGTACGTTCTCTCCGCATCGATCGATTCATAGGCAGACTGGGGTCTCACCGAATGAAAACACTCGAAATCAAATTAATCACGTTCTAGTAACAGCACTTTTCTTTTCGAGCGTTCTGGATGTGCGATCCTTTAGAGGTGCATACATTGGAAGTGACCACTTCCTTGTATGTGCTATGATTAGGTTCCACTTCCCAAATCCAAGCATTCCAAAATTCAATCAACGGAAACGTTTTAACATCTCATCATTAAAGAATGCTGAAACGGAAGAGAGATATCAAAACCATACTGCCGAAACATTGGATAAATCAGGAATCATTTATGGAGACGTCGATAAGTCATGGTATTTGCCCAAAGATACTGTTTTAAGCGCTGCTGAGGGAATACTTGGACGACCACAGAACCACTCCCAGAAGCCATGGATGGATCAAGCATACCTTGACGCTATTCAATACAAAAGAGATTGCTATCTGAAATGTCTACAAGGACGCAACACCAGGTCCACGTAGGAGAACTATAAACTGGCAAGACGAGCCGTTACAAAGCTATGTAGATGAACGAAGAGAGAATGGTGGAAGACTGTGTGAGGAGATTGAAAGCTTTAATAAGGACATCAATCGCGTAACTTCTTTCAACAGGTTAAAACCTTAAAGAAGGGCCCTCAAACTAGATCGACTGATATTCAAAACAAAGATGGGGAGCTACAAGTAGACCTTAAAAATATTTTAGATACTTGGGCCGCTTATTTTGAGAATCTTCTCATTTTAAACGACCAGCAACAAGTCGGGCGACGAGCAAAGCTTATTGGTGCGTCAAAGGTACATGTAGACAAACCAACCAAAGAGGAATTCGAAGTGGCGCTGTCAAAATTAAAACGCAATAAAGCACCTGGAATCGACGATATAACATCCGAAATGATTGTACATGGTGGCGAAACTCTATCCTTAAGATTGTTTGAACTTGTTCAAATGATCTGGAGGACTGAAACCATGCCACAGAACTGCAACACAGTTAAGCTGATATCAATCCATAAAAAGGCAATCGCATACAATGTGCAAACTACAGAGGAATTGCTCTCCTTTGTACAGCATATAAGATCTTTTCCTACATTTTGCTATCCAAAATCAATCCTTTTGCTGAACAACTGTTTGGAGAATATCAGTGTGGTTTCCGGCAGGGCCGAGGTACTGCCGATGCACTTTTCTCGATAAGGATGATTTTGGAAAAGTGCCGAGAGTTCAAAATACCTGTGCACCAGCTCTTCATTGATTTCAGGCAGGCCTACGACTCTCTCGAACGAGAGACTCTATGGTCTGCTCTGGTGTCAATGGGAATTCCTGGTAAACTAGTATCACTATGCAAAATGACAGTACAGAACTCTCAATGCTGTGTGCGAGTAGAAAACGAAATATCAAAATTTTTTAAAGTCGACTCCGGATTAAGACAAGGTGATGCTATCTCTCCTATACTTTTTAATTTAGCCTTGGAATATGTGTGCCGTCAAAAGAAACTACCGACTAATAACAATATCTTGTCAATGAACTCAGTACAGATGATTGCTTACGCTGATGATGTTGTCATCCTCGGCCGAAGTAAAGCTGTTATGAGTGAGACTTTCAAGTTGCTTGAGAGCGGGGCTAGGAAAATTAGTCTGCAAATTAACTACAATAAAACCAAACATATGAATGTTTCAAGAGAGGCTGAGAACAAAGATTTGATGTGCGGTGATGAACGAATTGAAGGAGTTGAATCTTTTAAATATTTGGGATCAATGATTGACTCAAACAACAGCGTACTTACAGATATAAAAGCTCGAATCGCTGCAGGTAATCGAATTTTCTAATCAATCAAACCTCTCCTTGGATCACCGTATGTATCAACTAACACCAAGCTTAAGTTATACAAGACATGGATTAGACCGGTTGTGATTTATGGGTCACAAGCGTGGACCCTTACACAAAATGGATTCACATTTATCTGTATTTGAGCGTAAGATCCTACGCTACATTTTTGGTCCACTTAAGACAGACGATGGAGAGTATAGAACCCGATATAACTTTAAAATCAGAGACCTTCTTGAGGGTCCTGCTATAATAGGTTGTATCCGTTCTAATAGGATTGCTTGGTTTGGGCATGTTCTACGAGCCGATTCACGGTCTGGAATGATTAGAAAAATGTACGTTAGTACCCCAGGGAGTGGGCGACCGCGAGGTAGACCATGACTACAATGGGAGACTGACGTAATAAACGATTTTAAACAAATCGGCTGCCATGGTAATTATGTCGCTGTTGCAAATGACCGTGGTGAATATTCAAAACTGTTTAGCCTGGCAACGCTCCTATATAGAGCATGAACGCATTTAAAAAAAAATTAAAATAAAACTAAGGCAAAAAATTTTCTGTATAATTATCTGACACACATGCAGAAAATATTCAGAAAAATTTCCTATGTTGGGAATTGAGCACGGTATCTTTATGTTACAAAAGTGTCACTTTAACCGCACAGCTAGAAAGTTGAAAACTGGGTTCTGTATTTTAATAGCTTCAGTCCACACCATGCAGTTGCCGGTATTCTACTTGAAAAGAAAATTGGCAATTAAATCTTTATACATGTTAAGAAATGTCAACACTTCTGACAGAATTGAATAAAAAGCGAATTTTTAATTTGGCTAAGATTATTAACGTATTGACTCTGTCACTTTTGATCACGATGGAGTAGCTCATATCTCACAGTACTTTAATAACGATAAAAATGGTAAACTCCTTAGACTTTGGTTGCTAGTTACCAAATGAGTCATAGATTGTGCAAAGAGTAAGCCTTTTTCTAAAATTGAAACTACCACACCGTCTTTCTATAAATAACTCCAACATTATGTTTTGGAAGAGCCTTAAAAAAGTCATGACATACATAGTAATGCACAAAATATTGATATTTTTCTTCTGGCACATCTATCTTCAAAGGATTAACCATGCGGATGGTCCGTTATGAACAGAACAGAAACGGATACTTCTAGCATCGACCTTTTTCATTTCTAGAATATTACTCTACGGTCTGATCGATTCAAATGCACGGAAAATGGGTTGGATCGATCTTAGTAGTTGGATAGCGGAGGCATGATATAATATAGATTAAAGGGTTCACAAAAAGAAATCTGGAATTAAGCATCTCTGAAAAAATTTCAAAAAACTTCTAAGCCTTCAAACTCGCAGATTGGGTGTAGTATAATAAAATTATAGGTTAATTTTGAAGAGATCAATTTGAAAACTTTAGTAGGAGTCTTATGAATTTTATTGTGAATCTATTAAAACGACCACAGAGGATTCTGTATTGTTAAGGACTTTGACAATAGCAAGTATTGGCGGGACAATAACCTAACCAAACCATGTTTTTTTCGACCAACCATACAATGGAGTATCCATTCTTGGGTAAGTACTTAGAGAGTTTCCATAGAATGCGTTTCTTTAGCATGCGCATAGGTGAAAGTTAATTTGCAACTACCTGATGTTTGTTAGATGGTAAGGCTTTCATAGACAATTTCATATTGGACAATTGCAGATTACGTGTTGTTTGTTTTTTTTAGACAATTTAGAATATTTCCAAAATAGCTGCTTTCAAAATGATAAATAATTACTTTTTGTTGTAATTTAGTTCAATTCTTCCCGAGTTAAGTTAAATGAAACTGCAAATCGATCCCAATAAGTTATATTTTGTAATCGATTGCAACTATAAAATATATCAAAATTAAAATAAAACTTTCTAAATTAAATTAATAATCCGAACAATTGTAAAAGGGTTAATGCTTTAACTTAATGTTGTGTTCTTCAATTAAATATTTTCATAAACTAAAAATGAAATTAAAGTAATAAACTAAGCTTCAATTAACCATAATTAAGCTTTCAATTTCAATTTGACTTTGAAATATTTTAATTGTCTTTTATTATGTTGAATAGATGGCAAATTTGTACAGTTTTTGATTGAAAGTTTTTATGAAGATAAAATTATAAAGTAATTACACGCATTATTTATTTCGAAACTAGAAAATAAAAACCGAGCTTTGTTATTAGGACTAACGATTTATCAACCCATCATGTAAGACGAAAATTAAATTTAAAAAAACGTACGTTAGAGAAAATCGTCTTCACTTTTTCTTTTTTGTCACGTTTTTGTTGTTTTTGTTTTAAAGTTAAAGCAATAAAGTTTTTGTTTTGTTTTCATGTGATATTATAAATAATATAAAATTATTTATTATTGGTTGTTATGAGAAATATGTCGTATGATTTGGAGAAAAGTTAACATAAATTTTTCAGTGATCACAAAAAAATACTAACGACTTATTGATTTAAGAGTTTTGGTTTAGTAAACCGTTGATTAATATCTCTAGAGAAAAACCATTATTTGTATGGTCATTTTCTAATCAATATGAATTTTAGATTTCTTTGTTTCTTATAATTTATTTGAACAAGAAAATTTTTCTTTGGAAAGTTAAGGTTTGTTTTATGTTTTCTTTAATTAATTTTAATAATGTAAAATAATACCAAACCTTTAATTTGATAATATAAAATTTACATAAATTAATATAATTATTTTTATTTACTTATTAAGAATGATTTTTGTAGGTCGAAAGACGGTTAAGATTATTATAAATATTATTATAATAACACATTTTACATATACTAAGCCGTTCCGAAATACAAAGCAAGTATTTTAAAGTGAAACAATATTTTGGAAGTAGTTTAAATCGACGCAACAAAAAATAGTTAATTAAATAGAAAGGAACAAATTGTTTAATTTTGATCTACGGATGTGGGGACCCCATGTACTCCAGTTCCTTCTATAGCTAGTGGCAAATGACTTATGAGTTATGACTTATGAGTTAAGGTGTAGTATCATATACGACTGGCAATAGTGAAATATCACTAGAGAAGGTAATATCTTAATGCTGCTGGTGACTGTACTGTTTTTAACCAACGATAGTACTCTCGATCTTAGTTATGGAATGTTCCATGATGACGGCATGATATTACTTTCTCGAAAAAATTAATCATTGATGAAGACCGTGCGTTACATGATCAAGGAATATGCTCAAAAACTGCTAGAGTTGATTTCTCTGATGATTCCCAGTGTTTTGAGCCTTTTGAACAAACGGTGTTTCTTATGCTTATAGCATGAAATTCTGTGTATTGCCTTTTTGTAGGTAGGTCTTTTCCCATTTCCAAAAAAGGTTCTCGAAAACAATGTAAGAGACCTGTAGCTGACAAAGAAGTTGATCTCTTTTTTATACATGCAAGAGACTATTTTTAGAAACAGATTTGCAGTTCGGAAGCTTTGATCATATGTGATATGTTTTATATGCGAGGGTTTATTATTATTGTTAGTCTTATATTATCATCATTAATTTAGATCTTTGTTTTTCTTTGATCTTTGTTTTTTATTTTAGGTTGCTCAAAGCCAGATTTTTAGTTTAACATAATCACTCACACATACCAGTACTGTTCTGGATGAGATAGTAATGAGGTGTGATACTTTAGTTTTCTTCTTTTTCTCCATAACTGAGTATCTAGTTCGTATAATCTTCTGAATATATCTCAACTAAAACAAGCTGTTGTTTCTACGGTTTGATCCAGGTACTGTTAAAACCATTTTTCAAACAGTTTCTAGTTTTTCCGAAGAAAGGTCGGTTATTTTTGGCGCCCTAATTGATGTGCTTTCGGTATCCAAATTTCTCGTAAGTGAAGCCATGAATCTATAAAACCAACTAATACTATATGTTACAAATATATTTGTCGATCAAGTTCCACGGTTATCCAATGTAACAAGTCGCATTTTTCCTTGAAATAATCTCTTATAAACTGATATGATTTTCCCGATCCTCCACCATAGAAGTCTCAAACTCTGACCTTCATAATCCTTTGGTCTTCCGATGTAACTTTTACCAAGTTACCATAAATTAATTCAATAAGCGATTTTTGTAGTCAGCTTTTATGGAGAATTTAAATCTTTTCCCCTTTAATGTGTTAAGATCTCTAGGTGAGCGGTTTCGACACTTACCTCAATACGGCATAAACCATCTCTGGCAGTTTTCAACCTTTGTCCTTTTGTCCGCCACTGTTTGAACAGAGTTAAGGTTCAGTTAAGGTTATTAACTTTTGTTTTGCTCCTTTAGGTAGATACGTACGCTGATAGTTTAGTATGGTACAGGGGGTGATTGGTCGCTAGTACAGAACTCTAGATACTGGGCGTCCTCTAATTTTAATATTGCTTTACCACAACACAAGAATTTGTTGTGGCGTACCGTTTTTCACTCCCTAATTTCATTCAACCTCTGTATGGCTAATAGTTGGCTTGAAAATAAAGACGAAAACGATGCTTCTCTACACGCATCACCAAACTCAATAAATTCAAATTCATGTTCAGATCGTGTTTGATTTATCACCAGATTTTCATTCGGGTAATACAAGTATTAAGCTCGACGATAGTTAACCTATCTCACTAAGCTCTAAGGTTATGTCAAAAATGAGATACCGTGAGTCAACCACAAAAGAGTGCTCTGGCACGTCTGACGTGTCGGAAGAAGAGGATAATCAATTCACAAACGATTCTGATTTTGCTCAAGAATCTGCAATGGGGACCGCAAGTGATTCAGAATCCAACAGTAAATCTTACACGTCAGCTGTAACCATCACATCGGATATTCACCGAAAAGTAGCTAATATTCATAAGTCCAATATAGTTGGATTGAATGACCCGGAACCGGACGTTTCTCGATCCATCAATCAGACTCAATACCTTCTTTCCACAAACAAAAGGCGCAATAGAGCACTAATAAATAAAAAAAAACCCTCTAAAGAGAAAGCCAAACAAGCCTGTGCCCTACCCAAATCCTTTGACATTGACTGCCCTTGTTGAAAATGAGATGCCTTTGATCGACCAACAAAAACAACTGACCAACAAATACAACTGATATACTTCTCAGGCTAGGAAAGAGCCAGAACTGCGGTTTTCTTCCACAAACGCTTAAAAGTATTTCCTTTAACAGAATTTATTTGCAGAGATCTAACAACTGTGCGGATTGAAATCCTTCTTCCTCATAGCAGAGTTCGCAAGTTCATTTAACATCTGTGTACTTTCCAGGAGATGAGGAGTAAATACCACCTGATAAGGCAAGCAAGCGTATTCGAAATTTCAAGGACAGACACTACAACCTGTGCAATCACATTACAGTGCTCACAACTTAAAAACTGCCAAACTTAAAAACAGTCACTGTCAGCTGGTCAAAACGCTCATTCCTGGTAGCCTAATCGGGCATCTGACAATCCTTTCGGAACTGCAGAACGAAGTGAAGACCTACCATATTTTGGACTGTATGCCAGTTTCGTGTGTTCGGCTGCAGGACTAAACCGCCGTTAGCACTGGATATCTCTGCCGAGACTTTTGCCATCAACTACTGTGCAATACTGAGTGCCGAAAGAGAATACACCAACGAATATTTATACATTATTTCTGATAGTCAGGCGACGCTATTGGCTCTGAATTCAACTTCAATTCAAAGCTAGCGTGGGAATGCTATAAAAATCTATAAAAAATTGCCGAAACTAACCGCGTTACACTTGTGTGGGTACTTGGTCACACAGGAGGACAGGGAAATATAATAGCAGACTTGCTAGCCAAGATGGCCGCCACAACAAAGTTCACTGCTCTAGAACCGTGCTTTGGACTAAGCAAGAGCTCACTCAAATGCGTTGTCCAAAGTTGGGAACAGGAACAAAATAAACAGTTATGCAGTATGCGAGAAGGTCTACTGCTTTTAAAAAAGTTTCTAGACAACTTCCCCGTCTCCCCTCTTAAAACAATCGATCTTGAGATAGAGTCTCTGAAGATCTTAGCATATGGTGAGTGACCGCTGACATGGTCTGAAAAATCACCATCTTAACAAATTAGGCTGCCGCAGATCACTAAGCTTGGTAAAGGGAAACTAATACTTTCTTCAGCTATCTAGCTAATTAAATATGTTAAGGAGCTTGAATTCGACCACACTGCACATTCTGCGGTGACATTGGCGTTATCTGTAGTATAACAACATCAGGGTTAAGCACAATAGATCTCTAGCTCGCATTGCTACTCGAACTAGCTAACTAATTAGTTCAGCTTCAAGCCCCCTCCCCCCAATAAAATAAAAAAAGAGGGTGAAGTGCGTTTAGATTTTGATCCTGCAAATGGTCAACCTTCAATAGAATCACTTTCATTTTTTCTTGTGTCGTTTTTTTATATTTAAAATCTCCTGATTAGAGATCGCAATCACGGGATGTTTTGCTTCACGAATCCCAGCATCAAGGGGTTTGTGAAGCAAAAACTCCCGGGATTGCAAACCTTACTTCTGATGATTCAGGTCCTTCGTTTAACCTAGTTATAATAATACAATAAGAGACCAACCCAAAAAAGTACACAATGTTTTCAACTCGTGTCAAACATCAGCATACTGTTACTGTTCATAAATGAATAGGAACAGTACACACCCTTTGATTTTTTGGGTGAAACATTATTGATTGTGTTTAATTTAATTTCAGCTTTCAATGGAGCTACTAAGCTAGATATATTTCGTTATAAGTCTATGCCAAACATTAATTAGGTTTCCTTAAGGTGCAATGAAGAATAAATGTAGTTTTTCTTCTGCATCCCGTCAACTACAGTTTTAGATCTGTTAGGATTAGCTACAGTGATATTAGAATTTCAAACCCCTTTCTATTCACCGATATAGGCTTAAGATCCAAACAACAAAAGCGCTCATACCACCGTAATATTATATTTGTTGTTGAAGTGAATATATTCGTTCAGTCACCAATACCATCAACGTAACACACTTATGTTATAAATATGTTTAATGACAATTTTACGTACTACCTTGCTAAGCACTTATTTTATACAATTAAACAATAGCATAATATCAACTCTGAAATTTGTAAAATGAATAATTATTCTAATGAATCAATTAAAATGCATCTTAAAAATTCAAAAAAGTGATACCAAACCTTAGCCTTGGTCTTAACCATCAATTAGATTTGTCTTCACTTACCTAAAATAATAAAAAAATTAATTAATTTTTGTATAAAAATAAAAATTTAAACAAGAAAAGTCGTAGAATTAAAAAAAATTAAAGGAGATCAGATAAATAAATCTTCATGACGACGACTTTTTTTTGTTTTTTTTTTTTTTTTTTTTCCAGATAATTGTTTATTTATTTATTGCATTTTAAATACATTTTCTGAGATCAGTATATATTACTTTACAGCAGATTACATAATTTTAGGTTTGAAATAATGTTTTTTTTTTTTAATGTTTTGCATAAGTATTTTTGTATGAACTGGATAATTTACATTTAGGTAATTCTTAATTCTACTTAATACTAACCTAAATCTAGTTGTTTTTTTTTTTTTAAATTTACCTTATATGTGAAACAGAAACGGCTAAGAAATAGTTACAGACAAGTTTTGAATCAATGTATTATCATTATATATTAATTTATTTATATAGTTGCTATAAAGTTCATCAGTGTAAGGTTTAATATACTTCATATTTGCTAGAGAGTGAAGCCTTGAAGTGCTATATCTATTTGGTAGCTTAAATATTAGTTTTAGGAACCTGTTTTGAATTACTTGGAATTTTTTTAAGTGAACGCTTGCCATTTTACACCATATGGGACAACCGTACATAATAACATTTAGTACCATTACTTTATATATTAACAATTTGTTACTTATACTAAGCTTAGATTTTTTGTTTAGCAAGGGGTATAAAACTTTTAGAAGCATATTGCATTTTGCTTGAATTACGGTCGTGTGTTCTTTAAAAGTAAGACGTTTATCTAAATGAATGCCTAAATATTTTACTGAAGTTTTCCATTCAAGAGGCACGCCATCAAGTATTATCGGTCTTTGTGGAGTTTTTCTTTGAGCTCTACAGCGCGTGAAGTATATTGCTTCGCATTTCATCGGGTTTAATTTTAGTTTCCATTTTTTTAAAAATTCCAGTATATCAATGATGTACAATTCCAAGTTATTCAATATAGTTTCCGCATTTTCATTTGAACAATATAAGGCCATGTCATCTGCAAACAGAGCCAACTCTCCGTAATTTGTCTGAGGTATATCGTTTATAAATAAATTAAATAAAATAGGGCTGAGAACTGCTCCTTGAGGAACACCTGCTTTAACATCAATTGAGGGAGACATAGAGTTTCCAACTTGAACTTGAAAGGTTCTTCCTGCTAGGTAGGATTTTATGAGTTTAATTAAATATAGTGGGAAATTCAATCTATACATTTTAAACACTATTCCGTCCATCCATACCTTATCGAAAGCATGTTCCAGGTCTAAAAGTATCATTCCTGTCGATTTTGCATCATTTCTATTTTGTTTGACATGATCCGTAATTCTGTGGATTTGATGTATCGTTGATGATTGTTCTCTAAATCCCAGCTGCTGATTTATAAGTATGTTGTTATCTAAAATAAAGGATTGAAGTCTATTTTTGATGGAGTATTCAAAAAGTTTTCCAAGAGTGTTCAGCAGACTTATTGGTCGATAGCTTCGAGATATTGTTGGGTCCTTACCGGGTTTCAAAATTGGGATTATCTTTGCGTGTTTCCATTTGGTTGGAAAGTAGCTCAGTGTGTAACATTTATTAAAGATGATTTGTATAAAGCTAATCCCTTCTATCGGGAGCTTTTTTAATAATAAATTCGGAATTTTATCAACCCCAGGCGATTTAAGTGGACGAATGACCTTTAGAATGTCTTGTATTTCAGATATTGAAACCAGTTCAATTTCATTGGTATCAGGCTCTTGTGAGATTATTTTGGAATTAATTTCATTGCATACAGTATTAACAATCTGTTTATTTGTATCGTTATTTAAATCAATGTTATGTACGTCTTGAAAGGTTTTGGCTAACTTTTGAGCTTTTTCCTCATTTAAGAATAATTGGGTTGAGTTAACATCTACTTCATTGTTTTTTAGAGGTGGTATAGGGCGAGGTTTGTTTTTCACTTGTTTTACAGTTTTCCAATAACGTTTTGATTGATGTTCTAGACTCATCAATTTATTTTGCCATTTTTTATCAATGATCTCTAGGATTTTTTGACGTATAATTTGGTTCAGATTGTTAAGCAACCATTTTTCATGATATAACTTATGTCGTATCCAGCGTCTTCTCACTGTATTCCTTAGTTTTATAAGTTTTAATAAATACTCCGGAAAAATTAATTTTTCAACAAAGGTGCTCGAAACAAGTGGGGTACTACGGTTTCTCGCTTCTTGAATGGTATCAGTGAGGAATTCAATTGCATTATCTACATCATTGATATTTGAAATATTATTTTCAAAAGCATTTAGTTTGGTAGTAACGTAATATGAGTACATATTCCAATCACTTCTGTTATAGTCATAGGTTTGAAATTGACTATTACTTTGTGTACACTCAAAATCCAATGAACAGAGAACCGGTAAATGATCAGACCTCAAAGCATTTATTGTTCTAACATTTTCAATGTTATAATTAACATTTGTTAGAAATAAATCAAGGACACTAGGTGCCCCACTTGATCTGTAAAATGTTGGATCGTCTGGTGAAATTAACACACAGTTGTCACTGCAAGTAGTTAAAGTGTTAAGGGTTCTTCCACCTGTATTATTACGAAGGCAGTTCCACGATGTATGTCGACAGTTAAAGTCACCACCTATCAGGTAGGGACTTCGATATCTAGTCAATTTAATTAAATCATTCCGAAAGTTTGGATTATTTGAATATGGGCAATATATTGCAAATATTTGTAAATTTAAACCGTTGTTCAAAGCAATGCTGACACCAATGGATTCAATGCACTGTAAGTTTAAGTCTGAAAGTAAATTATGCTTTATACTTTTTTTAAGAAGAATTGCTACACCACCTTTATTTTGAAATATGCGATCTCTTCTATATAGTACATAATTTGGAATCGAGAATTGAATACTGGAATTTAAATGGGTTTCACTAAGAAGTATTATATCTATATTGTAACTTTCTAAAAAATGTATAAGCTCGTGTTTTTTATGTTTAACGCTATTTGCGTTCCATGTACATATTTTGAGTTTTTCAATTCGCTCCGACATACTTGATGGCGAGACCTGTAATGAATTCAAATTGATCAATTTTAGTTTTGCAATGTCTTAAGCCTTTAACAACTTCAGAAAAAATATTTAGCAACTCACGTGTATCAAATAGATCATCGTCTTGCTTGACAATAGCAGATGCACTATGCTTACCATATATTCCTAAATTATTATTTAGAGTATCAGAAGAATTGCCTGGTTTTACACTTGCTGTTTGTGTTGGTAATGATGGATAATCATCTAAATTAAAGTTCCTAGATGCCTGCTTTACATAATTTCTTGAATTGATCTCAGTTTTTAATTTCAAATAATTTTGTCTTGCTGGACATAACACTGCATTAGCCGGATGGTTTCCCTCACAGTTTGCACATTTGTGTTGAGCTACATCATCTTTTAGTGGACATTCCATGTCTTCACCATGATCCATACCGCAATAGCGACACTTTTGTTTCATATTACAGTTGGATACACCGTGACCAAACATATTGCATCGTACACATTGTGTTGGATTATTTGATTTTGGGTGATATTGTTCCCACTTACATATTACATGGTCTATGCTTCTTAATTCACTTCGAAGATAATTTAAGTTAACACTTCCTTTTTTGAAACTAACAAAATATATGGCATCATCTCCATGTCTTAAATGTTTTGGTATAGCTTTTGATATTTTAAGTGGTTGAAGTTTAAATTCTTTTAAATTCTCTTCAATAACTGATGTATCTATTGACGGCAGACCATACAAAACGAATTTAACAGTTTTGTTTTCTTCAGTAGGATGAGAAAAGTTTTCTATGTTTGAATCAATTAATTTTTTTTGTATAGTCTGATGATCAGCTAAACTGTATGTAATTATTTTTATACCCAAGCTTATATATTTTATATCAAACTTTTTTATTCCATTTTTAACTAATATTTCTTTTATTTGCACTAGTGATCCTGTTTTAGCTATAACTGGCGGAATATTTTTATGTTTTGCTTGTTTTTCATTACGCAATAATAAAACATCAGCTGTTTGATTGTTTAACGGTTCAAATTGATTTTTTAATTCTATACGAAATTTATTAGTTGGTTGATTTTTTGCCATATTAAATGATTTTGCTGAAGTACCGTTTTTTAACATAGCAGATGTTGAGTTTTTGTTAAGACTTTTCAAAAAAAGTTTTGATGATTCCCCAACATAGCGGTTTCTCATCAACAGGATCAGAAACAAACACTATTTGGTTAAATTTTATAACTATAATATAATTCTTTTTTGTTATAGTAGTATTTCCACTATTCACAATAACAATATACAAACAATTTATAATTTAATATAAATATCACTATACGATTTTAATTTATATACGACTGTACTCTATGAGTGTTCGTACATCAATCAAATAATGGAAGGTAATCATTTTTAAACATGTAAATTAATTTTTTTAATTGTATTGAGAAATTTCTTCAGTTGAGCAAAGAAATCGTAGCAAAGAGATCTTTATGAAGGCTCATAAGTCCTAAACCATAATATGGTATACCGGAAGGATGGATATGTTGGTTTGTCAAACAATTTCTTATTCGATGCAAAAACTATCAATCGAGGAGACACGAAAGTTGAAAGGTTTCACTCAAAGATCGAAATGTTCCTCTTGAGCATGAGGCTGGTGTAAAAGAGTTGGTAGTCTACATGTCAGGCTTTGACTACATGGTCACATTTTCTAAAATAAAAAAGAATATACTTGACGGATAAATTCCCCCTGGAAGTGATCA
>OY856186.1:259381518-259536145 GCA_963693315.1 Diogma glabrata
ATCAATCCTGACGACGACTTTGATTGATTTCTTTTTTAAAGCCGTTCGTTCAGCTTAGAGAGTCAAAAACTTAAAAAACATTAAACTTAATAATTAACAAACTACCCTTGGTGTCTTATATTAATTTCTACTATTATGTAACATAAGTGATGATATCGAAAAACAAATCTCAACACAAAAATTCCCAAATACCCTTACCTTACGAATCACATATAAATTATTACTTCATTTAATTATTACAATATACCCAAACTGTGAATAACAATAGCAATTGAAATTAAAATATTTTCATTAATTTATCTTTATAAACATTTTCAATAGAAAATTAATTTTAAAAAAAAATTATTTTTCTTAACTTAATTACTTTCAATTTTTATAGCATGAAATAGTTTTATGACCACCTACAACAAAACTAAAATATATTAACTTCTTTCGAACTTCATAGAAAATTTCTCTTAATTGTCTACGAAAAACAAGAAAAACAAAATAAAATCATCATAAATTAATCGATTTAATAAGAAATCAAAGATTATATTTATAGACATGAAGCATTGAAACCAAACACGGTTTGGAGATAATCGTTACTATAACTATTTTATGTGTTTTATTTTTAACCATAAAATATTAGCTTTTATGATGATTATAAACCGGAACCGTTGGATATTTTTAATATACTTTGTGTGAATTGCATGCTTAATCGATCATAAATTATATATTTGTTTATGTGATTCATTTAAATTAAGACTATAATCGGATGTAACATACGAGGGAGAGCTTATAGATTATAAGCATTTAATGTTTAGACGAATGAATGAATGGTTAACTAATCATGAAAGGCGGCCCAGGTCAACGCAAACATCTTAGAACAACAGACGAATCACAAAAAGTAGTATTAGAGCCGAAGCAAACCTCCACTTTTTCTTTATCTCCAGAATTAATTACATATGTCATATATTATTTTAGTTCAAATATACTTGTAAGTATACCATTATTCATAGGAGATAAACGTGTTTTAGTTTTTTACTGGACATGTGCAATCAACTCATTATTAGGTAAAAATGCAATCAGAATCTAAATTCGTAATTAGTTGATAAAGTAAAAAGCAACTTTTGGTGTCAGTGGCAGTAGAAGGCACTTTTGTTATTGCTCCACTTATACAAACAAAAACAAAAACGGTAAGGTAATGACAAGTGGTATTTACTGTCTTTAACTCGTACCGACGGTAGTAAACAATACTTTTTACAACCGCTCCTCAAAAAGATACAAAAAATGAGGTTTGCCAATTCAAATTGCATTAAATAATCTAACTAAAGATTCTTTAAAAATATTCTCTATATATAGTAATTCACGACAAACGATTTTTGCCGTAACAAAATTAAAATTAGCTTGCCATCTTAAGAAAAATTTTATGTCTAATCGACAAAATAATTAATACCCAAAATCCTTATGTCGAGATCGAGATCGAGATACATCGCTGGAAATACAGAATATTTCTATTTTTTATCACCCTTTCACCTCATTTTGGTCTTTATTTGGTTGCAACATATAACATTGATAAACTGCATGAGTGCTTTTGTTTTATTCCCTACTGCATTGACTCTAACAGTAATATAGAGCAAAAAATGCATTGGTTACCAGTATAAACTTTTTCACTACTCAATACAATTTTGAACTATAATTTTCTATAAGTGAAAAACCACTTAGAGAAAACCAACACCAAAAATAATATATCGCTAAAACCAAACATACTTGGAAAAACGCACACAGTCTAGGTTCTGCGTCTTGGGAAAACTACTACAAAAATATATCATTTATTCATCATTTATTGATCCACTTAATTGGTGTGAAAAAAGGCCAAAAAAATTCCTCAAGATTTATAAGTCACTAGAACTGAATGTATTTAATTGAATAGAATGAAAAATTGCTGTGAAAAGTCAAAGATCCGTATTTTATCTAAATTCCAGTTCTGAAATCAAACTGGTGTCTTTCTGATCAGAGTTTATGGTTAACCATTTAACCCATTCGACCAGCCACGAGATAAAAAGACGAGACACCCGAACTAAAATTGTAGTAAAACATTTGTTACGGATCTTTCACATTTCAAAGCAATATTTCATTTTATTCAATTGAATACAGCACTGATTGTCACTTATAATTCTAAACTACATAAAGGTAAGATCCATTGCTATCGTATAGATATAAATCTTAATAAAATCTTGAATTCAAACTACTCAATTAAAACATTTTTTATGAACAAGCAAGTTTCAAACCACTTTCTTATATATACCATGCAAAAGGTTCTTTTGAACAGCACAATACTATTAACAAGTTCAGATTCCAACTGCTAGTTTGAGTACCCATGTAGCCGAAATTTCAGTGATTCCAATATCTTGTAATTTGATCTACTGCAAGAAAAGATCAATCAATTTACTGCAAGTACAGACAAATATCAATTACGAAGCCCATGTTATCATTGGCTTTGAAATTTAGTCTCTTTCTGCGAAACAACCTAAAAGATTGAAAGAGTTGCTCAGATTCTTTGAAACAATAGTAGCACATAAAATAAAAAACGTTAAAACTTTTACTTTCTCAAAACGACCCAACTGTTGAGATATCCGTGATGGTTAATAAACCAGAAACCACTTGCGGTGGAGTTGTTCAGTAAAACTTCTAAAGTAGTTGGAAGCCATTAAGTTTATTTCAAAGAAGCTGAATTGACTCAAACCAAAAACAATGCATACGACCATTAAAAGTTTTAAAGTTTTACTTGAAGAAAATCAATTTATAATATTCATGGATCATTAGACAACGTCCGCTTTTGTCAGAAATAAAATAGGCTTTGCCACCAATTTACAATAATTTTCCATTTCAAATAAATTTAAATATTCGCCCCGTCATTGTACACTTAGAAATGAGGAGAGAAATATTTACTGATTTTTACAAATTAAAACCCTCCCTCCCCATTAAACAATAACAAAAATTAAAATTTAGTAGAATTGACAAAACATTTTTAATGTTTGATAAAGCGTGTATCAATTGTAAAACACGTTTTGTCAATTGTATTAAATTTAAGTTACAAAAAATTGATTTTGTTAAGCTAATATTGTAAAACAAACCAACATAATTGTTCAGTTTTATCAAAAAAGTCACTGCACTTTGAAAACATGTTTCATGTGCCAACACTTCATGTTTTAATATATAACAAACAGTTCTGCTGCTAAACACAACGTATTTTGATGGTAGTAGTGCAGACTTCTCCAATTTCTAGACAATTCTCCAATTCCCAACACATTTCATAAAACATTGATCTGTTACACCCTCCGTTTCGTTTTTCACAGTTAAACATTTAACACAACTCCACACTAGCAAGCTATAGAAAACAAATGATAGTTGACTTACAACAAGCCCATCATCACACCATGGCCGTCCCATTTTTCTATACTAGAAGCAACAACGATTAAGGTTTTTATATGGTCAATACTCAATACTGTAGTAAAATAGAACGGAAGCTAATTGCACATACGATACCCCCATGGCATGTAAAACGTAATAATCCCCCCATGGCATTTCGGTGTATTACAACTTTACAAGCAAACAAATAAAAGATACCAAAAACGTTAGAGAACGCATCATTTTATTTGACTAAAAAGTAAAAACTCTACGTTCTTCTATATTGAAGAAAAATATCAAAAACGTCAAGTTTGGTACGATTTAGTAGTTACTGATTCGTTTTATCATTTTTTTAAAGAAAAAACATCACCTTGTCCTATTTTACTCATATTTTTATTAGTTTGATTGGTCATATTATTTCCAACGTTCTCAATTGGTTTTTGGCAAGGTCGCCAATAAATATGATTTAAAAATTATTTCAAAACCCTGGTTTTAATTATAATTTTGTTGCAAATTTTTGATCACCATTTTAATGACCTATTCAAAATCTGCATTTTTTATTTTACATCTTTACGAATACTTAAGTAGCTGGAATCGTTTTTTTAATAGGTCAAAATCATTTTTATTCGGGATAAAGCACCACCATTAATAAATCTATTAGTTAGAATCATTCCGGTTTGTCTATATATCTATATTATTAAAATAAATAAATTAAAATAAGATTATGCATGTAAAGAGTGAAAATATATTTAGGATTATAGAAGTAAGCTAATACGAAACATATGCTTTTTTGAACAATATCAACTTATCCAAACACAAACCAGCAGAGCAAAAACTTAATATTGTGGATGAAAATTTACGAATATGAACTGAAGAAAGCTGAATACAAACTGATAATGAACATTTTTTTAAACCATACAATACCGATCATGCTTATGATACACATTAAAATTATAGACTTTCAAAATTTGAGCTAGTGGCAATAGATACAAAAGTAAAAATAAGTACATTATTTGGCATACAACAAGTCCCTACAGTTCACCATTATTAATAGTTCCAAAGAAGGATTAAAAGGAAAACAAAAACCTTTATTTGGTTATTGATTTTAATTAGCTAAAACAATTTATAAGGAAGGAATGGAAGACAAGCTATTGTTAACCAGATAAAACGATTTATGTTATCAGATTGAAAAAGTAGAGTGTTGTTAGAAAGCTCATTAAATCAAATAAACTAGAAAAAATCTGGATCAGAAACTGCTTGTCTAACCATGGTGTATATCTTCAGTTCAAAAGAACAAACAATCCCAAACTGAGTTCGAACTTATATGGTATCATTAATTTATATTTTAAAACAAGAACCAGCTGGTATCCATCCGAGGATGAAACCCAGATTAAGCTAGCGGGATATATCGTTCAAGATTTTCGTGCTAAAAAATGTTAAAACTTGAGTCAATTATAGTGTTGGTAACAAGATGAATGAAAGTTGATTGTATATACAGCAAAATCCTCTCATGGGATTTTAGAGTCAGAACGTGAGCAAGAGAGGGAAGCTGATATACATAAATGGTTGTCTATTACAAGAAGATAAATAAAAGATACCACAAAACGTACGATATCCCATCTTTTTATTTGACTAACATAAAATAGACAAAGTAATTATCTGTAATCACCTTTTTGATATTTTCAACTGAATACAATTTACATATTCAACTCTTAATATAAACATGTCTATTCAAAACTCAAATATTATCATAATCTTCTTCAAATCCCGCTTCAAGAGTAACAAAAAAAAACAAAAATCAGATAACCTAAGTTCTTAGCTTAATTGTTAACACTTAATCACCTCTATTGTTATTCTAACGAATTTTCCAAAAACTCTTAAAACCACCCATTTTCTTGTATCAATCGAAAAAATCTTAACTTTTTTGTTTTAATTAATTTACAGAAACTGTCACATATCAAATTCTCGATTTCAAGTTCTATTTAAAACAAGAATAAAAAAATTGTCTGTAAATTCTTGAAAATGAAAATATATATTTGAAGAAAGTTGATAAGAAAACGGAATCTGAAGATGAAGAATATAAAAACTTAATTTCATCAATTAATTTTATTAACATAATAATTAAAAACTAAAACCATTCGGTACTAAACTATTTACCTTTTATTTTTATTAAATCATAAAATAATATAATAATATAATTCAGTAAATCAACAACCAGTAAAACGAATTAAAGGTGAGATGTTAATTGTTTTATGATAAGATTTTGTGAGATTTGTTTCTTTTCGGGTTAAGTGTAATCTTAATTTTTTTTGGTAATGATTTTATAATGAATCAATGAGAAGTATATTCTTTTTTTTGTAATTAATGGTTTATAATAGACCTATAATTATTTTGAAACATATTTTGAAAATAAATATTTTCTAGATAAAAATAGAAAGTGTTAGTGAAATCGAAGATGATTGAAAAGCGAAAGATACGATTTGAAATTTTGAAGGTGAAATAGTTTTTTCAATAAGAACTCTACAAATTAAAAAAAATAATAATTAGTTTAGTGAACCTTGGCAGGAATTGACGTTTATTTTGGTGGTGAGCCTTCTGGACATATTACTTGTACTAGGTGAATATGCTATGTTTGAAAAATTTCTCGATTTTTTATCTTACAAATAATGTCTATGTATTAAGTGGAAAAATATGGAGGGGCTGAAATCTCACAACTCTGAGATATCCAGACTTCGGTCTGGGTTAAGGATTTTTATATAGTTTTCGGCAAAAAACTTTTATGAGGACATGGCTTTTAGTTTTGGGCAGCGATGTATATCAAACATAACTCTTTGTTAAAGTAAAGTATTTTTTATCTCTGTTTAAAAATTTACTACAAAACTAACACGAAACATCAATACGTTGCCGGAAAATTATAATCAAAATACCAAAAATATTGTTAAATTAAATAAAATCAAACTTTTTTCAAAATTCCAAAAATATTCCAAAAATTAGAATAAAATCAAATATTTAAACTTTTCCTAAATTCCGATAATATTCCAAAAATTCTTAAAAATTTAAACTTTTCCAACATTCTAAAAATATTGCAAAAATTATTACAAAATCAAAAATTAAAACTTTTTTCATAATTCTAAAAATTATAATAAAATCAAAAATATAAAATTTTTCAAAATTCTAAAAATATTCCAAAAATTCTTACCAAATCAAAAAATTAAACTTTTTTCAAAATTCTAAATATATATATAAAATTAAAAAATTCTATTTTTTTCAAAATTCTAAAAATATTGCAAAAATTATAACAAAATCAAAAATTGAAACTTTTTCAAAATTCCAAAAATATTCCAAAAATTATTACAAAATCAAATATTTAAACTTTTTATAAATTCCAATAATAATCCAAAAATTCTTAAACTTTTTCCAAAATTCTAAAAATATTGCCAAAATTATAACAAAATCAAAAATTGAAAATTTTTTCAAAATTCTAAAAATTATAATAAAATCAAAAATAAAAATTTTTCAAAATTCAAAAATATTCAAAAACTTCTAACAAAATCAAAAATTCAATTCTAAAATAAAATTCTAAAAATATTGCAAAAATTATTACAAAATCAAAAATACAAACTTTTTCAAAATTCCAAAAATATTTCAAAAACTATAACAAATTCAAAAATTTCCATGTCCAATTTCATTTTAAATTACATTTACGTCATAAAAACAGCCTAAAAAAATAAATGAAATCATTTTTTGACACACTTGACATTATTTTTTTGACAAACTTATAACGCCATAATTCTCTATAATTATATATAAACTTTAATTATATATAAACTATATTAATTATATATAAACTATATAAACTATTAATTTTATTTTTTTCTAAAAAAATTGGGTAAAAAATAAATAAAAACCTTGCTTTTGATACACTTGACAACATTTTTTGACAAACTTACAATGCCATAAATCTCAATAATAATAATAAAATTTCATTTCAAACAAACAATTTTATTTTTTTTCCAAAAAATTTGGTAAATCTCTCTTTTGACACACTTGACAACATTTTTTTGACAAACTTATAATGCCATAATTCTCTATAATAATAATAAAATTTCATTTCAAACAAACAATTAATTTTATTTTTTTTCCAAAAAATTAGGTAAAAAAATAAATAAAAATCTTTCTTTTGACACACTTGACAACATTTTTTTGACAAACTTATAATGCAAAAATCTAGTTTTTGATCTCACATACCAATCCCAAACATCAAGGTTTCTCCAAATTTAATGTTCCTACTCGTAATCACTTAAAATGAACGTTTTTTAAGCCAAAAATATGAAAATTTGCTATTTTTGACACACATAATGATTTTTTGACACACTTCCGGTACAGTTATCGAACACAGCGTCCTTTCGGACCTGTCCCTTGACTATACCTATTTTTAGAAAAAAAATTTTTTGAAATCCCTCAAGCGGTTTTCCCTGCAGCGTAGGTATTGACGGACGGCCGGCCGGCCGACAGACAGACATACATTTTTTTTTTGCTTTCTTTTTTGCTTTTAGGTAGATTTCATATAAAAATCTACCTATTGCAATGGGCTTCATCTCGGAATTTCGGAAAAATTTTTGTGCCAAACGACTATATATGATAAGCGGAGACAAAAAAACAAAAAAAAAAAAAATTTATATATATATATATATATATATATATATATATATATATATATATATATATATATATATATATATATATATATATATATATATATATATATATATATATATATATATATATACATATATATATATATATATAAACGATATGAGATATAACGAAAACGACCGGCACTCTCACGGTCGCATTTGTTGAGGTAGATCAAAAAAATTTTCTGTACTTGTGTGTTCTATTAATATCTTGGACAAGTTTGGGAATCAGCAAAATCCGACACGTGGTTAAGAAACTAGAGGCTTTTTTCTGAAAAAAATTGATTTTTTAAAACCGTTATAACGGCCGTTTGGATACTAATATTTCAAAAAATTTAACAAATTTAGAATTTTTGGAATCTTTTTTATCAATTTGTTTTAAAAACAGACCTCTGCAGTTAGAGGTTCCTGAGTGAGCGGCTCCAACAAAAATGTTTGCAAAAAAATTTTTTTTTTGAAACAACCGGCACTCTCACGGTCGCATTTATAAGGCCAGATCAAAAAACCTTTTCTAAAAATGTGCGTTTTATTAATATCTTGGACAAGTTCGTAAATCAGCCCAATCCAACACATGGTTAAGAAACTAGAAGCTTTATACTCGAAAAAAACTCTGTTTTTTAGATCCGTTATAACGGCCGTTTGGATTCTAAGATTTTTAAAAACTTCATAAATTTAGAATCTTTGAAGCCTTTTTAATCAGTTTATTTCAAAAAAAAGACTTCTGCAGTTGGAGGTTTCTGATTGAGCGGCTCCAACAAAAAAGCTTGTAAAATACAAAATGCGTTTGAATCAACCGGCGCTCTCACGGCTGCATTGGTGGAGCCAGATCAAAAAACCTTTCTTAAAAATGTGTGTTTTATTAATATCTTGGACAAGTTCGTAAACCAGAAAAGTCTGACACATGGTTAAGGAACTATAGGCTTTATACTAAAAAAAAAAGTGTTTTTTTTAATCCGTTATAACGGCCGTTTGGATACTAATATTTTTAAAATCTTCATAAATTTAGAATTTGTAGAAACATTTTAATCCGTTTCTTATAAATATAAACCTCTGCAGTTAGAGGTTTTTGACTTGTTGGCTTCAACAAAAAAGCTTGCAACAATCCATAACTACAATTTCCAAAAACCTTATAACAGTCAATGTCAACCTTATAACAGTCAAAAAAATAAAAGATTTGAATAGAAGAAATTAATTTTTTTTTCTTAGAAATAAACTATTTTGATATTTTGCAGTAATTGCACGACATATGATATAGAGTAGGTTTGTGTCATAAATTGTTCTGTGGTAGATTTGATATTTGTTTGTTGCAAAATTGGATAGATATAATTTTGTTTGTAGGTAGCTAATTTTCTTTTTAAAATTTGTTCGATATCTGTTTGAAATTAGTTTGTTTTGTTTAAACTAATCTGATACATCAGATTCTACTGGCACACAAAACTGTCTGATCTCGAAATCTACCTATTTCTAGCGGATATACGTGCCGCTTGGACTTTTTTTATAATTAACTGATATCAAAGTAGGTCAAAGTATAATTCATAAAAAATATATAAATAAATGAAAAATGGCAAAAAATTTTCTAAACGGATTCCCTTCGTTCGTTGATAAATTCTGATAATTTTTTGGAAGATTCCTCAAGCAAGTAGTATTGATAATTTTTAATATCCCAGTAGGCCAGACGTAGGTCTTTCAGACCGAAGTAAAATTAATATTTATATAAAAATATATATATATATAATGTATTGTAACAACTAACAGTTTTGATACAACTGTTTACGAAAAAAATAAACCGATAATAAACTAAATAAACAATTTAAATTTACAAATTAGGATATCACTAGCTTAAGAGTTAACAATAGGTGGAATATTTGTTTTTTATCACTAGAGAGAAAAATAAAATTTTCGTTGCATTGTAAAAAACATCGAAAGTAAAATTTTTTAGGATGATTATTGATTAGTAGAAAGACATTTATATTGAACAACTGCACAACTTTTTCGAAATGAACAGAGCGATTTTTCTGTCCCGGTGTTTGCCGCAATGGTGCTGCAAAAGGGGAATAAAAGAAAAAATCACAAAAATTTTATATGAGATTTCATACAAAACACAACTTGAATAATTTTAAAAATTATCAGTGATAATTCGAAATAATTTTTTGCCAAAAATTCCGAAAGCAAGTATATTGATAAAGGCACGAGGCCGAAGCCGAGGGCTGTTATCAATACCACTTGCTTGAGGAATTATGAGAATAAAAAAATTATGAGAGTTTATCTACGAACGAGGGGGATTCGTTTAGAAAATTTTTTGCCATTTTTCATTTCTTTTTATAATTTTTATGAATTATACGTTGGCCTACTGTGATATCAGTTAATTATTTCAAAATTAGACTGAAAATTTTTCGCCTTAGTTTTATTTTAATTTAAACCAATGAAAGTCTCTAAAATGTAATGACATCATTCAATTTCACTAATAACATTTGAATTATACTAATATCAAATAGCTATACGTCTGGCCTACTGGGATATTAAAAATTATCAGTCTAATTTTGAAATAATTAACTGATATCGCAGTACGCCAACGTATAATTCATAAAAAATATATAAATAAATGAAAAATGGCAAAAAATTTTCTAAACGAATTCCCTTCGTTCGTTGATAAATTCTGATAATTTTTTGGAAGATTCCTCAAGCAAGTAGTATTGATAATTTTTAATATCCCAGTAGGGCAGACGTATAAATATTTGTTATTAGTATAATTCAAATGTTATTGGTGAAATTGAATGATGTCACTACATTTTAGAGAATTGGGTTAAATTAAAATAAAACTAAGACAAACAAATTTCAGTTGTAATTTCCCAAGGGCTTTGATAATTCGAAATAATTTTTTGCCAAAAATTTCGAAAGCAAGTATATTGATAAAAGCACGAGGTCGTGGGCCGAGGGCTATTATCAATACCACTTGCTTGAGGAATCTTCCAAAAAATTATGAGAATTTATCAACGAACAAGGGGAATTCGTTTAGCAAATTTTTTGCCATTTTGCATTTATTTATATATTTTTTATGAATTATACGTTGGCCTACTTTGATATCAGTTAATTATTTCAAAATTAGACTGATAATTTTTAATATCCCAGTAGGCCAGACGTATAAATATTTGTTATTAGTATAATTTAAATGTTATTGGTGAAATTGAATAATGTCATTACATTTTAGAGAATTTCATTGGTTTAAATTAAAATAAAACTAAGGCAAAACATTTTCTATGCAATTTCTCGTTTTTCTACAATTAAGCAATTTAAATTTGTTTATGAATTATGTTTGACCATATATTAAGCATAATATATAAAACTAGGAATCGCCCAGTGGCCGAAATTTGGCCATTATAAATGGAATTTGTAAACAGGGTGGTTATTTTGTAGTGTTATCTCACTAGGTGAGATAAAAAGTGAGATAAAATATTTGTCTTTGATCGATTATATTAGATAAAAGAAATCATTTAAACATAATTTTTTTATCTCACTATTTATCTCACCTAGTGAGATAACGCTAGAAAATAACCACCCTGATCTCCCAACAAAATAGCTACAACATATTATTTCAGAGTTTGATTAATTGATATAATTGATTTTGAAACAAATAACTTGAAACAAAAAACAAAATATTGAAACAAAAATCATTAAACACGCCTTCATATTTCTCCCCTTCTTCTCAAAAAATCGTCCAAGTTCCAAAAATATAATTAATTTTTTGACACATCTACTACTCATGACCTTTCCAACGATATACATATTGCCACACTTTTGATGGGTAAAAATATTTTAAAATTGTACCACAAAAATATTGCTTACGTATTTATATATAGATATAGATTGATTTTCAATTGTGAAACAAATAACTTGAAAAGAAAACAAAATAACCCAACAAAAAACTAAAAAAAACACCTGTCACATTTTTGCCATTTTTTCTGAAAAACCTGCCTGCGTAGTAGGAATTACAATATGTGTCACAATAACACATAAAAACCTTTTAAGACCAAGGTCCCACAACAACATACGTTCAAAGGTGTTGATGGACGTAAATCTTTCTTTTTATGTTTTTTTATATTTTTGTTAAAGAATGGATAACTAAACAAAAAATTATATCACTGACAAAATATGACATAGGCCAATATTTCATGATAGGATAGAAAAAATAAAAGTAAATTAAAAAGTAAATAGCAAATTTTTACAAAAATTTGCTGTAACAAAACAAAAATGTAGTTGCCAATAATCCAGCCGGTTGCATATTCCTTGATACTGCGAAGCACCGTTTTTTTAAAAACTAAAGCCCACACATAATTATATGAAGGCTCGTTTCTTCAAGGAAGTATTAGCGTCTCATCATCAACGATTATTTCACAGCTAAGATTAACCGTTGACTGAATACAGTTTATCCGCCACCACCCCTAAGATGTCACCTTGGCTAGTGATATAAAAGGAAATTCTATTCGCAGTCACCAACACACCAACACCTTGATGGAGTTTAAAAGCTGATTCAAGCCTATATTTGGGATTTAGTGTTACGTCATAGGGATAGTTTTCAGAAACTTGTGTTTCTGTAAGAAAAAGAATATGCGGTTGGTCGTGCTCGAGATGATGTTGCACGGCGTCCCGGTTGGCATTCAATCCATATATATTTTGGATGTGTATTTTAAAAAGTTTTTTATCAAATGTGATAGTCATTTGATCCAAATATAATTTTTTTAAAAAATGGGTAACTAAACAATAAATCCTATCATATAATAAAATATGACATAGGCCAATATTTCATGATAGGATGTAAGAAATAATAAACAGGTGAAAACAAAGTTTTTAAAAAATTTGAAAGGTTACTAAAATATTTATCCATATTGTTCCCACGAGTTTAGACGCAATAAAGGTCACCAACAGGCCTTCGTCTATACCTGTTAGAAGTCTATATACAACTGGGGGCGACAGGTGTCCAGAGGATGGTACTTTTGTGGTTTGACCCTGCAAGAGTCCTCTCTAGTGTGTACCCACCAGGGGGTGCTAATAAGGGAGCACCTTCCCGTGACCCGGGCGGCTAAGCCAAGGTCCCCGTTCCCGCTAGACATGACAACAGGTTTACGGTTTGCAATAGCAGGCTAGAGCCCACTATAGCTCAGGTACCTCGGGTTCGCCAAGTCCCGTATCACGGTCTAATCAGACCAGTGATCCCTGAGGGGGGATAATGATCTTTATTTTTCAGTGTGTGTTTAACAATAACAAAAAAAACAGAAATATGACATACAGTTTGATCATAACACTGTTTAATAATAGTATATTAGGAAACTAGTTTCATAATCGACGATTTTATCGCACGCAATCTGTTTAGAAAACGACCCGCGCAGCGGGGAGTTTTCTAAAGGATAAGTGCGATAAAATCGTCGATTATGAAACGAGTTTTTTATACTATTTTGCATTTTTTGTCTTGAAATTTTAAAAAATTTGTATTTTATTAAAAAATAGTCAATTTGAAATTTTGTTATTATTACTAATTATTTTAATTAATTAAAGTATTTAACACTAATTTAGATATTCTTATTAATTTTATTTACATAATTATTAGTTTTAATGTTCACTGACGTTTGTATGACCAATGTGACCAGCCTTGAAAGACAAAACTTTGTGTATCGTAATGAAGGCCTTTTGATACGTATTTGGGTATCGAAATGACTTTATTTTAGACGCAAAATAGAAAAAAATATTTTTCTTATTATGTTTGTTATTCACAAAGAAAACTGTTAATTAATTGTAAAATAAATAATTTCTATTATTATTTAAATTTCTTTTCCTTTTATATCAAACGAATCTTTTTGATTCGTTTGATATAAAAGGAAAAGAAATTTAAATAATAATAGAAATTATTTATTTTATATAAGCAATTTTTTGTTTTCGATTATAAAATCGCGAACGCCAAAATAAATTTTAGATCTAATATCAAACGCGAACTGATTTCCCAATTTCCAAAAATGTGCTCATAAATAGTACTTTTTTCTAATATTAAACGAAAGAGAGCAGGTTGATTGCAATATATTTCTTTGGTTTGTAATATACGATATATTTATATTACAAATCCACAGGGTATTCCATCCATCATACAAACATCTTCTTGTTGGTTTTTTTAACACGTAAAACGCGCACAGAATTTAAGAACACCCTTTTATGAAGAATTTATGAACACCCATCATTTAAGAACACCAGCAAAAGGAACTGGTTATGTTTATGTATTGAAATATTTCATTTTTCTATTTATAATATTTCGTTTCATTATAACAAAAAAAGAAAGAAGAGATATCTAAATGTAACAATACTTTTGTTTCATTTTTTTTTCTTATTCAAATATTGCAGATAGAGTGCAAGCATATATAACAAAAATCATTATAACCTTGATGCTACAAAAAAAAGTCAGGTGTGCCGATGATTATTGTTGATATTTAGAGTTTTCATATTCGCATCTCTTTTGTTTGTTTTATATATTAAAACCAGGGAAAACAATAATATTATCTAGGTATGGATGATGAATACATAACAATAATGAATTCAAAAAATTATATCTTTGAAGGGGCGATCAATAGGTTCTTTGTATGGTATCTGTTAAATGTAAAATTACGACAACGCAAAATATATATTTGAGCAGGTCAGCGATGGAAATTATAGGATGAATTAACGAGAAGTCAGTCTTTGCTGTTAACTGCTGCTGCTGTTTGCTGCAGATTTTTTGTCTGTCTGAACTGTCAAGCCCTAACTTCCAGTCAATACACCCTATACTGACCCTCAATCGTTCTGCATTCATCCGAATTTTTCTGCAAACTGCCATGTTAGCAAATTGTGGTCATAACAAGTTGGCCAACGCAGGCAGTTCCTTAGGGTCATTATTCAATATTATAACATTTTAAATAACACAACATTCATTTTGTAATTTTTTGCAATTTTTAAAATCTAATAGCAATGTACTTTTGCATGAAGATACCCGTAAAACAATATTGAAAAAGGTCGTGCTATGTGCATTAATTGGGCATGTTTCAAAATCCCCATGCACAAAATTGTGCATAATACATGTCATGCATATGATGTGCACCATACCATGCACTTATCGTAAAACGCCCTAGCACGTAATATATACGCATCCCAAATTTTAGTTGGATGTTTCACGAATAATGTAAAACGAAGCAAAACGAAATTTATTTAATAATAAGAAATAGAATGAATTAGAAAAAAAGTAAGAGTGGCTAGATGGGAAAAAACATCAAATTCAATAAAAAGAAAAAACCAAAATATGAATCAAGAAAACGAGAGCAAAATTATTTATAATATATTATCATTAATTTCAACAATACCTCTTGACTATCCGTACTATCAATTGCGTTTTCTTTATTAAAAAGTATAAAGAAAAACACACAAATCATATATGACAAACACAATTTTAGGTAGATTTCATATAAAAATCTACCTATTGCAATGGACTTCATCTCGGAATTTCGGGAAAAATTTTGGTGCCAAACGACTATGAATGATAAGCGGAGACGGAAAAACAAAAAAAAAAAAAATTTATATATATATATATATATATATATATATATATATATATATATATATATATATATATATATATATATATATTTATATATATATATATATATATATATATATATATATATATATATATATATATATATATATATATATAAATATATATATATATATATATATATATATATATATATATATATATATATATATATATATATATATATATATATATATATATATATATATATATATATATACATATATATATATATATATATATATATATATATATATATATATATATATATATATATATATATATATATATATATATATATGTATATATATATATATATATATATATATATATATATATATATATATATATATATATATATATATATATATATATATATCTAACGATATTTTTTTTTTTTTTTAATAAAATATGTTGTGTAATAGGGTTTAGAATATGTGTCACAACAACACATAAATACCTTTTAAGACCTAGGTCTAGACCTGGGTCCCACAACAACTGGCGTAGATTAACGCTTTTTTTAAACATCTGTGGGTTGAAGCCACCTGAGACTAAGTGTTCCGGCAAACTATTCCATTTGTACGCAGTTCGGACAAAGAAGTCTCTCTGCGATCTGCCAGTATGACAGCGCGGGATCTTTACCGTTTCACTGGTTGCGGCAGCCGATTGCCGAGTGGAACGGGGGTAAGAATAAGTTTGAGGCATGATGCCGCTGATTTCATCTGAGCACTGCTGATGACGATATTTGTAAAAAACAACGAGGTCAGCAACAGTGCGACGATGTTGTAGGGAATCCAGTTTTGATGTCAAAGTTTGATCACCCACAATTCGTATAGCTCGCTTTTGAACAGAGTTTAAGAGGGCCAAGATGGAAACAGAGGCAGCACCCCAAACTTGACAGCAGTACTCCATACAGGGACGAATATAGGACTTATAAACATGGAGCAATTGGTATGGAGTAAAAAATTTTTTGCATCTATTTAGGAGGCCGAGTTTTTTAGACGCGCTTTTTGCCATCGCCATTACATGATCGTTCCAGAGTAGGTCATTTGAAACTGTGACACCCAATAAACGAATGCTTTTACATTCACCTATTGGTTCATCACACATACTAAATAAAATATCTTTGGGGAACTCGGTCTTTAATCTGGAAACAATCAACAGCTGTGTTTTGGTGGAGTTGAAATTGACAAGGTTTTGGTCACCCCAGTCGGCGACTTTATTCAGGTCTTTGTTCACGTTTATGGCAGCGTCTCTCCGGGCAGGATTAATTCGTTCGTGCATTTTACCTTTTGAAGGAAGGGGCTCGAACGACTTGTGCAGAGTACTATCATCTGCAAAACTATTTATTGGATTACTGGTGATTTTCAACAATTCGTTGATATAAATCAAAAATAGGGTTGGGGACAATACTGAGCCTTGGGTTACACCAGCGTTAATTAGTTTAGACTCAGATGAAAATCCGTCTAAGGTTACCGAAATGTATCGGTTGGACAGAAAATTTTGAATCAGCTTCACAACATTGGGATGAAAACCGTACGCAACGAGCTTGTTGATTAAGTTGGCATGCCAGACTCGATCGAATGCCTTGGAGATGTCTAAAGCGATAACGTATGTTTCACCACCTTTATCAAGTATGCTGTTCTAACAATGCGCTACATAGTTTAATAGATCGGTAGTTGATCTTTTGTTTCGAAAACCGTATTGGCTGTCGGATATCAAATGATTTTCTTCCAGAAATTTTGAAATATGTGTATTAATATAATGCTCATAGACTTTGGATAGGACCGATAGTAAAGCTATTGGCCTATAATTTGAGATATCGGATTTTGGTCCCTTTTTGGGGACGGGCTGGACATTTGCCAACTTCCAGCACGAGGGAAATATACCAGATTTGTAGGATTGGTAGAATATTTTAGTTAAAGTTGGTGCAAGTTCTTTGGAAAAGGTTTTTAAAATAATGGGTGGAATATTGTCCATTCCTGATGCTTTGTTGATGTTTAACCCCTTTAAAAGTTTAGCGAATATTTTGGGTTTGAAGTGAAGTTCATTCATATTAACTCCTGAAGACTGGATTTGGGGTATTTCTTTAGGAGTTTCCAAAACAGTGGAGTTCAGAGCAAAGCGTTCAGCGAACAAGTTAGCTTTTCTTGCGGGATCATTGACGATTAAATCACCATCAATAATAGAGGGAATAGAAAATTTTGTACCAGAATTTAAAGAATTGATGGCACTGTAGAAACTCTTGTCAGAAACAGACATAGACGTAAGTTTTGAGGCTTTCGCTCTGTCAATTTCGGACTTTTCGTTTGAGATAATCTGATTAGATATTTTGTTGGCCTTTAGATATTGGGATCGATTAGTGGGAGTTTTGTTATGAATCCAAATATTAAATGATCTACGTTTGTTTCTAAGTGCCGTTTTGGCAGCTTTCGAATACAAGTATTTTTGTTTGGGTTTTACTATGGAGAAAGGGACAAATTTATTGATAGCAAATTGGATGGTTTCTGTAAAGTTTTGAGCAGAAACATTTACATTGTCAGTGTAAAAACAATGACGGTCGAAAGGGAAACCATGGAAAAAATTTTGAAGACCACTCTTATCCATTTTTGAGTAGTGAAATATTTTACGGGGTTTGGGAGTTGTAGTTTTAAGTAAATCAGTTTTGATAACTGATGAGATTAAATAATGATCAGAATTTCCAATACTACCTTTCGCGACATCGGACGACATTGTGGACGTTGAAGTCACCGGTAACGATAACTTCACAATTAGGGGACTTTGCTCTAATCTCGTCCACAATTTTTGTCAGTATATTAAAAAAGTTTGGGTTAGGTTTGTTGGGGGACCGGTATAAAGCTATTGTAAAAAAAGTCATTTCTGGAAGACAAATCTTTAAAACCATTGTATTGAAGCCGTCACCGTGTAGTTCAAAATTTGGAAAGCGCGTGTACGCAACACTCTCATGAATGAATGTGCATACGCCCTGATGGAGTTTGAGAGCTGATTCGAGCCTATATTTGGAATTAAGCGATTCTATAAAGAGAAAATTTTCAGAAACTTGTGTTTCTGTAAGGAATAGAATGTTCGGTTTGTCGTGCTCAAGATGATGTTGCACGTGGTCATGGTTAGCGTTCAATCCGCAGATGTTTTGAACATGTATTTTAAAATTTTTTATTGATTCATATATGTTTTGTCCCTGCAAATTCCGTGGATGTGCCGCTTTATGGGCGGGTGGATTGCGCAAATTTGCTTTACCACTTGCAGACTTATTTTTTTTCGGTTGTCTGCCATATATATATATATCAAAATGTTTATTTTATTTTTTTATGTTTTATTTTAAAATGCATAACTAAGTAAAAAATCCTATCATACTACAAAATATGACATATGCCAATATTTCATGATAAGATGAAGAAATAATAACAAAATAATAAGTGAAAAACAAATTGTGAGAAATTTGCAGAAAACAAAACAAAACTAAATGCCAATAATCCAGCTGATGCAGCGCACCCCAGACGCACCGCCCACCACCTAAATCGAGGCACAAAGCCCACACATAGCTACGTGTTGGTCCGATTCCTCGGAAGAGCTAATGAGCGGTACCGCTACGGAACGCTGCCCAGCTAAGACTGGAAGTGCTGCCGTTGACTAATTAAAGTTCGTCCGCCAGCACCCTAAGATATCATCTTGGCTAATGACATCTCCTGCCATTGCCAGTGGTATGTGATATCTCACGCTAACTCATATGTCAATGGCAGGGACTGGAGTACGCAGGGTAGTCAGACCCGTAGATCAACATTGATCATAATCGATCAAAATCGATCCCTCCTGCGGGATATGAGCTATAACGGAATTTACCGGCACTCTCACGATCGCATTTCTTCACCTACAACGAAAATTTTTCTGTATACGTTGCGGCAAAAAATCTTTTGGACAAGTTCGCGAACTGGCCATATCCAGGTACAGGTTTAGTGGCTAGAGCCAAAAAAGTCGAAAAATCTAGGGCGTTATAACTTCCGTTTGAATCATAATGTTTTAATAAAATTTATCAATATTAAATATTTGAACATATTCCTATCATTTCCAAATGTCAACCTTGGCGTTCCAGGTTCCTTAAAAATCAGCTGTTTTAAAAATTTAATAAACTTTGTTGTCCTTGATTTGGCTGAGAATGGCCAATCTCACTTTTGAATATTTGCGCATACGTTAACTAGAACATAAATCTTTCCAAAATTTAAAAAAAAATAGTTCAAGTCTAGAGGTCTCAACCAGGGCTGTTAGAACGAAAACAAACGCAAACGGCCATGCCTTCCTCATTTTTGAGCTTATGTTATTTAAACTCATACTTACTTTTAGATAAACTTTTCAACTATATTCTCAGAAATTTTCAGCTTTCTAACCCAAGAGGTCTCAATGTAATTAGCATTAAACCAAATGCATGCCATTCAATTACAACAACAACTTCCATAAAAATATAAAAATATCCCATAGAAAAAATTTTAAAAAAATTTTCTTTTGTTTTTTTTTCAGTTTTTAGTTTTTTTCGCAAAAATTAAAAAAAAATTAAAACAAAGCTGAGTCATTATTGTTTTAAATTAAAGAATATTTTCTTATATGCATATTGATTACACATTTACAAAAGTGTTCCTAAATTGTAGATATTTGAATTATTTGAGGTGTAAAAATTGTTTGACAATTTTAGATTATAAATTATGTGTGGTGGTGTTGTAGGTGTGACGTTGCACAGTGGGATTTGTCCATACAATGTTTGGCAAAAAATATAAGGAGTGCTCGTAGAATGTTGAAATTTTGCTCTGAGCCTTTGGTTAGCTTAATTAAGAAAAATATAAAGTTTCATCAAAATTGGTCACGCCCACTACCCCACCGCCCATAGAACCCAAAATTTATTTTTGGCCCAAAGTTTTTGAAATTTGGCACAAAGCCTTTTATTACCTCAATTAAGAATAAAATAAAGTTTCATCAAAATTGGTCACGCCCACTACCCACCGCCCATAGAACCCAAAATTTCATGATTTTATGATTTTATAAATTTTAGGATTTTATAAAAGATTATTAATTATTTAAACCTTTTTTTTTTTTTAAATTGATAGTATGGAGTCTTACCTTTCATTTTATTATAGCGGGAGCACCTAGCACGACCGAGCAACCTTTTTTTTCTTCCAAGGAAGTTTGCAATCACGGCATATTATAGAACAAATTTTATTCTATCATACCTTTCAAACCATATGAGCGATCTTTATAATTTTTTTTTTAATACGCAGAAAAGGCTATATTTGAAAATAATCACTATTTAAATTAGAGCAATAAAGTTATCTTACGTACAAACACTATAGAAGTGCGTAAACAGTTTTCAATATTTTGGACCAAAATTTACATGTGACTTTACTTCATTATTTCAAAGACAAATAAACGTTTTTTTGGGATACAATTTATGGATTCTTCATACTGAATCAATTTTCTACAAAACTGCATCATTACATTTTTAAATTTTATGAGTCGAAAAAATTACTTATTGCACAAAAAATCCCACTGTGCGTTGTGAGAACGTTTATTTGCTCTTTGGTGGATTTAATATGTTATTAAAAGTAGTTTTAACCAAATTAAATAAAGCTGTTCCGAAATCGCATTGATAAAGTAGTTTACGTTAATGTATTTAGCTTGGTTTGATAAATTTTTTGGATTATTCTGGACTTGGACTATTCTACTTAAATTTTTTATTTAAACTAATCTGATACATCCAATTCTATTTGTACATAAAGCTGTCTGGTCCCGAAATCTACCTATTTCTAGCGGATATACGTGCCGCTTGGACTTTTTTTTATTTTACTAATGTCGAATTCTTTTTGATGAAAAAATTGCTCTAATACGCCCCTTTTTGATCTCAGATCAATTTTTTTGACATTACGTATTCTATTTGACAAAAAAAGTGATCTTTTTCTGCCCTAAATAGATTTTTCTGAACCTAGATTTTTTCATAGATCAAGTTTTTAATACAATAGAGTAACACACATACATTTACACTTCTGTCAAAATTGATAAACAAACAAGACGCTATTTACTAATATTATTTTTTTAAAGTGGAATAGTTATTGTTTAAATAAAATTTGTGTTTAAATCGTGTTTTAAATTAATATTAATAAAAATTTATTTTATTGTATACAATTAAATACAAATATATTCAATGACAGTTCACAAACACAACTACAAAATTAGATCAAATTTTTTCGTATTCTTTTTGTGAAAAAAATAACTTTTTTTTGATCTGGCAAAAAGAGTTCGACATTAAACACTTAAACCGAAAAAAAATCACATTCAATAAAAAAGAAAAAAAACAAATTTTGAATCAAGAAAATGAGAATAAGAAATAAGAAAACAAATGATTACAATTTATCTCAAAAATGGAACAACAATCACCAAAAGAAAATAGAAAAAAATGAAAAAAGAAAACAACAACAAAAAGTATTAAAAACAAAATAGCCACAAACCATTTCTTTTAAAACTGAAGGAAATATTTAGATGTCGTAAAAATCCCTAAATGCTTCTAAATTTTACTTCCAATTGACGTCACACTGTGCTAAAAGACACTAACAATAACCTTAAAAAAACTACACTATATCGATAAATTTAAATGCCGTAAATTGTCCCAGCTTTAAACTGTGTTTAAATCAGTCTTTTGTGATGAAGATGTCAACTCATAATTCATATTGAAAGAGAAAAACATACTCAAATAGTAGTTCTTATTTTCCTTATTTTATTTAACGGGAGTGAAATTATGGAAAATATTGATGGGAAAACCAATATTTTATTATTTTAAGCACTTCCTGTCAAAAAAATAATTAATTTTCTTGTTAATATCGAAAATGATATAAACGGAAAGACAGCAGCAATAACTTTAAAAAACTACATTATCATCAATTTTATTTATAAATATAAATTTCGTTCACCGATGATGCATATTTTATATCCGAAATGCGTCTGATATTTATATGTTAAATAAAAAGTTGTTTGAAAAATAATATTTATTATTAAATTATTAAATTTAATAATTATCAATTATCGAACAAAAAGAAATTTTTATGATTTTTATGATTCATGAATAAAAATACAATAATTTTAATGGTATTTAATAAAAACTTTTAAAAAAATGTACTACTCCAGGAATTGAACTCTCAACCTGTAGAACCTCAGTCGACCGCGATATCCATATTGCAATTGAAACGTTACGACCGGAAAAAGGTATTTTATATTTAATATTTATTTAGCGTGATGATAACTTGGATATACAAATTTCTCCCCATACAAAATCGCACAACGCGCCTAAAAAAGTTTCACTTCAAAAACTAAGTAGAAACAGAATTATCAAACAAATTTTACAAAAAAAAAAATTAAATACATCAACAAAAACTACTTTATCTATGCATTTTCGGACCAGTTGTTTATAATTTGGTCAAAATTAATTATAACATTAGTCAGTTAAAACATTAGCTATTGCATCAAAAACATTTTCAAATTTCCAAAGAAAAACTTCTTTTAGTCATAATTTTTGTTTTTTTTTGTTTTTATTTAATTTTTTTTTCGAACGGTAGGTATGCTCAGACCCATTAAACACAAACAAAAGAGAATTTGATAATTTTCTAATTGAAATTAAATCGCTTATGGTAAGGTTAGTATAATTCTTATAAAATTGGCACCTCTTGGGTTAGAAGCTGAAAATCTCCGATGCTGTAGTTTTAAAAGTTTGTTTAAATAAAGGATAAGTTTAAACAAAATAAACTCAAAAATAGTGAAAGCATTGCCTCTAAGAAAGGGTGCTCTAAATTCCGCTATGTAGATTGATTTTTATATTAAATAGGTAGGTTTTATATGAAATCTGCCTAAAACTAGAGAGCGAAAAATTAGTTTAAACATTTTCTAAAATGATTGGTTTCAATTAGCTTTTTATGAGATAATATGACTTTCGTAATAATAAAGTGATGCGTTTGATTTAATTTTCATCTAAAATTATGTGTGGAAGAAATTTGTTTGTGAAAGTAATGACAACATGCACAAATAACAAACGTGCACAAATAACAAACGTGCACTTTTAATAATTAATTTTAGTGATTCAAAAAAATTAGTTATGTTTTTTTAATATTTTTTGTTTAGCATTTTGCAAGTGTTTACTGACATTTAAATTTATTTATAATATTAAGAAAATATTATAATATTATGAAAATTGTGAAAAACTCAAATTATTTTGTAGAGGTTAATATATTAAAATTCAAATAATTAATCTCTACCAATATAAACGATCAAACGATCATCTACTCCTGACACCAACCATCTAGACATTTATCGAAAAAAGTCACAGTGCCATACGATTAATTAATAAATAAATTAATTAATTTAAATACCGAACCCTCGTATCGAAAAATCGATTAAATGGATTTGCTTTGTCATTTTTGGTTGGTAAAGAAAAATAAAATAAAAAATCTCTTTCACTTTTATTCAAGATCTCTAATGATTAACAACAAACCAAATAAACAGTATTAAAATCAAAATATATTACTATCAGAAATATACTTGATAGTGCGCTTGTTAGATCAAGTTATCATTAATATTAGAACGGAGTGTTAATTAACTATGTTTACTATTATTGCACAAATATCTAAAAAAACGATTGTGAAAACAATAAACGGATTGTGTATATTATTGGTAACAACTACAATACACGCAGGTCGCAGATCATCGTCATTTTGATATGTGAGCCAAATATTTAAATTTTTTGAATTCTGAATTTTTTTTTTCATTTAAATTGAATCGTAAAAAAATGGCGAAAAAGTAAACGCTTCATTTACAAATGCAATCACAGTTTTATTTTTCATCTGATAAGAAGACGAGAAAGAAATTAATAAAATGTATTGGTGGTACCCTGATACAACGACCGACCTGAACAAAACCGGTAAATCGATTTGAAGTTAAAAATAATCAAATGTTTGGTAGACCACTATTATTTTGTCAATAGTTTCAGAAAACTAATCACTTCTTGTTCGTACAAATCCAGATCATATATCAAAGTTTTATCAAATTCGTGACAAAGCTACCACTTTGTTCAATGTCGCTCAAAACTAATAATTTGCTTGTAATTTATATCATACGTATGACACAATGTACACATTCTAAATTGATTCGGAAAACTACTCTCACCAAATTTTGAACGTTTTCCATGCTCTTGCTTGTTTATTTTATTTGGCAATTATAGTGCCTCACAATCTAGAAATTGTGTAAGGCGTCAAATCTTAAAGGCGTCTCTGATTACAGGAGTATATTTCGTTACCATTTGAAGTGGCGGTAGCATGCACTAGGCGTTGAGAAAATTTTCTATCTGATATTTATATAAAGCCCTTGCATTCATAGTTTTACAATAATTTTGTAAACTTTAATAAAATATAACAAAATAGCTGTAACACAAACATCCAGAAAGTGAGTGTAGACGATACAGAGATAATCGAAGATAACCAAATTTTTGTTTTCCCACATCTACGACAAGACCAAACAATATATCAACCGGGCTAACATATAACAATAATTGAAATAAATTTAAATACTGTCATAAACACAAACCATAAATCCTAAATTTATTACAATTTCAAAATATATAAATTTAAAAAATTTAAGTTTCGTTAAAATTCCAACACATTCATAATTAAAATTTCTTCTTCAGTAAAAAATAGATTAATAAAAATAAAATCTAAAGTGAAAATTTAAATAAAAGAAATACCACAACAATATAATATATTACATAAATCATTTAAGTTAAAATATAAATTATAAACTAATTCATTTCCCTCAAGCGTTATCTCTAACATCTTCGTTACTAAATTCATTTCAAAATCGCTTAAAATATATATTCGTTAGGTGCTGTAGTGCTTTTGTTTTTATTTGAAACAATCATTCCAATAAAAAACCAAGGAATATGTGTACAAATAATGGAGGTGTGTTGACTTGTCTGTTATACAGTAGATTATATTTTTTATTTAACAATGGAATTTTCTCACCTGTATATTTTTTTAATGGAGTTAACTAAAGCAAGCAACAATATCATATCTAAATTAGTTTTATCTGATTCAAATTTTGATAGTTTTTTGTTTTTCGACTTATATTTAAGGTAGCCGTATAGCATGAAAATTTGTAGGATTCTATAAAAAATAAAGCGAAACACTTATAGTGTTGGTCTATTGTCCATCTCAAAATCTTTTAAAAACTATTAAATTTCAAAGATTTGATTTTATCTATTTTTTATGGGTCTGGATAAGCAGACAGTAAAAGAAAAATGTGTTGGATGGTGTTGAGTTAGGATCAAGGATTATGAACAATAAAACCACAAAATGTTTACACTGAACTATGTCGGCGAGAATCAAGAATCGTTAGTTGACGTTGGTTAGTGCCGTGAAGAAAAATCATACTTAAACAGGATTTTTGAGCACATCCACACACACATAAATACACAAAAAAATTATTTAAGGTTTTTCTACATGCAACCATGCTTTTCTTATAAATAAAAATAGCTCGTAAAAAGAAACATCTTACCATTCTTATATATACATCATCTTATACTTACTAAATTTTTATATTTTCGAACTAACATATTTTAACAGTAGTGGTACTGAACCATATTCGAGAATATATAATACAAATATGTATATGATTATTGTTGTTCTTTATATAAAAAATTATCTGCGTTCAGAATTTACATGTAATTAACTTTCATAACAACACCTGTTCTAATTTTGATGCATGCAGAATTCTGCACAAAAGAAAAATAAGAGAGAGAAACCATTTTTTTGTATATTTATATGTAAAATTATAAGGTTTTCCCATTGTTTTTAATTTAAAGGTTTGGCTCCGTATACTCTACATATCAAATACTATACATATCAAGGGCTGAAAAAAAATTACGTCCACAGTTCATATTAGACCGCGACGTGAAGCAAACCAAGGTCGTAATCTTCCTTTCATCCTGAGTGTAAATACAACGTTTTACGCACAACTGAATTGTAAAATTATACTAAGTTTACACCAGTATCTAATTTGCTACGTATCAAATTTGCTATCCATTTTCACCATCATACTTTTTAAATTTGATACGGTGATGTAAACTCTTATTAATTAGGTATGACATATTAATTTATAGCGCATCCTTTTCATTGTTAATTTTTTGGTTAGGAAAAAATAATTTCCATATATATTTTTTATAAAAAACTGAAAACATTTATTATATTAATGCTAAAATTTATTTTACTTTTAATTTCAGCAAAAAAAATCACATCAAACATAAATATATATTTATAAAATAAGTTGATTTATTTTTATTTTAAATGTCATACCTAATTTTAGTGTTCACACCGTAAAAATAATACCTATTTCCTACGTACCTAATTTGATACGTAGCAAATCATCCTACCAAATATTTGGTACGTACTTTTTTGATAACTGTTTACATCGACCATAGTCGACCTAATAAGTATAGTATGTACCTATTAGATCCTGGTGTAAACTTAGTGTAAATTAGTTTTTGAATTTTTATAAACTCGCTAAATATTTTGAAAGTACTAGACATGCACCTATACATGAAATAATCGTTTTAGAAATGTTTTTAACAAGTTTATTTCCGATGCCCCAGATGATACTTTTCTAATGTATAAGGAAAAGAATTTTTACAATTGTAGTAGTCGAAACGATTTCCGACATGGCATAAAGTTTGTTACGAAGTTGTTTTCCTTGTAAAATCTAATGCATGAATTAACGCGCGCAATACAAATCAACCTGTTTGATTTGCTATCTCATTTTGATACTGTTGGTTCATGAAATTTTTTTGATATTTACTTGGACATTTGGTAATTTTTTGGACAGTCGAACAGAATTAGGTACAGACCTAATTTTATATATTTTTGTCATAATAATAGATATAGAACTTCGACATTTTGTTATATTGTTAGTAGTTTTTTTTCAAAAATTTTAATTAGATTAACACTAAATTGTGTATCATAGTCGGTCGGAATATAATTAAAAGGACAGTACGGTGTGCATTTTGTTTTTTTTTCCTGTAAAAAAGAATTCATGACTATTGTTGTTCATATTTTTTAGAGATAATAATTTTTCCTTAACTTATAATAATGAAAAATCAAATAGAAAACATTTCTTTGTTTGTTTTGTGTGATAACTATCAAAATTTACTTGTGTGCTCGAATAAGATTGATTAGAAAGAATTACAATTCTGTAGTTAATAGATTAGTTAAAATAAAACAAAATAAATTAAGAAAATCGGAAATTTTTTTTTTGAAAACTTATATATTATAATTAAAATTAGAAAACATGTAATGTTTATTAAATTGGTTTTGTGTGTGTAAAACCAAAAATAAAACTTAATAAAGAGAAAATTTGTTGGCAAAAACGGGTATATCTCGCATTTTCTTGTAACAAAGTATAGTTGTTTTCATGGCAGATCAAACAAACGTCATCGCACCTAAATTCGTGTTATTAATACATTCATTGCAACAATAGTGAATAACAGTTATTATGTTTTTTGTGAAAAATAAAACTCGTTTTCGTCATCATCGTTTGTAGGTATAACGGTTTATCAGTTAATATATTTCTACCAAATTCAACATTTGCGGGCATTAATTTTGTTATATCAATGAATATATTACCATCACATTTAACAAAATATTGGCCCATTTTTTTTTAAAGAAGTTTACTCAATATTATACTATTAATTGTTGTAAATTTTAATATATCAATCGTATGTTTGAGTTGATGAAGATGGTATGTTAATTAAGTTTTCTGGGGAATGAAAAGTTGGATCAGGAACAATCATGGGGTGAGTGAATCACTTATTTAAACGATTAAATGTAATACTTGTAGGAGTAGTAGTATTGGTGGGATGCTTTCGGTTTCTTTGGTCCTTGTAGTCTCTTTAAAGTCTCTTTTGCGTGCATATTTGACTATTTGTACTGAACTGGGGAATATTACTGTTCGAACACACATGGTTGAAGGTCGTCGGATTACAACTCTGCCAGGCACGCAGTACTTGGACTGCTTCTTGTTAGTGAGTCACTAGCAGGTTCAGTGTTCATTACAAGTTATACAGGAAATATACTAACCTGCAGCGTCTTCACACATTTCATATAGTATCTTCTTGGTTCAATATAGAAAAAATTCTTGAGGGAAAAAATTCCATTCGGTGCCATACCTAAAATAATTGCTGAATATCTCAAACTCCTAAATACTGATAATCATCAATACAATCATATAACAATGACCCAGTTCCAGTAATGAAATAATGACATTCTTGAAAATGATGATGAAACAAACTTCGCTTTACCTGCTCAAATAGAAACGTCAGGGCACTCGTTTCAAGGTGATGTTCAACAATTCAATGTTCATTTTACATAAAATTTGACTAATGTTCATAATGTAGTTGTTCGGGCGATGATACTTGATAAAGTTGTCCAGGCGATGGAGATGGTGAGATGCAGATGATAAATACAGCTGAGTTGATTTGCAAAATGTTTAAAATAAATGCTTCTTGTTGATAAAAAAGCTGTTCTATATGTTGGTAATGTTTTGCTACCAATAAACATTCGGTGGACAATCGCCTATTGAATTATTATGGATGATGCTAGATCCTTGAATGTCGTATGACAGAAACGAGTTTTTCCAATAAAGTTGATTGGTGTGCAGATAATGTTATTTCTTTTAATTATGACATTATATATCTAAAGAAGAATATATACACCAGTTCCAGAGATTTCATGTTTGTGGATTATTTTTGATTGTTTATCGAAGTAAAGCAGACTGCATTAAAATCTTTAGTCATGGTTTATCATATTTCACCCAAAAAGCTACAAATTATTTGTGTACGACTTTTAAACACAAACAAAACGTATAAAAACAAATGAAACATTTTTAGGGAATTTTTCTTTTTTTGCCACCAGGAGTTCAACAATTTTATATTACCGTGATTACACCGATACGAAAAAAAAAAAAAATGTACAACGTAACACAATCTAAAGGTAAACTGTCTATATTATTTTTTATGAAACTGGGAGTTATCGCCATAAGTCAAAGTGTAATAAAGTACTCCAGACAGCTAATTGCCAAAATTCTGAACCTGTTATAAATGAATACAAAAAATTGCCCGATTTTCTATGTTAATAGTTATTATAAGTGATATTTAAAGTTTCTTTTTTAAATTTTTATGTTATAAATTATGAATTTCAGCAACGAGTAAGAATTTGTTGCCCAAGACATTAGTCAAGGCCAAAGGGCAACAACACGCTAGGGCGAAATTAACTTTACACTTGCGGTACAAGAGAGCGTAAAGTAATAAAAAGAGAGCATAAAGTAATAGAGGCCAAAAAAGGTATGTTTTACGCAAACTTAAGGAAGTGTAAAATAGTAAGTACATTTGGGGCTACAGGAGATGAAAACACAGTTTTTTAGTGAGTTCGCTCGTTCACTCATGCCTCGCTCAAATTTTAAACTTTTTCTTGAGAATAAACTATTTCATTACACACTGATAGATTAAAATACTTATTATACTTATTATAAATTATTAAATTAGAAATCGACAACATGGCAGTCAAAATTCATATTCTATTTTTTCAAGGTTTGCATTGGTTGCTTTGTTTTAATAAATAACTGTATAAAATTACATGAAAATGCCATAGCAAATACAATTTGTTATTTAACGAAAATGATTTTACACTAGTGGAAAAAACCCATTGACAAAGGCCATAGGGGATTAAGCCTAAATGAAAAAAAAATTTTCATTTGCTATCGTAGAAATAAATGTTTTACAATTCAGTTGTGCGTAAAATAAAAAAATTTAACAAAATTACAGTTATATTAAATGTTGTAAAGATCAAACGAAAATTATGGCGTGGTCGTTTCTTCTTTCAAAATGTTATTTGGTGAGGGTTGAGGTTAAACATTTTGGAAAAAATTATTTTTGATCTTGATGGGGCGATTTTTTTTATTTCACAACAATTTTTTTATAACTTTCGATTTCAGTTTGGGAAGCTCCGTGCTAAATAAAAACTTAGTTAATAGTGAGATTTTTCGCTTCGCTATGTGATCGCCTCTATATGGCAGTCGCGGCCATTGCATAGAACCAGTGACATTTTACTGCAATTGTAGGATATATTTTATATTTCACGTTTACTTGATATTTTACTATCCCGACGATTAATTATTCCTATCGATATTAAATCAATTGAAAATTGATATTGTAAGATTATAAATTTAATATCATCAATAGAAGATAATCTTAGAACCAAATCAAATTTATTCATTGAAATTTTACTTTCAAATTTTAATAGAGACATTACAACACTCATTAGCAATCATTTTTTTTCGCTTTTAAAGTTATAAGTTAAATTTATTTTTGTGGTTTTACAGATTTTACTTTATATAAAATTCTCATTGTTTAATTTATGTTTCAGTTGATTAATGGCAGCAGTTGGATCTTAATTTTTTTAGTTTAATTTCTAATATTATTTAATATTTTGTAATGTTGTGAAGAAAGTGAAATGTTTTTGTTTGGGGTATTATGAAGAAAAAAACGTAGGTAATTAGTATTTAATTTTATGCATATTGATTGAAATTTTAAGACAAGGGTATCATTAATCAATTAATTTATTCGGTTTAATTAACTTTTATTTAAGAACATATAATTTATCACTTTGGCTACTTTTGTTTGAAGCGTGAAAATCGGGTAATTTTGAAGAATCTACTTTTGAATTGTCTTTTTTAAGCAGAAGCAGAATAAATAAAATATTTTTGTGTCTCCAAAAAGTTTTGAAAAATTATAGAAACTAGTTTCAGGTATAGATTTTATTTGAAATAATATTTATTTCAAAGGATTAAATATCGAAAAATCAAGATCGAACTTATAATATCAGTAAATTTAACGCTGAATTACCCTGTTTATTTTGATGCAACAATTTTCGTATTAACACTAATTTTCAACAATCACCTGTTTAATTTGGTGCAAAGATTTTCATATTTACTCAATTATTCAACAATTGCCTGTATATTTTCTACAACAATTCCTTTATTTATATAAATTTGTTCAGCAATTACCTGGTTTTAGTCCAAAAAATTCATTTATTTATATAATTTATTCAACCAGCATCTGTTTATTTTTGGTGCAACAATTTACGTATTTCCCTAATTGTTCAACAATCGCCTGGTTATTTTTGGTGCAACAATTTGGCTACCAACAATAGTAATTGTAATTTAATTTAAATTATAACAGCAGCAGCCACAACAACATAATATTGATAATTATAATTTTAATGATTTGATTAGACAACAAATTTATCAAGTATTAAAAAATGGAGCTTGTTCATCGAACTAATATTTCAATTTACATGCCGTAATTTAGTTCCTTATATTAATCATTTAAATAATCTTCACTTTATTTACTTTAAACGAATGATATGAATTATTAGTTTATGTGAATTGTGTCGAGATGACGATTAAACATGAGAGGTGAATTAATTTTTTTCAATTAAACTTTGATAGTCGTAGTTACCGTGATCGTGCTTATTAGTCGCGGTACCTAGTTGAAGTAGATTTTTACCCTCAGACGCCTTCTCACATATGGCCACATGCTAATTTCAACTGCACCATACAGCTTGAAGCACTACTCAACTAGCATTCTAACTTCTTTTAAAACACTAAACAGTCTTACCGAAACTAGCTTCCCCACCTTCATAGTTTCGTTAAAACTTCTAAGCGGTTTCTATAAAGGCCATTTGGGGAAATTTCCCACCTTTAGCGAAGCTATTGTTTGTAAAAGACTTGGGAAATACCTTCGTTGTGGTCTTTTGTAAGCAGTTATGCAAGCTGAATAGAATTTATGGTTTTCACAAGTTATAGCTTCGGTAAAGTGCTTCTAATAGGTCGTTTTAAGCAATCTTTAGAAGTCTTATAGAAGCTATTAAAAAATGTGACAAAAATATTTTAATACTTTTTTGACGTGATTCTAAGTTTTTGTTTACGGTCGCATCAAGTTTCAAACTCTGGTCCTTCGATCGTTTCTCCTGCACGCTATCCAATCGGTTAATTTAAATATTACGAAACAATATACATCTTTGATAGTAGTTACAATAACAATGGCTTCCATAAGACTTCCATAGAATTTAGTTTTTTAATTTAGATGTAGAAAATATAGTATAATTCAGGAAGCTTACTTTTTATGGAAAAAGGTATGTGGCATGTAACTTCAATGGGTTTTTTAACAATAAAATCATAATCTGAGATTTACGTTGTTAAAAAATTTTGTTTCTTTTTAATAGACGTAAAAGAATATTGACAAATCTTTTTTCCATTTGATTTATTAATTCAAAGATTTTAGGTATACCAACATTAAGGGGTTAGATTTTTTTCAATCATTAACTTTTGGCGTACTTATACCATTATTTGCACAATATTTTTTTTTTAAATAAGAAGTTTTGTAATTGGATTTTTAATAGATGTCACAACAACATACGTACCTAGGTGCTGATAAACGCAGTTAATTTTTAAAAATGTTATATAAATATAAAACAATAACAATACAAGCAACGATATATCACATCATCCATTTGCTGTAAATTATTTTTATAGAGTGACTAAATTTTGTGCTTCTGTATCGCCTCAGTTCGTACGGACGAGTTTGGCTCTCAGAAATGTAAAGAAAATTCATAAACCATTATTTATAAGACTTAGCCAAATAATCTTTAAATTTTCTCTATATTTCACTCTAGTTGATTTTCGATTCTGATTTTCTAGTTGATTATGATTTTAATTTTAAAAAAATTTTTAATTTAAACACAAAGACAAGTGTTTAAAATTTAATTTTGCGGAAAAAGGACAAGTGTTTAAATTGAAATTTTTTTTAAAATTATTAATTATGTTCCGCCAATTACCAAACAACGGTGTCTACCATAAACTTGATTATGATTTTGATGGATTTTTTGTCTATTTCAAGATTTTAAATAAAGAATATTTTATATTGTGCAAAATATGTCTAAAGCCTCGTTGACACTAAGATAGTTTACAATCTACTATACAGCGAGTTTACAATCTGATTGTAAACTCGCACAGTGTCAACATGCTCACTATCCAACTAGCAGATTGTAAACAATCTCATGAAAAAGTTGAAAGCCAGGCTACTTTACCCGCTGGCTTGTGCGATTGTTGGCTTGTAAACTAGCCGTATATAATCGTAGTTGCTAGTAGTATGATTGTAAAATTTTACTTTTTAGTGTGAATCACCAAACTTTGTAAGATAATTTTCCAAATAAGTTAGTTAACTTTTGAGCAAGCAAACCATTTTGTGTATCATCGACACTATCTAACAAGCGAACTCGGCAGCTTTTAAAGTCGCCAACTAGCAGATTGTAAACTATCTTAGTGTCAACGAGCCTTAAATAATACTTTTAAAAAACAAAAACCGCCTTATGCACAATACTTTTCTGACAAAAACGAAATGATTTCAATTTCGTATAAGGTCGTCTGGTTGAAATAATAGAAGCAATAGATTCCGTCAGTTTGACATATTTCATTTTCGCAAAACAATCTCGGTAAAACTTCTAAAGGTTAGATATTGAAGCAATTTTTAGACTATGACAGATGTGCTTCTATAAGATGTTTAAACAGTTACAACCGAAAAAACTTCAATCCTAATGACAGCTGTAACTTCTATAACCTTTTTTCGGAATCTTTATTTAGTGTTGTGTAGATAAGTTTCAGTAAAGTTTCTAATATTAAATATAGAAGTATTTTAGAAGCTTTCACTCCGGTTGTGGGGACACTTCTCTGTGGAAGTTATATCGAAACTTTATAGAAGTAAAATATAACTAGCTTCCACTTAAAAGCCTTACCGAAGCTTTATGGAAGCTTGGTATAACTCTAAATTGAGAAGTTATTTTGCTAGTTGGGTAAAGCTTCCACCAAATTGCTTACTATCCAGATCTCACAGATAAGTAGGCCAGTATTGGTATCGCTGCTGGCAATCTAGCGTAGGTCAGTACCAGATCCCATCTGGTAAGGAGCTCATTAAACAGGCTCACCTGCTAGGGTGACCCATTCTACCGAAAAGACTACTGATAATTGTTCCACATAGCGTAGTTGATGGAGGGGTCAATATTGCCATTGTTCTTTTCATCTTCTGGTTCGTCAAAGCCCGCTTTCCTTTCAACCTTTGTTTCAGTTCACCTAAAAATTATCGCGTGTATCCAGCATTTGTAAAGAATCATTTATAAAGCTTATCAAATCCACGTCATGAAGCTAGAAGGAACAAACTCAAGCCGCGCATTTATAGATTTAACTAATTACTTTGTTGAAAATCATGGTGGATAAAGTCTGTAAATTAAAGTATAAATTGTACTTGTAACCAAATATATAATGGGTATTGTTTGTAAACCAAAACATAGACAAAGAAAAATAAAAGCTAATTACAATAAACGTACATCTTTAACATTTTAATATAATTTAATAATAACCATTACATTTAGCTTCCTATAATTATTATCATTGAACAGAACTTTTCAGACTTATTTTAAATTACTTACAAACCAATGTTTACCTTCTTCAATTATCTTGGTCAACCGTCTTTATCATGTTTCTGAGAAAAAATATTTTCCAATTATGTACATTTAAATTTTACAATATTCTGTAGATTTTTATCATTTCCATTGTTTCCATTTCCATACGTAAATAAAAATTATAATTATAAAAATGTCGTGAGTTAATTTTCGAATGAAGAAAAGTTGAAAACTTTAATGTTTTACAATTTACACCAACATATGTTTTAGTAACCGCTCTTTTTCCTTTTAAACCGATCCTCGTATTTTCTTGCTAAAAATTAAAAAAGCTAAAACTATCATCAGACAACTTTCCATTTTTAATCAAATTATTCTTTATATCTTCAGTTTGTTTTTTTAAAGTTGAAAAAAAACGAATTCCACTAACAAATCACTTTGAAATTTTACCGTTGTTTTTCTTTAATTTCGACTACAAAGTGAATTTAACTGTAAAACCATCAACTAAAAAATAATAATAGTTATTTATTATACAAGGGAAAAAAGTAGTAGATTTTAGCTCGAGGTTGTGTTGTCTCCCGACGCGAAGCGGAGGGAGACAAAAAACCGAGAGCTAAAATCTACAATTTTTCCCGTGTATAATACACTATTTTTTTCTGTGACTGGACAAATATTAATATAATTATTGAAAAAATAATATTAAACAAATATTACAATATGTATATTCACCACACCATACGAATTTTTCTTGAATAAAAACTTAAAATTAAGTTTCATTTTATTTGTCAAAACCAGTTATTAACATCAAGAAGAAAACGGTATAACTTTTCATTAACATTAAAATAGTCATAAATGTTCATAAATATTCATAATATTTATCATTTATGTGTATATATGTATTTATATATATATTTTTATCTATCCGGGAAAAAAGTACATACTTTTTTCCCGGGGAAAAAAGTATTTTATGAAAAGTAGCATTTTTGCACCTGTCAGCAGAAGTAAAATGTTAAACTTTTTTCCCGTCACAGAAAAAATTAAATTTTATATCCGCAAATTCTTTTAAGATATTAAAATATCTTCAGTTCACTCTTTCTTTCTTTCGTTGTCGATCTGGGTTCTCGGATCGTTGCTCTAACTCGTTATTTAATTTTACTTTTTATTAAACAAAATAGTTTTGTGTAGGTGCTAGAAGGAAGAAAAATTTAACTTAGGATTTGACTCTTATTGTTTTTAAATGACCTTTTATTGTTAAATAATAAAATCGATGAAAGTTTAATTTTTTTGTTTTGATTAACGGTTTAGTGTAATAGTTTTTTTTGTGAGAAAAAATATTTTTACAGATTTTTTTTTCTTTGTTTCACTTAGAGATTAAAAAATGTTTATTTAAGGTAATAAATAATCTTATAATTTGACGTTTGGTTTTGTTTTGTGTCTAATGTATATGTGACATATATGTAAGTTAATATCAGTTTTTAGCTATACAGATAGAATTGTAAATATAAGATGAGTAACCGTCAATATCATAAACAATTTTTATGAAGATACGATTTATCATTAAATTGAGGAAATATTTTAGAAAATTACTAGTTAGGAAGGAGTTGAAGGAGTATTTACTCCCCCATCAGTGATTCGTAAAGAGAACTTTAGCGATAATATTCCATAATATTTTTTAGGTGACCCTCCAGATTTTTTTTTTTTTTTTTTTTTTTAATAAAATGTGTTGTGTAGTAGGAATTACAATATGTGTCACTATAACACATAAAAACCTTTTAAGACCAAGGTCCCACAACAACATACGTTCAGAGGTGTTGATGGACGTAAATCTTTCTTTTTTTGTTTTTTTAAATTTTTTGTTAAAGAATGGATAATTAAACAAAAAATCCTATCACTGACAAAATATGACATAGGCCAATATTTTATGATAGAATAGAGAAAATAAAAGTAAATTAAAAGGTAAATAGCGAGGGTGCTACCGTTGACTGAATACAGTTCATCCGCTGAAATTTTTTTTTATTTTTGATCTACGGGTGTGACAACCCCGCGTACTCCAGTCCCTGCTATTTACATACGAGTTAACGTGAGATATCACATACCATTGGCAATAGCAGTGAGATATCACTAGCCAAGGTGACATCTTAGGGGTGGACCTTGGCTAGTGATATCTCACTGCTATTGCCAATGGTATGTGATATCTCACGTTAACTCGTATGTAAATAGCAGGGACTGGAGTACGCGGGGTTGTCACACCCGTAGATCAAAAATAAAAAAAAATTTCAAAACAATAAAAACTGATCCCTCCATGCGATAATATCCCTCCATGCGATTTGGAACACTTTTGACTGAGAGCTCAATGCTCATTTCTTTTAAGGTTACTTTGGTCATAGAATTTTGGTTGATGCATACGAGTTGAATTTGATTGTTTTAAATGTTCAAAGAAATTTTGAAAATAAGGATTCAAATACAAATCAGAACAATCAGGGGGAATTACTTTTACTAAAGTTCTATTTCGCTTGTTTGTTTGTGAAAATTTAGAAGAAACGTTACAATTCACTTTAGTGTATCTGATTAATTCATGTATTTTGCTTTTACTAAGAAAATGTTTTCCATCACTTGAATTTTTATGACAAAATGGTTTAAGTCAATCAATTAAAATTTGGCTGCCTTTCCATCTAATGCTACATTGAAGTTTTTATCACGGTAACTTAAACCTTTAGAAGGATTAGCTCAGTACGGAATTATGCATCAGAGTGAGTAGCACACTTGCTCACAAAGGTGAAAACTGCATCCAAATGTAGGCTGGGTCGTATTGTATTAAAAATTCGTTTTTTAACTTTTTTCGAATTCAGTTTTAATCGACCTTCGATATGTGCTTGCGTAGAAGTGGTGTTAAGTTCATCACTAAAGGAGTTCTGAAGTCTAAAAAAACTGAAGCTAAGAAAGTAAGAATAAAGTTTATTAAATATTTTGAAAAAACTTTGACATAATTTTGTAAGGTTATATTTTTTTTTTTTTTTTTTTAATAAAATGTGTTGTGTAATAGGGTTTAGAATGTGTGTCACAACAACACATAAATACCTTTTAAGACCTAGGTCTAGACCTGGGTCCCACAACAACTGGCGTTCTAAGGTGTAGATTAACGCTTTTTTTAAACATCTGTGGGTTGAAGCCACCTGAGACTAAGTGTTCCGGCAAACTATTCCATTTGTATGCAGTTCGGACAAAGAAGTCTCTCTGCGATCTGCCAGTATGACAGCGCGGGATCTTTACCGATTCACTGGTTGCGGCAGCCGATTGCCGAGTGGAACGGGGGTAAGAATAAGTTTGAGGCATGATGCCGCTGATTTCATCTGAGCACTGCTGATGACGATATTTGTAAAAAACAACGAGGTCAGCAACAGTGAGACGATGTTGTAGGGAATCAAGTTTTGATGTCAAAGTTCGATCACCCACAATTCGTATAGCTCGCTTTTGAACAGAGTCCAAGAGGGCCAAGATGGAAACAGAGGCAGCACCCCAAACTTGACAGCAGTACTCCATACAGGGACGAATATAGGACTTATAAACATGGAGCAATTGGTATGGAGTAAAAAAATTTTTGCATCTATTTAGGAGGCCGAGTTTTTTAGACGCGCTTTTTGCCATCGCCATTACATGATCGTTCCAGAGTAGGTCATTTGAAACTGTGACACCCAATAAACGAATGCTTTTACATTCACCTATTGGTTCATCACACATACTAAATAAAATATCTTTGGGGAACTCGGTCTTTAATCTGGAAACAATCAACAGCTGTGTTTTGGTGGAGTTGAAATTGACAAGGTTTTGGTCTTTGTTCAAGTTTATGGCAGCGTCTCTCCGGGCAGGATTAATTCGTTCGTGCATTTTACCTTTTGAAGGAAGGGGCTCGAACGACTTGTGCAGAGTACTATCATCTGCAAAACTATTTATTGGATTACTGGTGATTTTCAACAATTCGTTGATATAAATCAAAAATAGGGTTGGGGACAATACTGAGCCTTGGGGTACACCAGCGTTAATTAGTTTAGACTCAGATGAAAATCCGTCTAAGGTTACCGAAATGTATCGGTTGGACAGAAAATTTTGAATCAGCTTCACAACATTGGGATGAAAACCGTACGCAACGAGCTTGTTGATTAAGTTGGCATGCCAGACTCGATCGAATGCCTTGGAGATGTCTAAAGCGATAACGTATGTTTCACCACCTTTATCAAGTATGCTGTTCTAACAATGCGCTACATAGTTTAATAGATCGGTAGTTGATCTTTTGTTTCGAAAACCGTATTGGCTGTCGGATATCAAATGATTTTCTTCCAGAAATTTTGAAATATGTGTATTAATATAATGCTCATAGACTTTGGATAGGACCGATAGTAAAGCTATTGGCCTATAATTTGAGATATCGGATTTTGGTCCCTTTTTGGGGACGGGCTGGACATTTGCCAACTTCCAGCACGAGGGAAATATACCAGATTTGTAGGATTGGTAGAATATTTTAGTTAAAGTTGGTGCAAGTTCTTTGGAAAAGGTTTTTAAAATAATGGGTGGAATATTGTCCATTCCTGATGCTTTGTTGATGTTTAACCCCTTTAAAAGTTTAGCGAATATTTTGGGTTTGAAGTGAAGTTCATTCATATTAACTCCTGAAGACTGGATTTGGGGTATTTCTTTAGGAGTTTCCAAAACAGTGGAGTTCAGAGCAAAGCGTTCAGCGAACAAGTTAGCTTTTCTTGCGGGATCATTGACGATTAAATCACCATCAATAATAGGGGAAATAGAAAATTTTGTACCAGAATTTAAAGAATTGATGGCACTGTAGAAACTCTTGTCAGAAACAGACATAGACGTAAGTTTTGAGGCTTTCGCTCTGTCAATTTCGGACTTTTCGTTTGAGATAATCTGATTAGATATTTTGTTGGCCTTTAGATATTGGGATCGATTAGTGGGAGTTTTGTTATGAATCCAAATATTAAATGATCTACGTTTGTTTCTAAGTGCCGTTTTGGCAGCTTTCGAATACAAGTATTTTTGTTTGGGTTTTACTATGGAGAAAGGGACAAATTTATTGATAGCAAATTGGATGGTTTCTGTAAAGTTTTGAGCAGAAACATTTACATTGTCAGTGTAAAAACAATGACGGTCGAAAGGGAAACCATGGAAAAAATTTTGAAGACCACTCTTATCCATTTTTGAGTAGTGAAATATTTTACGGGGTTTGGGAGTTGTAGTTTTAAGTAAATCAGTTTTGATAACTGATGAGATTAAATAATGATCAGAACTTCCAATACTACCTTTCGCGACATCGACACTCGTAATATCTGGCATTGTGGTAAGATAGAGATCTAAAAGAAAACTATTATCACCGCCATTACGGGGAGTGAAAGTCGGGCTTTTAACAATTTGGAATAGGCCCTGAGACGCGGCAAAACCTTCTGCCAGTTTTCCACTATTGTCAACATCGTCGGTCGATTTGGAGAATTTCAACCATGATTTGTTGTGGACGTTGAAGTCACCGGTAACGATAACTTCACAATTAGGGGACTTTGCTCTAATCTCGTCCACAATTTTTGTCAGTATATTAAAAAAGTTTGGGTTACGTTTGTTGGGGGACCGGTATAAAGCTATTGTAAAAAAAGTCATTTCTGGAAGACAAATCTTTAAAACCATTGTATTGAAGCCGTCACCGTGTAGCTCAAAATTTGGAAAGCGCGTGTACGCAACACTCTCATGAATGAATGCGCACACGCCCTGATGGAGTTTGAAAGCTGATTCGAGCCTATATTTGGAATTAAGCGATTCTATAAAGAGAAAATTTTCAGAAACTTGTGTTTCTGTAAGGAATAGAATGTTCGGTTTGTCGTGCTCAAGATGATGTTGCACGTGGTCATGGTTAGCGTTCAATCCGCAGATGTTTTGAACATGTATTTTAAAATTTTTTATTGATTCATATATGTTTTGTCCCTGCAAATTCCGTGGACATGCCGCTTTATGGGCGGGTGGATTGCGCAAATTTGCTTTACCACTTGCAGACTTATTTTTTTTCGGTTGTACTGCCATATATATATATCAAAATGTTTATTTTATTTTTTTATGTTTTATTTTAAAATGCATAACTAAGTAAAAAATCCTACCATACTACAAAATATGACATATGCCAATATTTCATGATAAGATGAAGAAATAATAACAAAATAATAAGTGAAAAACAAATTGTGAGAAATTTGCAGAAAACAAAACAAAACTAAATGCCAATAATCCAGCTGATGCAGCGCACCCCAGACGCACCGCCCACCACCTAAATCGAGGCACAAAGCCCACACATAACTACGTGTTGGTCCGGTTCCTCGGAAGAGCTAATGAGCGGTACCGCTACGGAACGCTGCCCAGCTAAGACTGGAAGTGCTGCCGTTGACTAATTAAAGTTCGTCCGCCAGCACCCTAAGATATCATCTTGGCTAATGACATCTCCTGCCATTGCCAGTGGTATGTGGCAGGGACTGGAGTACGCAGGGTAGTCAGACCCGTAGATCAACATTGATCATAATCGATCAAAATCGATCCCTCCTGCGGGAAAGGCTATTGACATGTGGCTATTGACATGTCATATTAGATAAATTTAGTTTGAATGAAAATAATTGGAAGTTGAATAAGTTTGTGAAATATTTTTTGTGAATAATCAATTTTCTCTGGTATGAATATTTAAACTATGCACAAGCACGAATCGAACACGACATTGTTGGCATCAGAAATATGATGTACATTATTTGTACTGTGAATGAAATTCAAGAAGCAGGCTTGTCATAGAGTTGCGTTTTCTAAATTTTATTTAAAAGTCAAAAGTCTATTGTTAATTTATCGAGGGCAACGCAAAAAGTTTTATCAAAGCTCCTCAAAGCACGTCAAAAATTTTCAATTTTTGTGTCACATTATGTGCTTGGATTGAGATTTTGATTTATAATTTCTGGTAACATATCGAATTATTCAGGTTAAGATATAAACAGAAAGTATCTAGATTAACCATAAACGGGTAAATGGAAATTACCACACGGGTACATGGGGTTCACGGAAATCATCGCGTATGGTTAAAGCCCGTGTATCCGTGTTTGTATCGGTAATTTACATATACCCGTGTGTGTATTGGTAATTTCTCTGTACCCGTCTAAGCGTGTAGTAATTTCCGTGTATACCCGTTTATGGTTAATCTACACACTTTTATAAAAGCAAGCGATCAGTTGAGAAAAAGTTTTTTATAATAAGGTTACAATTTTACCAAAATTTAATTATTTAAGACTTCTTACTGTTGCCTGAAACATTAGGAGTGACATTTTGTTCTTTGAAGATAACGACGATAATCATGCAATCGTGAATTGGATGCAACAATTGCATACGAGTATTTTGTGATTTATGATTTTATATTGTAACCCAAGAAGTAGATCTCTAAAAATCTGAACCAAATAATAGAGATTTGGTCGAACATCATTTTTGGCACTATGATTTAAGTACTAAAAGTTGATTACCTGGTTACTTACAACAACTGGTTTCGTTTTAGGAAGTTATTGCTAAGGGAATTTTGTTGTCAGATTACCTAGGAGGGTCAGCCAAACAAGAGGAATAACGTCTTTTTTCTATTGTTATTTTAACGTTTTATCATTCTAAATTATTTTGATCAAGTTTATATTGAATGATCGTTTACTATAGTAAATTTTATTTTAAAGAACTTTATTTTATTTTAAAGCTAAAAAATTTTAGTTTGGAAAAAAATAAATTCAATAAAAGTTATTAACAAACTCCTATTGTTATAAACGAATAAAGTGTTCAAATCGATCTTTAGATATTGCCCTACCCACAAAATGATTTTTTAATATGACCATCGTGTTCTACGTTTAATTTTCTGTAAAATACGTATTTTTAATTAATGGAGAAATAAAATTCCATATATGGGCATATGGTGTCGTTCCGCGCTGGAAAAATTAATTTATTTCTAACAGTAAAAAACGATTCTTCATTAATTAAATATACGTTTTTTTATAGAAAATTGAATGTAGAATACGGTTTTCATACTAAACATTCTTTAGTTTTGTTAAATAGTGACTAAAAATCGATTTTAACATTTTATTTGTTTATAACAATAAGAATTTGTTAATAATTTTTATATATAACACTTTTTGTTTTAAAATTCCATTTTTTAGCTTTAAAATAAAACAGAAAAAAGTTTCTATCTCTACCAGAACCGCAGTTATGAATCTTTGAAAATAAGTCTTCAAGCCAAAAATCACGAAATTCTCGAAATTTAGATCCGCTCTGTTAAAATTTTGTATTTTATAGAAAATTAAAAGTAGAACATGATGGTCATACTAAAAACTCATTTCGTGGGTGGGGCAATGATTAAAGATCGATTTGAACACTTTATTTGTTTATAACAATAGGAGTTTGTTAATAACTTTTATTGATTTTATTTGTCGTCAACCCAACAATCACGAAATTCTCGAAATTTATAACCGCTATATTTTCCAAAAAATAAAAATCCTCGAACACGTACATCTTTTTTTCGATAGATATAAAACTCATAAAAAAATATCAGTCAAATCAAAAATGTGTCGGTCAGATTTTGTCCAAATCTGTTCGGTTTGTAAAAGAATTACCTATAAAAATATTGAAGTTAATTGGTAAAATGCTAAAGTAGAATTAGCAAATAGTATCGTTAAATTCTTTATTTTTTATCGAAACTAATGTTCTTTATCGAACGTTAACATGTTTGTAAAAAATATATGTAGGTTTCTTTTGTTTGTAAGTCTGAGATGATTAATTAGGTTTAATGGCATTCAGTTGTTACATGCTCTATTTCCAATCGATATGAAGTTTTCTCAAGCTCGTCCCGAAAGCAAATTACAGATTAGAATAGTATAGTTGAGTCAGCCGCATTTTATATTTATGTTCAAGTAAAATATAGTTCAACCAATCTCGTAGACTTCTGTCTTGAATTAAAAATTCATGATGTAAGTTCACAGTCCATTTTTTTTTTCAATTTTTTTTAACTTGTGTTATATATGTAACATATTATATATAAAATCAACCTCATTCTCTTGTCAGGCCAGATGTTTATTTGCAATTGTAACAAAAAGAAATCATCGTGAAATTATTCAAAGTTGTTTTTCTGTTTGAATAAACTGATAACTTCGGGATGAAGTTGACATTACTATATTTTTTTTTCTACAGTTTACAAGAGGTTCTAGACGTTCTAATAATTAGAAAACTTTTAAGAAATATAAATATACATTCTCAGAAACAGTTCATAATTTGCTCAGTGGTTCAGTAATATGTTTTTTAACGACTGTCACAGAAAATAATGTTTTTCTCCGATAGACAGCAAATATAAATTTTGCAGACTTATTTCAGTCAGCAAAGTGGCACTTTTCCTGCCTAGGCAGCAAAGCACTTTGGCAGCAAAATAATTAGACTTCATAGAAATAAACAGATATTGCGATTAAAAAAAAATTTTTTTAATCGATTTTTTTTTTCATTTTTAAAATTTTGCTTTATTTTTAAAGTAATAATTATTAAATTACATATCATTGTAATTAATCGGAGAAAAAATTATATGTTCAACTCGGCAGCAAGGTAGATTGACTGCCTTGGCTGAATTCCTAGCCTCGCTCGCTCGGCTATGAACTATCAGCCGCGGCAGTCAATCTACTACTTTGCTGCCTAGTTAAACAAATAACTATTTCTATCTGTCAGGTTAAAAGAGAAAGTTGGCTTTTGCTGTTTAGCGAGCATTTTTTAATTTTTTCTGCTCGTAAGCGGAAAGTAAAAACACAAGTAAAACAAAAGACATAATGGACAAAGACATAATATTAAAATTTATTAATTTCCTGTCTCCAAAAGACTTTTGATTTTTTGGCTCTATAACTTCTTTTACTTCTTTTTTAAAAAAGGCATCAATCTTTTACATTTACTAATATCCAAATTTTCTTTAACGATGAATGTTGATTTTAACATTGAATAATTTGACTTTTTTGAAGACTTTTTTGTCTGCAATAGTTCACCAAAATATGCCAAAAACACATTTTCAGAATAAAAATTTCCTGTTTTTTTTGTTCTTACACCAATTGATAAATAATTAAACAACAAATAAATTTTAATCGTATTTGTCGGCAATCGTTAAAAAAATAGTATGTATACTTTGAGCAGAAAGTAACATTGCTGCTCTGGCATGATTACTGAATTTTTCATTTTTCATTTTTTTTTCATTACTGAAATTTTAGTACTTTGAAATGTAGTACTTTTTGCTCTTAATATACTATATACTATTTCATATCATTAGTTTCTTTTTTCTATAAGGATGAGGTGGTGAAATATGGATTGCTTTATTTGCTTTTAGTTTTGGATGAGAGAGGAAGAGGCAGACAAAACTGTAATTTATTAATTTTGTAATATTTAAAACATCTGTAACGACGGACTATTTTCAATTTTTACTTTGAAATAATAGAATTTGAATTCATTAATTTATTCTCCTTAATTGTGGTAAACGTAGCTACATTTTTTTGTACTACTGTTGACGTTTTAGTTACGTCACTCAATTTCAATTAACAAACATGTTTGGATAAATGATTTTTTTAACTTGAAAAAAGGGGAATTGTTTATTATTGCTGGAAGGGGAAACAGAAGATCGACGATATGATATAAATACGATCAAATTGTGTAGATCGAATTAATAAGAGCATAATTTTAAAACTCGAACTAGTATAATTTTTAAAATCAGTAAATTATGTAAATTGAAAAATAATTAAAGTCAGTCATGACTGAATCGTGATACAGCTTGCTTATGAGTAGGTTTAATGTTGTTAATTATTTCAAAAAAATTTGTATTAAAACTAAAAAGAAAATAAATTTGCTTTTCATTTTAATTATTGTGTTAATATTGTGAAGGTTTTTTTTATAGTTGTGAATTTAATGGAATGTCAAAACCTCAGTTGCAACTATTAAAATATGTAAACTATTGAAATATGTTTTACATCGAAAAAATAAAATTTGTTTGTTAAGCAAGTGTTATTTTATCAGTTTTGAAAATAAATTTATAATTGTATGAAGGAAAACACGTCATCGCCAAATGGTACATGAACTTTGATGATGATGAAAAACAAAAATTAATTGAAAAAGTTCATGATGGTGTTACCATATGAGATACTAAACACAAAATTGTCTAAGTATATTTGTAGAATTGATCATCAAGTCGGTTTATGAAGTTTCGTGCAGTGATATTATTATGTATTGCTTTTTTTGTGGAGGAACTGATTATTTTCTGCTTGATATAATAAAAAATTTAATTAACCATCAGGATAAACGAAGATGTGAAATAAAACATGAAGAAGACAACATTGAAGACATAAAAATAATGTAAGCTTATTGAATTTTAATTTATATAATTTTTGATTTGTTTATTTAATAAATTATTTTTCATATTAGTAAATTAATAGTTATATTCAAAGTGATTGGTATTAAGAGATTTTCAAGTGGAATTCAGTTTGTTTGTTATAAATTCAGTGTTCCGGTAATATTTCAGTTTTCAAATAGTTTTATGAGCTTTCCGGTGTGTATAAAAGTTCAATTATTTCACATCTGTTCAACCGAATACCCAAACAAAACCAATTTGTTATTTTTTTCACAAAAACAAAAAACAATGAAAAAAATTCATTTTAATGACAAACTATTTGATATTGTCGACCAATTTTTCATATAAAAGACTGTCATCGACTTCGGTTCTTTCTATGAATTCAACAAGATAAGAGATTTTTCTTTCCCTATCTCCTACAAATATCCAACTCCTCTGCTTAACAAATGTAATAATATTAACCTGTTTGTTTTTAAATAAAGAAAGTAATTAAAAAAAATAACAAAAACAAACAATTAGCATCCTTAGGCTATATCTCGGTTTAGAAAATTGGAGAGGTTCAGCGTAAGCCATTTCGTAATTAATTTTACCATAATTTGGATAAAATAAAATAAAAATGAAAGAAAGGAAGAGATCAAAATAAAAACATTCTTGGAATAAGAAGGTTACGACCAATGAGGCTCCATTGCACCACTAACACTAATTTTCAATCGGTTTTGGCCTCAAAATGCCAAGGTTTGTCTCTTATTAAAAAATTGAAAAATTGTTTAAGAAAAACTCACGTATGGCAAATTTCAGATTTGTTTACCAGAACTGTTTACCGGATCGTGCAAATATTGAAAACCAGATTATAAAGGGTCAGATTAACGAATCTGTTAGTTTTCTTCTTAGGCTGGATAATAATTCGTCGCCCAATTCGCTATGCGGATTTTCCAAATTTGTGAAGTAAGTTTAAATTTTGGCGACTAGGAGTTTTGTCAGCAACATAATATAGTCCTAAGAACATTAATGATATTGAAGGAGTATTTTTAAGAGAAAGTGAAAAATGATTTCGAATTGCAAAATACAAGGGATTTCCAATATGTACTTAAGGTTAGTTTCTTACAAAAAACCTCTCCAAATTAATCTGTTGGTTACAAGATTTTTTATCCCACAGATCGATCAAAGTAGTGCTAGATGGTGCTATGTCGACTAAATTTCCAATTCAAGCCAGTATTCCACAGGGTTTGGTTCTACAATCAACCCTTTTTATGATCTTTATCAACGATTTGTTATCTATCACCACAAACCCAATGCCCACGACAGTACTATCTTCCATTCTTGTTCTTTTAAAAAACAACAATCTAGTCTAACTTCAAATTGTCATCGTAGAAAAATGATTGAATCCTTGGATGTAGATCTTGAATTAATCCTAGACTGGGGTTAATGAGATCTTGTGACATTTAATTCTATGAATACGTTTTGCGTTTTGTCCCATAAAACTTCACTGTATAATGGCAATGCACAGTTTTCCAGGCAACTATTAACAAACTCACCAACACTCAACCTATTGGGCACTAATATCAATCACAAACTGATATGGCATTATCATATTCTTTCCGTGGCGAAATTGGGATCCCAACAACTTGGCTTCCTACGACGCTGTAAAAGTTTTTTCTCTCCATTGGAGATTATTACGATCTATAAAGCATATGCTTTTAAATCCGCAATACCCCAACACTATAGCTCCAGTCCGATCCAAACCCTTAATTACCAATCTTCAACTTTCATTTCCTATCGTTAACAAGCACATAAAGCATTAGAGGTTTATAATCTAAGTGATTAACTCGAACTATAAAAAAAATGATATCTTTGCAAACGCTTTTCTACTGCGTTAGTAGTAGTTATCTAAACTTAAAATTGAGTGTGACGAGTGTTTGCAATGTATTTGATTATGTTGATGCCTAAAATTATTTACTTATTTTACATGAAATATTTCAGTTTTAATTTTTCAAAAATTTAATTTTCAAAGATGGCGTAAACCAAAGTACCATTTTTTTGTTTTCTAAGGATTTAGTCTTTTATCCAAAACATACTTAAATTTGAGACAGGCCTTTGTCTTTTTGACGAGAAAAAAAAACCCATTTGAATATTTACTAACAACAAATGCCACTGGCACACTACATCTCAACTCAAATTTTGTTCAGATAATGCAATATCACTTATATTATATATACTTCAGATAATGCAATTATAAAAAATTATCATTTAATTTCTAAAAAATCGTTTTTTCAATTAATATTTGATTTTAAAAAAGTTGGAATTTCCTGAAATGTTTCAAACTTTAATTCTCAAGATTCGGAATGGAAATTCTCGATAATTTCTCGGGAATTCCCGAAACCCTACTTTTAACATACCTCGCTCGCCCAGAGCAGCATCCACGAAGAATCCACAACGAATACAGGTGCACTCTGTGCAATGTGATATGGAACGAACAGCTGAAGTACCCAATCCCTTCGTAGTATAGTGAAGAATTATTGCAAATAATCAATCAAACCCTGTTTGTCTGTACTCCATGGAGGAGTGGCACAAAACGACGTTTCTTCTCAATGTTAGGATTGGTTGAAATTTTTTGTCTCTTCCGCTAGGTGGCAAACTTTAATGAAACTTATAGTGCTGTGAGCAAACATCGTTATCAACCGTTATCAACACCGCCCATGAGTGGTCCACAAGCATCGAACGATAAGGTACAGGGAATCGGAAACCCAGTACCGTTGGCTCCAGGGAGTGCACAAGAACGCTCCCAGCCGTCGAGATCAAGCAACTGCAATGTCTCGGGAGGAACCCCAACTACAAGTTCACTCAGTAGAGAAAGTAATCACTTACTGAAACCAAATCAAAACAAGGACATTCATGTACAAAATCTGGTCCAATTTAGCAGGACGGCGTTAAGATCCCCTGAAAGAAAAAGAAGCAATATTTTGCTAAATATAAAAACAAATGAAGTGCAAACTGTTAGCCAAGAACATCAAGAGGACTATGGAGAAAGAGAAGGACTCAGGCATCTAAAAACAAATCTAGAGCTAAGAAAAACTAAGCAAAATAAAGGAGTTAACATCCGAGCCAAGCAATGGAATTGCTGTTTTAAAACGAGAAAATAAGACCAAATGAGTCGGGAAGCAAGTGAATCGGAGGTAACGGATAATTATATCAGCAAAGGTACTAGAAGACGACCAAACGCATTGGGTATCTAATAGATGAAGAAGAACTGGAAAGTGAAACAGATTGGATAATGAAAAAGAGTAGGCCAAGTAAGAAAAGCAAAAACAGGAAAGCTGGAGTTTCCCCTGAGTATGTTATATCAAGCACTAGTCAACCGCAAGATGCACATGTTTTTTTTCAAACACTAGAAATAAAAGAAAATAGTTTTCGCCTGTAACTATAACGGGTGTTTCAAGTTATGCCAAAATACAAAGCCTAATGAAAATGGTAACGGATAAAGAGTACTAAATTACTGCTCTTAACAATGATGTCTGAAAGATCAATACATCAAACTCTACCACATACATAAATTTAACAATAAAACTAAACATTGACAAATTTCAATAGGTTACATATGAAAACAAAACTGAACGCCTAATCAAGGTAACGGTAAGACTACTACATCCCACTTGTTTGACGAACGATATAATTGAAGATCTAACCCATAAAGGTCTTAAAATATTAAATGATGTTAACATTATCAAAAGGCAAACAAAAACCAACGAAAATCGATCCAAAACTATCCATAAAAGTGGACTCCCTCTTTTTATGTTAACAAATTCCAACAAAATAAAAATATACAAGAAATTTATAATATAGAGAGGACACTCAATGTGAAAGTGAAAATTGAACCTTTAAAGAAAAACTATGAGAATACCTCAATCCAAGAAGTGTCAAGGTTTTAATCATACACAAAACTATTGATGGACGTGTACCAATATGTGTCAAATGTGCCGGTAAAAAGTTAACGCAAGTATGCCCAGTAAACAGAGACACTAAACTAGGACAACATCCAGCAAACTATCGTGGATTCGAAGTTACTATCCAACTAAAAAAAATAAGAGGTAAAACGCGCAGGCCACCAACAAGGCAAATAACGTTAGTAGATTCAGTTAACTATACCAAGAGAAACAGTTTGAAGTACCCAGCGTTATCATCACACAAGTGTGGGTTTTATGTTTGTTTTTGTGAATTAATTTCTTAACCTCACTAGGTGTGTATTCGTAGAAAAAGTGATTCTGTAATATCCTAAGTCACTTTGTGTGTTATTATATTGATTGTTTCCAATCAATGTGAAATCAATTCTTGACGCAAGGGTCGGGGTTTAGTGTTTGAAGTATGTGAGCCACTCAAACTCATGTAACTTTTTGAATCTTTTGAATTTTTTCAATTCGAAATCAGTTTTGTGTTTCTCTCATTATTAATTGTAATGTTTCGTGAGTATGTAGAAGAGAAAATAGATCTAGAACTATCAATTAGAAACTCAGAACAGCTAGAAATAAAGCTAGAAAGAAGCTGTTCACTTTGCAGCAACGACAATTTCTAGCTCTCTCTCTCTCTCTGGCGTTTACATCCCATGAAGGGATTTTGCCGTCTGTGCCACCAGCTTCCAATCATCTCGTTCCATGACCAGTTGACCCCAGTTTCGACATCCTATATCACGAAGGTCTTGGATGATGTCATCACGCCAGCGTTGTCTAGGTCTTCCTCTTCGACGAACACCAGCTGGTTGTTGTTGGGACGCTTTTTTTATCATTCTTTCCAATGGAGCCCTTTCTACATGACCAAACCATCTAATCCGGTTGGATTTAATGAATCCGATTACATCGCAGCCTCCAAGAAGCTGTCTGATTTCATGATTCATTCGGATTCTATACTGATTTTCAGCAACTTTACATGGACCATAAATTGTTCGTATGACTTTCCTCTCGAATGTTGATACAATTCTACAATCGGAGGAAGTCAGTGTCCAGCTTTCACTTCCAAATGTAAGCACAGGTCGTATCAATGCTTTGTAAAGTGTGAGTTTACACGACCGCGAAAGATGTTTTGATCGCAGAAGTTTTGAGTATGCGTAGAAAACTCTGTATGCGGCAGAGACACGGGCTTTGATATCTGCCTGCATGTCATTTGACGATGTTATTACAGACCCGAGGTATTTGAAGTTTTCCACGCGTTCCACTTCATAGTCGCCAGTATCCAGATTTCCGGGAGGTATGTTCTTAGATGTTGTTAACACTTTAGTTTTGCTGGTGTTGATGCATAATCCAAGCCGTTTAGCATTTCTTTCAAGCTGAGAGAGACTATCCTTAATATCGCTTGTTCTACGTCCAAGAAGCACAATATCATCTGCGTAGCCAAGAACTTGACTAGATTTGTTATATATGCAGTTTTGTGTCTCAATTCGGCTTTTTCTTATCGCGTACTCCAGCGCCAAATTAAATAGTACGGGCGCGAGTGCATCACCTTGTCGAACACCTGATGTTATATCGAAAGGATCAGAAACTGACCCTTCGATTACTATTCTACAATTTGATCCCGATGTTGTGAGTTTACACAGAGAAACAAGTTTCTCTGGGATACCAAGGCATATGAGTGCGGACCAGAGGTTGTCGCGGATGATACTATCATATGCTTGCCTGAAATCAACGTAGAGCTGGTGAATGCTGATGTTGTACTCCCAACATTTTTCTAGAATCATCCTTAATGTAAAACATTGATCTGTGGTTGAGCGGTTGGGACGAAAACCACACTGATAGTCACCGATGATAGATTCGGCGAACGGGATGAGTCGAGCAAGTACAACATTAGCTAGTATTTTATATGCAGTGTTCAACAGTGCGATGCCACGATAATTTTCACACTTTAAACGGTCACCTTTCTTATGTAGCGGAACAATGAGAGCTGTTTTCCATTCATCAGGTAGTTCTTCTTGGTCCCAGATTGCAAGAATCAGATCGTATATACGTGAGACCAGAGCTGCTCCTCCATTTTTCAGAAGTTCTGCGGGAATTCCATCGAAACCTGGTGATTTGCCATTTTTCAGTTTTTTAATGGCAGCTTCCACTTCTTCTATTGCTGGGTAAGGGACAAAAATCTCTTCAGTTGATGGAGCAATTGCTCGAATAGGATGAACTTCGTTCGTCCTATTCAGTAGGTCTTGAAAGTGGGATCGCCACACTGCCAGCACATCACGTTCACTTGTTGTAAGTTCATTATTTACATTTTTGATGGCTGTAGATCTTGGGTGGAAATCTTTGGTCAGATTTCGTGCATTGGCAAAGCACTCTTTTGAATTTCCGTTGGCCGCATGTTGGTTGATGTTTTCGATGCAGCTCTTCATGTGTTCGCGTTTCTTTTTACGTAGAAGTTTTGCTGAGGCTTTCCTGGCGCATAGATAATCAGCTTGGGAGCTTCGGGTGTTCCTTGTTAACCATTTTTCTCGCAGTTTTTGTTTATTTTCAACGGATTGGCGGCACTCGTCGTCGAACCATTCGTTGTGTGCTTTCGGTGGTCGTTTTCCGATTGTAGTTTGTGCTGCGGCTATAATGGTTGATTGAAGCGTTTGCCATTCTTCTTGTATGTTTAATGGCATCTCAGAAGAGATGTCATGCTCTTCTATGTTTTGTGTTATTATTTCCTGATATCTATTCAGCGTTTCCGGATGTTTAAATGCTTCGACATTCCAGCGCACGGTCTTTTTTGCTTGTCTGTTAAATGTGGATGACAACTTGCACTTGTACTTAAAGATGACAAGCATATGATCGGTGTCCATATCAGCACCTCTGTATGATCGAACGTCAGTTATACTTGTAGAGTGTCTCTTAGAGATCATGACGTGATCGATTTGATTTTCCGTTCTTCCGTCATTTGATTTCCACGTTGCCTTGTGAATTCTCTTGTGAGGGAAGAAAGTGCTGGAAATTACTAGATCATACATCATAGCCAGCTCGGCTGCGCGAAAACCGTTATTGTTGCTGGTATGATGCAAGCTGTTAGGGCCGATATGTGTTTTAAGTTCTGCAATCCTACCGATTTGAGCATTAAAGTCACCTACCACGATTTTTATATCGTGCCGCGGGATGTTATTGATGACTTCCTCGAGTTCTAGGAAGAACAGGTCTTTAATATCATCTGCTTTATCTTCAGTAGGTGCATGAACATTGACGATCGTTACATTGAATTTTTGCGTGCGGATTCTCAGTGTGCATAACCGCATATTAATTGGGCAGAAGTCGATAACATGCTGATTCACGCGACGGTGTATAAGAAAGCCAACTCCAAATTCTCCTCCGTTTTGATGACCGCAATAATACAGAGTGTATCCTTTCGCTGTTTCATGGATTCCACTGCCTGGCCATCTTAGTTCTTGTAATGCCACTATATCCAGTGTGTAGCTCTCGACTTGTTGAGTGAGTTTTAGGAGATCTCCTGGTCTTCTGAGGCTAAGCACGTTCCAGGTTCCCATTTTTAAATCGTAGTCCGGGTACAGTTTCCGAGGTCGTTCCAATAATGAATCCGAGATATTCCGAGGCCTGTGTACAGAATTCATGACAATAATTTTTTTTACGGAAATGGGGTGTTAGCCCTTCGCCCAACCCAAATTTTCGTGAATGGGTTCGTTCTGCATCTTAAGGTCACCAGAAACAACCTTTTTACACGTTTATATAGCGAGCCGCTTGATCCAAGACAGACGCCCACTGAAAGCCGCCCCTAACATGGAGAACAGACGCTTTCTACACATTTATATAGCGAGCCGCTTGATCCAAGACAGACGCCCGCTCCAAGCCGCCCCTAACATGGAGAACAGACGCTTGAGTTGCATTGGTTTTATGGCGCCAATGACTCGCCATGGTGCAGAATCATTGAGTATAAGCAGTATTTACTCTGCCCCTCTCAACTACACCAACCTAATTCTGTTAGCGTTACCCAGGTAGCACGGCGTGGACGTAGAATTTCGGATTTTCGCTACCCTTTTCTAGCACCGCAACCTTATCATAATCTTACCGCAAACTTTCATATAGAATTAGGAGAATTGATAAAATCACAGCGCAAGGCACGTACTATTTCTTAAATAATCACAAAACTATTTCTTAAATAATTTGCGCATACAAGTAAAGTCAACCTATTAAAGAAGCAAAAAACGAATTAATTAACAAATATCTTTCAAGTTTTTCTGGGGATTGAATCAATGAGCACTCACTCTGGAAAGCAACAAAGGGAGTTAAAAGACCAGAAGCGCAGATTCGTCCGATAAAAAATATGATGAAACATGGGTCAGAAATGCACGAAAAAGCATATCTATTTGCAGAGTGACTAGAGGACACTTTTAAGCCATTTGATCGAGTGACAGAAGACGAAAATATAACAAAAGTAAACAAAGCTGATCACAAGAAATATTATATGCAACATAACATGAACTAAAAGTAGACATACGTATAAGTTTAATTTCAACAAAAAGCCCCAAACTACGATTTAATCACTAGTGAATTTGTTAAAATGCTACTAGATAAAGATGTGCCCAAAATACTTCATTAATCAATAATTCTGATTAACTTATGTACCAATGCAATGGAGAGTAACAGAAGTGATTATGATTCTAAAACCGAATACATCGCCAAATGACTCAACAATATCGAAGCTTTTTGAAAAACTTTCGAGACTAGATCGTAAAGTGATTACTTTACAATTCTATTTGTAGTCCTAAAGATGAACAGCAAAAAATTGTAAAAAACAATATTAAGTTTTTTAATTATCATTTTATTTACTGCCTTGGGCTGAACTCTATCATGATACTAGAATCGATTATTACTTACACAATACTTTTTGCACTGCGTTTTTAGATTATACCTCATTTAGTTTGGAGCCCAAAGCTGTAAGGACCGTCAACCACCGTCCAACATCACTGTCAAGTGGAGAGTGGAAAGATTCGAAAACTGCATTTTTTTCTAACTTTTTTAAAACTCAACATACCAACATTCGTTACAAGTAATAAAATTTTATGTTTCTATTTATTATTTTGGCAACCTCAATTCAAAATCTTTTTAACTTTTACTAAGTCTAAAAAAAAAATATTACGTTAATTAAATTTATAATTAAAATTTTGGTTAAAAATTAAACTATTTCTTGCAATAAAATTGAATTATCCTCAATACATTTGAATATGAAAATTTATTATAATTATTACACATATGTGCATGAACACGATATTTTCTATTATTACAGTTATGAAATTAAATCTCTAGTAATGCCAAATTATCCATAATTCGAATAATATAAAGTTAATATTTTTATACGATTAACTTTGAATGTCTCACTCTTCAAAGTTTGGTGTTTCATTTATATAGAATGAGTAAAACATTCAAGCATACATTTATCAATCAATCATAGTTTTTTTTAAATTTGATTAAATTTATTCAAATCAATTAACCTTTTCCAAAAAGGCTCAAGTAATGGTTAAAGTGTAAACTTTTACAACTTTTGTTCACTAAAACCATTTACCAGTTATTCGATTAAAAGTTTTTTTTGTTTGTTTTGTATTCCAACCGAAAACAACTTTCATTTTCATATAAAATTCGCATTTTTTAGGTACGTACGAGTACGTTGTGAATTTATTTTTATTTGACCGATTTATGTGTTATTTATTACAATAAAATTTCAAAACTTTATGTTACTTGTAGATACCTATGAATGGAAAACAAACAAAAAACATGTCTATGACTATTAAATTTATTTTTATTAATGATAATTAGTTTTTGAGACAGTGGATTTAAAATGTACAGGAAACTTTTATACATTTTTGGTTTTGATTACTTTCACATTCAATTGACTTGTGTTGAGGCAAGAATCTGTGATTAATTTTTATTGTTGATCCTTCTTACATAATATGCTTTGTACAAACGTTACTGGAAACTTGTTTTTGGAATGAGACACAAATGATATCATAGAAGTTGATTTGATGCTTTACATTTTTCCATTTATTTTAATATATTGCAATAGTAAAAAACATTATTCAATTATTATATACAATATATAATTTTTAGTGAACGCAATTTTCATCTTCTTAGAATAACAGTAGGACTTAGGAGTTATAATTAATTATTAATAACATATTTTTGTTTATAACACCTGATAATGTCCTAAGGGTGCAGAAATTACAACTAGTTTTAATAAAAATTAAATAATTTTTCTTTTATTTAAAGACGAATAATGATTTTCATTATTTTAGTCATACAATTTTCAATGCAAGAATAAAGTTTGATTAATAATGGTATGAAATTTATCAAAATCAGTTTTATTGATTAATAAGGCAATTTGTTTGATGAGGATGGAATGAGGATGTTTTGCTAGTAAACATTAATTTATTTGTGTTATAGAAAATTTTGAGCCAGTGAATGAGCCAGTTTCGTTGGTGAATTCCATGAATAAGATTTGTAAGTGAATAGCGGGAACAGTTTCATTGGTCCCAGTGTCAATGGTTGCTAATACGACCCAGATTTGATGGTGAATGAATAAAACCGGTATTATAGCATATAGTAAATGAAAAGCCATTTTTTTTAAAAATAATCAAATTGCCTTATCACGTTTTTTTCACAAACCTTGACTTATAAAGTTATAAGTCATAACCTTTACCGCAAACCAGCAAATTTCACATCATTAATATTAACATCGGAAATAATTTTCAAATGTGTTTCTGTATCTTTCTTTTACCTTAACATTCAAAAGTTTTATTTTTTGTTTGATAATATTTTCATTGAGTTAAATATATTCACGATGTGAACAAAATGTGATGATATTAAACGTTGTAGAATCGCTGTTATTATAAAAAGGTGCAAGTTATCAATAAATACTTTATTATTCGAAAGTTGTCTTTAGAATATTAAAAAAAGTTAATGTTTTCTTTCACTTAAAAAATTGCTGATAATACTTCCGAAACTGGATATCGTCTTGATAGAAGATCTTAATAGCAGTTTCAGTTGCCGTGGATCTTCTGTTTACATTTTTTTTCTCATACTTGTTGTTAAATACAATTAAGTTATAACAACAATTGAAACCAATTTTGTTTTTGTTTGATTTGATGTAAGATTTTGTTTTAATACATTCTCATCTGTTCTCCAAACTTTCTATGTTTGTTTGTTTTTTTTGTTGTTTCTTTAAAATAAATTAGTTTAAAAAGCATTAAGAAGTATCAACAAATCAAAAATGATTTGCAAAATTAAAACAATTTGTAAATATAAATTTTTTTTTTTGGTTTGGAAAGTTTGTGATCTTAAAGTCTTAACCTATATTTTATGCGTTTGTGATGATGATTGGAAATATTTGTCATATGGATTGAAAAATACAACAAAAATTTACTATAAAAAATGATTCTCTAGATCTATTTTTCAAAAATAATCCTATAAAATTGCTAAATTTTACTTGAACAGACCAGATCGTGAAGTGATCTATAGAGTTAACTCCCATCGATGTTCATCTAAATCCAATTTCCAAAGCGATTTGGTACACAGTTGAAAAAGTAACTGCAATATTTGAAGCAAGTCTTGCAATAGGAGCTATGCGTTGCAGGTTATTGTTGAATTGTAAAGTAAATGTTGCATTAAACCTATATTTTGCTATCCAAAATCAATCCTTTTGCTGAACAACTGTTTGGAGAATATCAGTGTGGCTTCTGGCGGGGCCGAGGTACCACCGATGCTCTTTTCTCGATAAGGATGATTTTGGAAAAGTGCCGAGAGTTCAACATACCAGTGAACCAACTCTTCATTGATTTCAGACAGGCCTACGACTCTCTCGAACGAGAGACTCTATGGTCTGCTCTGGTGTCAATGGGAATTCCTGGTAAACTGGTATCACTATGCAGAATGACAGTACAGAACTCCCAATGCTGTTTACGAGTAGAGAACGAAATATCAAGGTTTTTTAAAGTCGACTCCGGGTTAAGACAAGGTGATGCTATCTCTCCTATACTTTTTAATTTAGCCTTGGAATACGTGTGCCGTCAAAAGAAACTGCCGACTAACAACAATATCTTGTCAATAAACTCAGTACAGATGATTGCATACGCTGATGATGTTGTCATCCTCGGCCGAAGTGAAGCTGTTATGAGTGAGACTTTTAAGTCGCTTGAGAGTGGAGCTAGAAAAATTGGTCTTCAAATTAACTACAATAAAACCAAACATATGAATGTTTCAAGAGAGTCTGAGAAGAAAGATTTGATGTGCGGCGATGAACGAATTGAGGGAGTTGAATCTTTTAAATATTTGGGATCAATGCTTGACTCAAACAACAGCATACTTACAGATATAAAAGCTCGAATCGCTGCAGGTAATCGAACTTTCTACTCAATCAAACCTCTCCTTGGATCTCCGTATGTATCAACTAACACCAAGCTCAAGTTATACAAGACATTGATTAGACCGGTTGTGATGTATGGGTCACAAACGTGGACCCTTACACAAAATGACGAATCGCACTTATCTGTATTTGAGCGTAAGATCCTACGCTACATTTTTGGTCCACTTAAGACAGACGATGGAGAGTATAGAACCCGATATAACTTTGAGATCAGAGACCTTCTTGAGGGTCCTGATATAATAGGTTGTGTCCGTTCTAATAGGATTGCTTGGTTTGGGCATGTTCTACGAGCCGATTCACAGTCTGGAATGATTAGAAAAATGTACGTTAGTACCCCAGGGAGTGGGCGACCGCGAGGTAGACCACGACTACAATGGGAGACTGACGTAATAAACGACCTTAAAAAATCGGCTGCCATGGTAATTATGTCGCTGTTGCGAATGACCGTGGTGAATATTCGAAGCTGATTAGCCTGGCAACGCTCCTACATGGAGCATGAACGCCGTTAAAAAAAAAAAAAAAAAAAAAAAAAAATTTGGTTTAACAATATCTTTTGCTCCGGATAAAGGTGTAAATCAAAAACAAAATTTTGATAAAAGTAATGTGATGGCGATGACATCAGATTGTTTTGGGTAATATTATTTTAGTGATAAAATTTTTTTCAATAAAAAATCGATTCTACAACTCATTTGTCATTCTATTATAAGAAATATTTAAGAAGAGTCTATGAAACTTGGAAATCAAAAATGAACACCTGACTCCAAAAAACAGTTTTTAATGTTCAGTACAGCGCACAGAGTCGCGCCTAAGTACTACACAAATTCTCTATATCTCTATATCTATTGTAAATATCGATCTCAAATTTTAACTAAATATTATGCTACTATTATGAACACATTTATGCCCCGTTTTAGTTGTCCCGTAAAAAACTAAGCGAAACAAAATTTGCTTAATGATAGTAATAAGTAATAAACAAAAGAACGAAAGAATGGAAGAATAAACAAGTATTTTTACATTTTATTGTAAGAGATGTCTTTCGTAATATTAAATTGGTGAATTTTATCTTATTTTCATCTAAAATTATGAGCGAAAGAAATTTTTTTGTGAAATTTTAGTGATTTAAAAATATTAGTACATTTTATTATTATTTTTGGTTTGCCTTGTTTTATGTCGGTTTACTGATACTAAAATTTATTTTTTTTATAATATTAAGAAAATTATGGAAAATTAATATTATTTTTTATTTTGGGAATTATTAATTTCTATGACATTTTACTGTGAGTGATTGTGTAGGATAGAAAGGCATATTATAAAGGCATAAACGCATAAATTTGAAATCAGTTTTGGGTTTCTCTGAATAAACGTGTTTCGGTTGAGATTCGAATTCGTAAGTCGTAACCTTTTCAATGCCAGTGAGTTCGAATCTTGTGGCATCATTTTTTATATGTAAGTCAAATATTTAAATTTTTTTATTTCTGATTTTTTTTTCACTTTCATTGTTTCATTAAAAAAACCAAATACTTTTAAACTTCTCACTAAATTTAAAATATACACAACAGAATATTTTAAAAAACTTAAAAATTATTAAAAAAAGAAAAGGTGCATGAAATGTGCATACACCATGCACATTATGTTTGTCGGATGCTACAATCAGCTTTGAAATTTCTTGGGGTGCAAAAAATATTTTTAGTTTAAGAATAAAATTTCTCTACTGAGCATCCAGTTGCTGAGAGTTAATAAAATTGGTATCGAGTCATCCATACGTTGCAATTAAGTAAAACGTTGAGATAGATTGCGGGTGTAAAATTAGTAGATATATTAATGAATTAAGAGTTATGCCAATCAGGTGAGTAGATTTGTGTTACTTTTTAAAAACAAATAAATTTATTTGTCTTAAATAGCATTTGTTGTTTAAAGTGTATTTGTAATTATATAATAATGTTTAAATGTATGACAACAGCAAATTGAATAACGACGACAGAATGTTATAAATATCTCACGATGAAGGTTTAAAGTATAAGCGCACCACTGTGCATAGGTTTAATATATTGGAATATTTGTTTTTAATAAATGTGTTGTGTAGTAGATTATTAATTAAAATATGTACAACAACAACACATAAAGCCCTTTAAAGATCTACGTCACACAACAACATGCGTTCTGAGGAGTTGGTGGACGCAAATTTTTCGTTTTTTTTTCAAGCTTTATTTTTTTAAATGCACTACTAATACATACATAATAAAATATGACATATGCCAAATAAAATATGACATAAAATTAAATAACAGGATTAAAACCCAATGTTTTAGAAAAGTTTTAAGGATCAAAACTAAAATATGATTTTAGATCATATTTTGATCGTGATCAAATTATACACACTGATCATATTATACACACTCTACCTCAATGATTAAATTGCAAGAGTTATATAACGGCTCAACCAATATTCCATAAAGCCATGGTGTGAGATCATCAAGGAATATTCCATAACAAAGATTGAAGTGCTATACTACTGACCGAAAACAAATCATCCGCCAGCATTCCTAAGATAGCCTCTTGCCTAGTGATATCTCAATGCACTTGCTAGTGGTAAGTTATATCGCATGTTACCTTGTATGCCAATAGCACGACCATGGTCGCGAGAAACTAGAAGAAAAATGAAACTTTAAAAACAGTTGAAGGTTCAATAATGTGAAATGAACAAAAGCGATCAATTTACTAAAAATTTAAGAATTACAACATGCATTTCATTAGAAAATGTTTGAAGTTGCAACATTGAACGACCATATCGTGTTTAAGACTTCAAAATCATAGTCACTGGTCAATTTATATTTAAATAAAAAGTTACGTAGATAGTTTTTTTTAAATTATTTTTATATAAATAAAGACATCAATAAATAAATAAAATTGTAAGAAAACTATGGTTTTAAATAATTTTAGCATTTTGAATATTTTGACAGTGCAATAAAGAGATCGTGAGATCGTGAAATAAATTTTATTTAATTTGTTTTTATTTCAATATCAATTATAACTGCTGTTGCTGAATGTTAGAATCAAAAATGATAAAAATGTTACCACTGATAAATGTATTGCAAAAACAACAAATAAAACTCCATAGAAGCGAAAATATTATACTAAAATATTGGAACATGATTGGGATCCAGTTAAATAAAAACGAAAAAACCAATTTTCAACTTTGAACGGTTTAACCACTGCAGACAAAACAATAAAAATGATCAATAAAAAGATGAAATAAACTTGCAAATAATAAGCGTTCTCATAAAAATTGTCAATTTTTTAAGGTAAATTCGAAAAAAAACATATAAAAAAAGAAAAGTTAAATTATTTTTCTCCTCATGTTATCATGAAATATTGGCATATTTTATTATGTTATAATATATTGCATATTTAAAGCCGAAAGTGAATTTTTGTGCTCGGAGGCGAAATTTACAGCGCGAGCCGTAGGCGAGCGATGTAATCGCCTCCGAGCACAAAAGTCACTTTACGCTTGAAGCATGCATACTATTTTTTCTCCACCCGCTTTAAATTGATCAAAACCTAGATAAAGATTTACATTCAATCTCAGCAAAGAATTATTTTTATTTCTATCATATTAGCCTTGCTACATCGTTTCAAAGGAAATTTTGCGTTCCATTTTGTTTTATCAATAAATATTGTATAAATAGTAAACACGTAAATTTGCAATATAATAAAATTTATTAAAACTATGGATATCAGTTATGAAAATGAAATAGATTCCACTCCACCACATATCGTAGAAGCCGCGGAGAGTGCAATTTTAAATTTATTTACCAGAAAAATCAACAAAAAGGTATGAAAGAGAATATGATTTGTTCGTTAAATGGTGCAAAATGAATAAAGTTGGATCATCTTAATCAGAAAATGTCATGCTTGCTTATATATCCGAAATTGTCAAAACCAAGAAATCATCAACAGCGTGGTCTATATATTCGATGCTCAAAACCACTATATCCACCAAACATAATATTGACATTTCAAAATTTAACCGATTGATTGCCTTTCTAAAAAATCAATCAAAAGGTTATAAACCCAAAAAATCAAAGATCCTCAAAAGAAAAGAAATTAATAGGTTTCTGTTAGATGCTCCTGATAAATCATACTTCGTAATAGGTAATATATAGAAGGTAATATATTTATAAATAAGATAAAATATTATAAATTATTCTGAAAATTTTAGGTTGCTCTAGCTAATTAAAATGACAATAGATGACATAGAAGACAATGGAACTATCCTAATAGTGAAAATCTTCAATACCAAAACCGCAGTTCAGCGTACATTTATTGTGTCAAACGGTGGAGAACGAGATCTCGATTAATTAAGTTTTTACCATAAATATGTGGCTCTTCGCCCGTTAAACTCGACGACGAGGCGATTTTTTTTGAAATGTGAAAATGACAAATGCAAAAATCGTATTGTAGGAATGAACACATTTGAAACGTCATGGCGGTTGGAAGTCTACTGCAGTAGCAGACGGATGTATTGAAAAATCACTAGAAAATAAAGCTTCATTATCTCATAAAATTCTTGGAAAAAAGCAACAGTCGGATATTATCAGTAATAACCATAGCGTTACAAGTACGTTAGCTAGTAACAAAATAGATTCAGGAATTAAAATAGAAAATTGTCAAAACTGTCCAATAACGTTTAATATTATTCATATAATAAATAATTTTTTTACTGTATGTATAAATTTACTTTCAGCTTGGCGAGCGGCAATGAAACATTGCCTCTCGCCAAGCGGCAAATACAAATTTTCAACCATCAACTGAAAGCTTGAATAGCCTACTTTCACTATCGGGCGTAGGAAAAAGGATTTATTGTTAAGTTATCCAATTTTTAAAAGAAACGAACAAATACGTCTTTTAACTTAGTCCTTAAAAGGAAGAAAGGAATTTATATTATAGATAACATTTTATTATGAATCAAAACTAACACCAAAATTTACGCATGTTACAAAAAAAAACATAGAAAACCAAGTTCAGCGAACTCTGTTTGATTTTTACAGTTCTAACTGCCAAAAACATCTCAAATAAATGTTTACTCAAACTTAATCAGCCAAGTTGATTATTAATTTTATTTTGTAAACAGTTAATTTTATTTATATTTTGCACAAAAGCTTAATTTTACTTCCATTTTCAATACAATAAATCAAAGTTCAGCACAACAAAAATTTCACCTTTTTTGAACAAAAATGAAAGTTAAGAGCACATTTTTTCACAAAAAATAATTGTCTAAATAATTTATCATCCTAATAATCTACTTTTATTTAATAATTAAAAAAAAACTTACAGAAACAATGATCTTCATTTTTCTTTTGCACCAATTTATCTCTTAATTATCCAAAAATAACTGATTCTCTTTCTTCAACTTAACTCAATCTGATTTAATTGATAAAATTCTTATTCAGATATGAAAAAAAAATATTATTTTAACACATTTTTTTCACTCACTATAAATCTTTTATATTTTTTAACAAAACTTAACACAAATCAATTGATTTCTTATCACAAAATCCTATAAATTAATATCCCGATATATCTATTTCTTTTATTTTTTCGAGTTTTTTTTTTCTTGTTTAAAATTCGCGTCCGTTAAGATAAATATTTCGTGGCCTACTGATTTCAATTTCGAATGTTACAAGAAACAATTTTTTTATTTTTCATTCACCTTCTCTTCTTCAAGACAATCGTGATGATTATAAACGATGATAATGATGATGATTGAAGAAATCATAAAAGAAGAAGAATCAAAAGAAAAGTAAAAAAAAGTCCCCGTTTAAAACATTTCTCTTACGTTTTTTAACGTTTTAATTTTAACGATTGTCTTACCCCTCTTTTGGCTATGTACATATAACGATCGCTTTTTAAATTAAACTTTTAACATTTAGCTTTTGTTTTTATTTTCGTTTCGAGTATTTACTCGTTTTCCATTTCCCTTTTATTAACGGTTTGATTTTAAATGTTGGAAAAAACAGTTTCTTAACCTTTGATTTTCTGTTTATCTTATTTATTTATTTTTAAGTAAAATTGTAGAGTTAGTAACCCACCATCATCAACCTTCACTAATTAAATAACGTATAATTACGATTGTAGTTACTGTATTTGGTTTTATAATCGAATTTTCCTCTACTCTAAAATTATGTAAAAAGTCAAAGCGAAGATTTTCATTATTAAATTTTTTTAATTAAAATTTTAGGATTTATCGTAATTATTTGATCGTTTTAGAAAGTCAAGATAAGTTAGAAGATGGTTTTGCTAAACGATAATTATTTTAAATTTAAAAAGAAAGGAAGAACAAGAAAAATATATTAGGTTCAGAGGTTAATGTTGCGTAATTTTTGAAAGAACTAGAACATTGTTAAGAAATTGCAAACCAATGCTATGAAGTTTAAAAATAAGTAGAATGTAAAAATGTGTTTTTAAAGAGTTCAGGAAGCGTCTGTTAATAAATAAATTAAACTAAAATTTTTAGGTGTGGGGGTTCGCTTATAGACACAAATAGACGCAAAGGATCTGTATAAAACTTTTGGATGGCAGATCTCTATTTTACATCGAAATTGGTACAAAAGGTGCTATTTTTCTTTTTTATATTTACGTTTCAATTCTTGTTCCCCATGTAACGGTTTAGGCTGAAATAATAAATAGTAATCCAAAATAGTAATAATATAAATTTACTTTGATGTGACGTAACTTTTTGCTTCCCCATCTAATGGACTTGGCACTTTGACGCAGTGATGGGGCTCAGTAGACTCAGTGATCTTAGGAGCTACAACGGTAGGGTCACCCATGCCGTTAGGTCCTCGGTGAGAATCGAAGCCAAGATCAAGTCCAAAACCCAAAGCTAAGGTGAGACACGTACGTCGAAAGCTTAGCATGGTCAAGGGGGCGCTTGATTATTAGTACGGAACTCTGGATACCGGGCGCCCTCCAGTTTCAATAGCCTTAACACAGCACAGGGCTCTGTTGTGGCTGACCAATGTACCTCCCTACTTTCTCCATAAATATTGTATGGAAAACTATAAAGTTTTAGATGGGAGCGATGCTTCTCCAAATGCATCACATAAACCAACAACAAAACTGTGCACCATGTCCTACTCTAGGATCATGCCTGATTTATCAGCTTATTCTAAACCAGACAGCACACATGCCATGTCTGACTCTAGGATCATGCCTGATTTATCAGCTTATCCTAATTCGGATAGTACACACACCATGTCTGACTCTATGGTAATGTCTGATTCACCAGCTTACTCTAAATCAGACAGAAGACCTGTACGATATAGACAAAAATCTCTAGTACCTAAATTAAGTTGCGTTCAGATTAATCTGCACAGATCAGAAATGGCCTCAGTTAATTTGAACCGGTTAATTGAACAGGATGCTCACGATCTTGCATTTATACAGGAGCCGTGGGCAGACAGCAAAAGAATAAAAGGTCTATCGTCAAACAAAAATACAAAACTGATCTATTTCTCAGATGTGGAAAGACCGCGAACCGCGATTCTCTTCAACAAACATCTGAAAATATTTCCGTTGAATGAATTTATCTGTAGAGATCTTACAACGGTCCAGATAGAAATTCATCTTCCTCAAGGTGGATTTCGTAAATTCATTTTAGCTTCTGCATACTTCCCGGGGGATGAGGACGAGACACCACCAGAAGTGGTAGAGAAACTCATCAAGTATTGCAACAATAACCACTATAACCTCATAATAGCGTGTGATGCTAACGCTCATCACACCGTGTGGGGAAGTAGCAACATTAACACAAAAGGCGAGCGTCTGCTTCAATTTTTGTATACAAACAATATGTTTCTTGCAAACAAAGGTAGTGAGCCTAACTTTAGAAACGCAATCAGAGGCGAGGTCCTTGACCTTACTTTAACTAACATAAACGCTACTAACCATATTAAGAACTGGCATGTTTCGAAGGAAGCTTCTTTCTATGTCTGATCATGCTTATATATGTTTCAACATAGAACACTACCCGAAGAGCATCCAGTACTTTAGAAACCTAAGAAAAACCAACTGGGAACTTTACATAACATATCTTCATGATAATGTAAATAGTTGCAGCAGTATCAACTCTACATTTGAGCTTGACTCTGCAGCAAATAATTTACAAGAAATTATCACTGAAGCATACAACCTTAATACTCCAACAACTCAATCCAAAAGATGCAGAGATGTACCTTGGTGGAATGGTAACTTGGAGAGGAAAAGGAATAAAGTTCGCAAGCTCTTTAACAGAGCAAAAACAACAAATAATTGGACAGAGTACCGAGTAGCTCTAACCAATTATAATAAAGAACTCAGACAATCAAAAAGAAATAGCTGGAAAGAGCTCTGCAATACGATAGATAATCTGCCTGCTGCAGCTCGACTCCAAAAATTGATGTCGTCTGATCACACAAACCCTCTAGGATCAATCTGCAAACCAAGTGGTACGTATACCACCAGCTGTATTGAGACACTAGATACTTTACTTCAAACCCACTTTCCGGGCTCAATAAAATGGAGCACGGAAGATAATGCCAACGAAGACGTACGTCTTCTAGATCCTGCAACTAAAAGTAATGCAGATCATTTAACCAACACAATTTTCACCCCCAACAAAGCGAGATGGGCTATAGAATCCTTCATTCCGTATAAATCTCCAGGAGGTGATGGAATTTTTCCGGTATTTCTGCAAAAGGGTCTAACAATCATTCTTCCATACCTCATGCGTTTGTTCAAAGCAAGCTTTCGCCTTGCTTACATTCCTCAGATATGGCGAGAAACCAGAGTTGTTTTTATACCTAAGCCAGGAAAAAAACCAAATGAAGCCAAATCATACAGACCCATAAGTCTTACATCTTTTCTATTAAAAACAATGAAAAAGATGTTGGATTATCACATCCGTCATGTATGTCTGAAACAAACCCCTCTCAACTCTAGCCAGCATGCCTATCAGACTGGGAAATCTACTGAAACGGCGTTGCACAAAATGGTGAAAGAAATTGAGAGCACCCTAAACTATAAGGAGGCACTTGTTTGTACATTTATGGACATACAAGGAGCCTTTGACAATGTCCACTTCAATGCTATCATTGAAATGGCCACAAAGAAAAATATAAACCCGCTTATCATTGCGTGGATTATCAAGATGCTACAGAGTCGGAAGATAACGGCTACACTAGGTGATTATTCAGTGACTGTTACTGCATCTAGAGGCTGCCCGCCAGTAAACTAACTTGGAACCCACACCTGAAATATATCTCTGATAAGGCAAACAAAGTTTTCTTCACATGCAGAAACCAGTTTGGGAAAACATGGGGTCTTAGCCCAAAAATGATACTTTGGTTGCACCAAAGTATTATAAAACCAATTCTAACATATGCAGCTTTAGTTTGGTGGCCTAAAACGCGCCAAATAACTGCTCAAAATATGTTTACAAAAATACAAAGGCTTGTGTGTCTTAGTGCCACAGGTGCTTTCAAAACCACGCCAACGTCAGCAATGGAGATTCTTCTAAAGCTTTCTCCATTGCACCTGCATGTTAAATCTGTAGCGGTGTTGAGCGTTCATAGACTGCAGCTCACAGAAGGGTTTAAGCCGGGTAATCTAACTGGACACCTTAAAATCCTTTCTGAATTACAAGCTGAACTGCATACATACCATATTTCGGATTGTATGCCAAAAACAATAGATTTAGATAGGCACTTTGATGTCAAGATATTGGCCAGAGATCTTATTAAAAACTACATACGGTCACTGCCACATAACGCCAGCATCTGGTACACAGATTGTTCTCGAACCAACATGGGCACGGGAGCAGGAGTGTTTGGTCCTAGAACAAAACAAACGGTTGCTTTAGGCACCACAACAACCATATTTAAAGCCGAAATTTTTGCCATTAGCAGTTGCGCTTTGCTATGCGCTGAAAGAAAATACCAAAATATTGAAATATATATTATCTCTGACAGCCAAGCAGCACTCTTGGCACTAAAAGATTTTAGTGCCAAGAGTGCTGCTTGGCTGTCAGAGATAATATATATTTCAATATTTACGCGCTTTGATTCAAAACTGGTATGGGAATGCTACCAAAATCTATTAAAAATCTCGTGCAATAACACAGTAACACTTGTGTGGGCACCTAGCCACACAGGAATACAAGGAAATGCTATCGCTGACGCTTTAGCAAAGCAAGGTGCCAATAAAAAATTTGTTGGACCGGAACCATGCTTTGGAATGGCCAAGAGTTCGCTCAAAAGCACAATCCAAACAATGGAACAAGAACAAAATGCTAAATTGTGGAAAAGCAGAGAGGGACTAGTACACTCCAAGAAGTTTCTAGGTAACCTCCCTGTTTCACCCTTAAAAACAATCAACTTAAACAGAGAGTCTCTAAGAATTTTAACGTGGTGCGTTACTGGACATGGTCCTTTAAACCACCATCTTAACAAAATAGGCCTTGTTGTTTCCGACAGGTGCAGATTCTGCTACTCGGATGTGGAAACGATGGAACACGTCATCTGCAGCTGTCCTGAACTCTCTGGGCACAGATACAACCAACTTGGTCATTGAAGACTAACACTTCCATTACCACAAAACGTCACTCCAATTGAGCTAATTAATTTTATTAAAAGTCTCAACTTGGATGACAGAATACAACCAGTAACGGCACAGACGACGACTGACTAATAACAAAATCAGGATAAGCACAATAGACCTTCAGGTCGCAGTGCTACTTGAACTGCAAGTCTCAAGGCCCTCCAATAAAAAAAAAAAAAAAAAAAAAAAACTTTTTGCTTTTCCTCCATAAAAATTTCCACTGAAACCGACTGTTAATGATAAAACGGATCTCAAATCTGTCGATGATTCCTAAATGATGCATACAAAATTTTGCTTTTTATGATATCTTTTATGAACTATTTAAAACCAGAATAACATCTGTATCTGCACAAGCTCAAATTGAGCTTAGATTGCTTTTAGAAGCAATATCCAATGGATTGCATTAAATTTTACTGCATTTTAGCTTGGTTCAGAGTTGCTGGCATAAAATAATTTCGTCATCGTTTTGGCCTTCAACTCATGCACCATCACATCAAAGCTAGATGAAAACTGTAGATTAAGAAAACATCTAAAAAATAATAGAGTTGAAGAGACAGAAGAATGGGTGAATGGGTGAATGATTTGGGCGATGGAAGAACCCAGCAGTTCTTAGAAATTATGAAGCACTGATCTACATGATATAGAATCGCTTAGTTAGTATAAAATCTTCGTTAACCTAAACTACAACTTTATCTTAAAATTTCTTCAGGACGGTGATTAGAAGGATTGCCATAGGTAAGAATACAAACGGACCATGTGATAAACAATAAGTTAATTTTTGATAATTTTTCCGGTTTACCAGGACGCTAAAGTTTTGATTATTAAATGTTAATGGATCTAGCGATTTGGTGTTGTTCAGCTCTTCAGCTGTTGTTTGGTGTGAAAAAGATGTCTGTTGTATCATTTTTGTGTACTACTCCACTGGGTGGTTTTTATCAAATATTATTATCAGTTTCTTAGTAATCTTAGGCTGTTTTTCGTTTACCACAATAAAGAAAAACTTTTGCTCTAGGAAATTTTACCAATTTTACCGATGTTGTAAACATTATATTTGCTCGGGATCGCTTACAATTTCTGATATTGGATATCAAGTAGATTTTGGATCTTCATAAAAGAAAAACGAAATAACTAAGAAATAATAATATTAAGAGATCGCAATCATGTCCACACTGGTTCAACATATTATGTTCTATCACGTATGAATTTACAATAACACAAAAATTAATGATTTTCTTTTTACACAATATAGTTAATTAAAAAAAACCAAGTTGTGAAAAGTGAGTTAAAAAAAATTACAAAATCATAATTTAACGCTTAAAAATTTAAATACAAACCATTTCATCTATATTTCATAATGCAAATAAAGAAAAATCTAGCACGACTTATTCAAGAATGAATAGAAATTATATAAGTTGAATACTTTTAAAAATATTTGTCTGTTACTTTCAAAAAAACATCTTATCCATAAGCTCTCCCACAGTAATTTAAATTGCTTATATTTTTCTTAAAACTATGCAAATTTTAACATATAAAATAGGATTGTTACTTAATTCCTAGATATTATTGGTAGATATATTTAGAGTGGTAGACAATCTATTTATGTTAACATAAGGGTGATCTTCGGATGTTGTAAGTTGAAATAATTGATGGTTTGTGAGAAGTAAATGGTTTTGTGTTGCTTTTGAAACTATGCAATTAATATGACTAGTAAAGTCTTAAAAAAAACATTATATTTTAGAATCATTTAAAAAAGACTGCCTACGCAATGAATCTCGATGTTCAGGTGCCACATAAATTAACGCAAAGATATTTGATTAACAGAATGCCCATCAGTGAAAATTCTTGATGAAAAATGGGTAAAATACGATGATATTAAACGCAAACGAAAGTGTCCAGAATGTTATTTGTAATTATTTTTATTGCACGTTATGTGTAATTATTGTCAACTTTTATGTGAAAGTAAAACATGTTGTCGTTTTCATCGTTTTACGCTGGTATAATAACCTATAATTGTCAACTAAGATAATTGATTGTATGTTTGTATTACATCGATAACCTCTTGAACATTCTTGAATAATGCAACAGCAACATATCGCACAACTTTTTTAACAATCACTCATTTATTTTGATGAAATGATTTTTGTAGTTACAATAAATTCTCAACAATCACCTTTTATTTTAGTGTAACGATGGTGTAACCTGTTTAATTTGTTTGTTTATATAATTTATTTGATAATCGTATGTTATGGTGCAACAATTTCTTCATATATAATTATGTCGAACATCACCTGTTTTGGCACTCAAAAAAATAAAAGTCACTCCTACAAACTTTTTATAAATATGCAACAAACAAAACTTTTTGATAAAACTACAATTACTTCGGTCTGACAGACCTAACTAAGTATTACTTTAATGAGCTAAAAGTGAAATTCTTACCACCACTTTTTTGGCATTTCTCGACGTTTTAGGACCTACTGATTCTAAAAAAGCAAAAAAAAATGTATGTCTATCTGCCGTCCAGCCGTCACAACCTACGAAATCTAGAAAATCGCTGGACGGATTTCAAATTTTTTTTTTCTAAAAATAAATTTACTCAATAGGATGAGTCGAAAGGACGATGTGTTCGATAACTGTACCGGAAGTGTGTCAAAAAAATCGTCACGTCTGTCAAAACAAGGAAATTTGCATATTTTTTGCTAATAAAAGTTTTATTTTAAGTGATTACGAGTAGGAACATTGAATTTGAAGAAATCTTTATGGTCGGAATTGGTATGTAAGACCAAAATCTAGATTATTGCATTATAAGTTTGTCAAAAAAATGTTGTCAAGTGTGTCAAAAGAAAGATTTTGATTTATTTTTTTACCCATTTTTTTGTAAAAAAATAAAATTAATTATTTGTATGATATGAATTTATTATTATTATAGAGAATTATGGTTTTATAAGTTTCACAAAAAAATGTTATCAAGTTTGTCAAAAACATGTTCAAAAGAAAGATTTTTATTGATTTTATTACCATTTTTTGGAAAAAAATAAAATAACTTTTTTGTATGACATGAAATTTTATTATTATTATAGGGGATTATGGTATTATAAGTTTGTCAAAAATGACACACACAAAAGAAAGATTTTTATTTATTTTTGTACCCATTTTATGGAAAAAATAAAATTAATTATTTGTATGACATGAATTTTTTTTATTACTATAGAGAATATTGGCATTATAAGTTTGTCAAAAAAATGTTGTCAAGTGTGTCAAAAGAAAGATTTTGATTTATTTTTTTACCCATTTTTTGTAGAAAAATAAAATTAATTATTTGTATGATATGAATTTATTATTATTATAGAGAATTATGGTTTTATAAGTTTCACAAAAAAATGTTATCAAGTTTGCCAAAAACATGTTCAAAAGAAAGATTTTTATTGATTTTATTACCATTTTTTGGAAAAAAATAAAATAACTTTTTTGTATGACATGAAATATATTTGTATGACATGAAATTTTATAATTATCATAGGGGATTATGGTATTATAAGTTTGTCAAAAAAATGTTGTCAAGTGTGTCAAAAGAAAGATTTTTATTTATTTTTGTACCCATTTTATGGAAAAAATAAAATTAATTATTTGTTTGACATGAAATTTTTTTATTACTATAGAGAATATTGGCATTATAAGTTTGTCAAAAAAATGTTGTCAAGTGTGTCAAAATAAAGATTTTTGTTTATTTTTTCACCCAATTTTTTAGAACAAAATAAAAATAATCATTGGTATGACATGAAATTTTATTATTAGAACTATGGCATTATAAGTTTGTTAAAAAATAATGTCAAGTGTGTCAAAAAATGATTTCATTTATTTTTTTAGCCAGGTTTTTGGAAAAAATATTTTTTGCGCTTTTTATGACGTAAATGTAATTCAAAAGAAATTGGACATAGAAATTTTTTGAATTTGTTATAGTTTTTGAATTATTTATGGAATTTTGAAAAAAGTTTGTATTACTTCGGTCTGAAAGACCTAAGTATTACATTCATGAGCTCAAAGTGAAATTTTTACCTTTTTTAAAAGCAAAAAAAAAATGTATGTCAGTCTGTCGGCCGGCCGGCCGCCGGCCGCCGTCATTACCTACGCTGCAGGGAAAACGGCTGGAGGGATTTCAAAAATTTTTTTTTCTAAAAATAGGTATTCACAAGATACAGGTCCGAAAGGACGCTGTGTTCGATAACTGTACCGGAAGTGTGTCAAAAAAATCATTATGTGTGTCAAAAATAGCAAATTTTCATATTTGTGGCTTAAAAAACGTTCATTTTAAGTGATTACGAGTAGGAACATTAAATTTAGAGAAACCTTGATGGTCGGGATTGGTATGTGAGATCAAAAACTAGATTATTGCATTATAAGTTTGTCAAAAAAATGTTGTCAAGTGTGTCAAAAGAAAGGTTTTTATTTTTTACCCAATTTTTTAGAAAAAAATAAAATTAATAGTTCGTATGACATGATATTTTATTATTATTATAGAGAATTAGGGCATTATAAGTTTGTCAAAAAATAATGTCAGAAAATGATTTCATTCATTTTTTAGCCAATTTTTTGGGAAAAAAAATGTAGCTGTTTTTATGACGCAAATGTAATTTAAAATGAAATTGGACATGGAAATTTTTGAATTTGTTATAGTTTTTGAAATATTTTTGGAATTTTGAAAAAGTTTGTATTTTTGATTTTGTAATAATTTTTGCAATATTTTTAGAATTTCGGCAAAAGTTTAAATTTTTGATTTTGTAAGAATTTTTGGAATATTTTTAGAATTTTGGAAAAAGTTTGAATTTTTAAGAATTTTTGAAATATTATTGGAATTTAGAAAATATTTAAATATTTGATTTTATTCTAATTTTTAGAATATTTTTGGAATTTTTAAAAAGTTTGATTTTATTTAATTTAACAATATTTTTGGAATTTTGATTATAATTTTCCGGCAACGTATAGATGTTTCGTTTTAGTTTTGTAATAAATTTCTAAACAGAGACTTGTACTTTAACAAAGAGTTATGATTGATATACATCGCTGCCCAAAACTAAAAACCATGTCCTCATTAAAGTATTTTGCCGAAAACTATATCAAAATCCTTAACCCAGACCGAAGTCTTGATATCTCAGAGCTGTGAGATTTCAGCCCCTCCATATTTTTTGATTTTGTAATAATTTTTGCAATATTTTTAGAATTTTGGAAAAACTTTAAATTTTTGTTTATCTTTGTTATAATTTTTGCAATATTTTTAGAATTTTAAAACAATATTATTCTTTTTATATATAATTTTTTATATATAATACTTTTAGAATTTTGAAAAACTTTAAATTTTTGATTTTATTATAATTTTTGGAATTTTGAAAAAAATTTCAATTGTTGCAATATTTTTAGAATTTTGGAAAAAGTTTTAATTTTTGATTTTGTTATAATTTTTGCAATATTTTTAGAATTTTGAAAAAAAAAAATAGAATTTATATGTATTTTTAGAATTTTAAAAAAGTTTCAATTTTTATTTTGTAAGAATTTTTGGAAGATTTTTAGGATTAAAAAAATTAAAAATTTTGGATTTTATTAAAATTTTTTGGAATTTTGAAGAAAGTTTCAATTTTTGATATTGTTATAATTTTTGATATATTATTAGAATTTTGGAAAAAGTTTGAATTTATGAATTTTAAGAGCTTTTGGAATATTATTAGAATTTTTAAAAAGTTTAAATATTTGATTTCATTCTAATTTTTGGAATATTGCGTAAATGTAATTGAACATGGAAATTTTTGAATTTGTTATAGTTTTTGAAATAATTTTTAAATTTTGAAAAAGTTTGTATTTTTGATTTTATAATAATTTTTGCAAAATTTTTAGAATTTTGGAAGATGTTTTAATATTTGATTTTGTTATAAGTTTTGCAATATTTGTAGAATTTTGGAAAAAAATAGTATTTTTGAATTTTTTATATATGTATGTACATAATTTTAGAGTTTTGAAAAAAGTTTCAATTTTTGATTTTGTAAGAATTTTTGGAATATTTTTAGAATTTTGAAAAATTTTAAACTTTTGGTTTTATTATAATTTTTGGAATTTTGAAAAAAGTTTCAATTTTTGATATTGCTTTAATTTTTGCAATATTTTTAGAATTTGGAAAAAGTTTAAATTTTTGATTTTATTTAATTTTTACAATATTTTTGGAATTTTGAAAGAAATATGAATTTGTGATTTTGTAATATTTTCTCGAAACGCTAAATATACATCGCTGACCAAAACTAAAAATAATGTCCTCATAAAAGTTTTGTGCCGAAAACTATATCAAAATCCTTAACCCAGACCGAAGTCTTGATATCTCAGAGCTTGAGATTTCACCCACTCCATATTTTTTTCCCTTCAAGTCTAAAAATAATTTTTAAATCAAATAAATTTTTGTTTTTTCAAAAAGGGGGATAACAGATAGAGATAAAAGATGGGGGATAAATTGTATTCAATCAACGGTATAACACCGTCAATTTTAGCTTAAAAGGTTTTTATCTGTTGTTGTGACACATATTCTAATTCTTACTATATACAACATATTTTATTAAAAAAAATAGGCTGACTTCACCACAGCTCTGGAAACATAGTGTTCTGGATATATAATGAGCTAATATCCATAAAATACTTTAATTAAAAGCTAACCAATATTATGGACTTCGTAGTTCTAATAATAAAAATATTAAAGCAGGCAGTAGTATCCCAACAAACATAAATTCTGTTGTATGAGAAAAAGTAAAAAAAATTTTATCGGAAGTGACAAAGCAGAAGTTAGGATGCAGATCTGTTGTAAACCGTACTAAATGTGTATGTACCAAATTTCATCCAACTCGACTATCAGGTACAGAAGTTATTGAGCTTCCAAAATAACAGGTGCTTGGAGGACCCCCTACCACTTTGTTCACTATCGCTAAAAAAACTAATCAGTTCCTTGCCATACATATTTGCATCTTTTTGCAAAGTGTAATCAAAATTACTTAACGAACGAATGTTGTATGCTTCCAACAAACATTGAAACAATAAACAGGTGTTCGGGAGGACCCCACCACTTATCCCAATATTGTCCAAAAACTAGTCCATTCTTTGTCAATAAAGTCTTTATCTTTTTTCAAAGTGCCATAAAATTGATTAATGAATGAAATCTGTATGCTCCCAACAAACTTTAAAAACCAAGTGTGAAAAGTCAGCAGTTGTATGGTAGATCCCCCGCCACTTTGATCAATGTGTCCCAAAAGATGATAACTATCTTCTTACACTAATTGAAACCTTTCCATAAGTTTTATCATAATCACTTCATTATTGTAGGCTGTAGTGTGCATAAAGATACTGAAAAAACTGCCAACAATTAAAAAAAATTTTTTTTTACCGGAAGTAAAAAACCGGAAGTTGGGATGCAGAATTTTTGTAAATCATACTAAATGCTTATGTACAAAGTTTCATCCAATTTGATTATCAGGTACAGATATTATTGAGCTTTCAAAAAAAACAGGTGTATGGGACACCCCCCACCACTTTGTTCACTATCGCTCAAAAACTAATCAGTTCTTTGCCATACATGCTTGCATTTTTTTCCAAAGTGTCATCAAAATTGGTTCACGAACGAATGCTGTGTGCTCCCAAAAAACCTTGAAAAAATGCTGACGCAGTAAACAGGTGTTCGGGAGACCCCGTAGCACTTATCCCAATATTGTTCAAAAACTAATCAGTTCCTTGTCATTTAAGTTTGCATCTTTTTCCTAAGTGTCATTAGAATTGATTAATGAATGAAGTCTGTATGCTCCAAACAAACTTTAAAAACAAAGTGTGAAAAGTCAGCAGTTGTATGGTAGACCCCCCGCCACTTTGATCAATGTGTCCTAAAAGATGATAATTATCTTTTTACACTAATTGGAACCCTATTCCATAAGTTTCATCATAATCACTTCATTATTGTAGGCTGTAGTGTGCATAAAGACACTAAAAAAACTTCAAAAAAGTACAAAAAAAAATTTTTTACCGGAAGTAAAAAACCGGAAATTGGGATGCAGAACTATTTAAACCGTACTACATACTCATATACCAAGTTTCATCCAATTCGCTTATCAGGTACAGAAGCTATAGATCTTTCAAAAAAACAGATGCTCCAGGGACCCCCCACCACTTTGTTCACTATTGCTCAAAAACTAATCAGTTCTTTGCCATACATGTTTGCATCTTTTTCCAAAGTGTCATCAAAATTCGTTCACGAACGAATGCTGTGTGCTCCCAACAAACATTGAAAAAAGTGTGACACATTAAACAGGTGTTCGGGAGGACCCCCACCACTTGTTCTAATATTATTCAAAAACTAATCAGTTCTTTGTTACTTAAGTCTCCTCCATCTTTTTCCAAAGTGTCATTAAAATAAATTGATGAACGAAGTCTGTATGCTCCCAACAAACTTAAAAAACAAAGTGTGAAAAGCCAGCATTTGTATGGTAGACCCCCTACCACTTTGATCAATGTGTCCTAAAACATGATAATTATCTTTTCACACTAATTGGGACCCTATTCCATAAGTTTCATCATAATCACTTCATTATTGTAGGCTGTAGTGTGCATAAAGACACTGACAAAACTTCAAAAAAGTACAAAAAAATTTTTTTTACCGGAAGTGAAAAACCGGAAATTGGGATGCAGAACTATTTTAAACCGTACTACATACTCATGTACTAAGTTCCATCCAATTTGCTTACCAGGTACAGAAGTTATAGAGCTTTCAAAAAAACAGGTGCTCCAGGGACCCCCCACCACTTTGTTCACTATCGCTCAAAAACTAATCAGTTCTTTGCCATACATGTTTGCATCTTTTTCCAAAGTGTCATCAAAATTTGTTCACGAACGATTGCTGTGTGCTCCCAACAAGCATTGAAAAAAGTGTGACACATTAAACAGGTGTTCGGGAGGACCCCCACCACTTATTCCAATATTATCCAAAAACTAATCAGTTCTTTGTTACTTAAGTCTCCATCTTTTTCTAAAGTGTCATTAAAATAAATTAATGAATGAAGTCTGTATGCTCCCAACAAACTTAAAAAACAAAGTGTGAAAAGTCAGCATTTGTATGGTAGACCCCCCACCACTTTGATCAATGTGTCCCAAAACATGATAATTATCTTTTCACGCTAATTGGAACCCTATTCCATAAGTTTCATCATAATCACTTCATTATTGTAGGCTGTAGTGTGCATAAGGACACTGAAAAAACTTCAAAAAAGTACAAAAAAAAAATTTTTTTACCGGAAGTGAAAAACCGGAAATTGGGATGCAGAACTGTTTTAAACCGTACTACATACTCATATACCAAGTTTCATCCAATTCGCTTATCAGGTACAGAAGCTATAGAGCTTTCAAAAAAACAGGTGCTCCAGGGACCCCCCGCCACTTTGTTCACTATCGCTCAAAAACTAATCAGTTCTTTGTCATACATGTTTGCGTCTTTTTCCAAAGTGTCATCAAAATTCATTTACGAATGAATGTTTTATGCTCCCAACAAACATAAAAACTTTGTGGAAAAAACCACATGTTGTATGGTGGACCCCCCAACCCTTTATCCAATGTGCTCCAAAAGCTGATAAAATTTTTTTCATGTTGTTTAAAAGTTTTTCGCAACTTTTCATGAAAATCGATCGGTAATTGTAGGCTACAGTAGGGATAAACACCTGAAAAAAAACTTTTTAACCGGAAGTGACAAACCAGAAGTTGGTATGCAGAAATATTGGAAACAGAACTAAAACCTTACATACTAAGTTTCAATAAGATCATAGCCCGGAATCAGAAGTTATTCAAGATTTAAACTTAGAGGTGTTTGGGAGACCCCCCGCCATTTTGTCCAAATTTGAAATGAATCCAGATCTTCCATTTTCAAGTGAACCTGTATCATTTGCCAAAGTTTCATCAAGATCCTATGCAAAAACCTCACCCACCCACGCACACACAGACGTACACCAAAATTTTTTTTGGCTATTTAGATAGAGGATGGTCCAAAACAAAAGATAAAATAAAATTTGGGGTATGTAAGATTTTTTTTTTTCACGATATATTGCATTACTTCACACAATTTAAAATTGTGGTGAAGTAAAAATAGAAGGGGTATAGATAGATAGATAGAAGGGGGTGGACAGTTGCGCAAGGCGTAACTTGTCCTGGCACGCAGACTCTTCGGTCCATAGCGCCGTGTCCGAGTTTGGCCTCATAACAACTATTCCACAAACCTCTCTGTCTGGTTAATGAAATCCAAGACCGACTGTATTGGCGACAGTTTGATGGTGCTGGCCTTTACAGTATCAGAGCCAAAAATCCTAGCTCTAACATTAGAGAAGGCCGGACATACACACAAAAAGTGCTCAGAGTCCTCCTCCTCTTCAAGACAACATCCACAGATAGGACTATCTATAAGTCCCATCGTGAAAAGATGTTTGTTTAAATGTCCATGTCCTGTTAGGACACCGATCACAGTGCTAAGAGTTTTCCTCTTCAAGCTTAAAAGAAAATTAACATTTTAGCATCTGAAATGCTAAAAAACATCTTACTTTGTCTGCCTGTTGATGACGCATTCCACAGAGCGTTCATCTTAAGGTCCGCATCATCCTTTAATAATGACAAGGCAAATTTTTTGGATAACCCTAAGGCGGGTTCTGGCCCAGAAAATTTCTCGACCGCTCCCGCCCTTGCAAGTTCATCAGCTTTTACGTTGCCCGGAATGCCACTATGACCTGGGACCCAACGCAGCGTGATGTTGTTGAGTTGTGCTATCCTACTGAGGTTTTTTCTACACTCATTGAAGAGTTTAGAAGTAGTCTCTGGTCTTACAAGTGCTTTTATAGCCGTTTGGCTATCCGAACAAATGCAAATTTGTTTACCTTGCAGACGCAGACGTGTTATTACGTGTGTGCATTCATTGATAGCATACACCTCCGCTTGGAGGACTGTACAAAACCGTCCGAGCGAAAATTTATTGCTACTTATTGCTACATTATTTAATTCTAAGTATACCCCAGCTCCTGCACTTCCATTTAACAGTGAGCCATCCGTATAGAAGACGTAGATCTCGCTGGAAGACCAGTCAGACCAAGATCCCTCACATTCCTCTCTAGAAGAGATGATCAGTTCAGCGGGCTTCTCAAAGTTATATACTTTGGTCATGACATCACTATGCATATCTATTTCAGGACAAACTGTCCGTAATCTTTCAAGAATGTGACCATGACCACAAGTTTTCCCTCTGTTTACCCACGTTCCTGCCACATGTAGTCTGTAGACAGCCCTTTTAGCCATGTACTCCACATGTAGATGTAAAGGAGAAAGACCCAACATGGTATCCAACGACAGAGTTGGTGTGGTGCGCATTGAGCCACTTATACCTACGCATGCCATTCTCTGGATTTTATTTAACTTAGCACGGATATACTGTTAATCCGTCTTAGGCCACCAGACAACACATGCAAAAACAAGTGTTGGTCTGATTATAGCTGTGTAGATCCATAAGATGATTTTGGGACTAAGACCCCAATTACTTCCAAAGGATCGGCGGCATTGCCAAAAGGCAATAACAGCCTTATCAATTTTTTTTGTTAAATGGCTATTCCAATTCAACCTTTTGTCGAGAATAATGCCTAAAAACTTTACCTCATCTGAGTAGCTTAACAGCATACTGAAAAGATACAGACTTGGTGTTGGAGGCACTTTCCTCTTGTTAGTAAATAAGACTACCTGTGATTTGGAAGGATGAACTGAAAGTCCTTGCTCCCCACACCACTCTTCAACCAACTTCAGTGAATTTTGCATTAGATCCACCAGAGTGCGAAGGTCTTTCCCGATTGCCAGTATGGCAATATCGTCAGCGTAACCCTGAGAATAGGGTCCCAACTGATTCAGTCTATTAAGAAGACTATCAACTACCAAGCTCCACAGAAGAGGTGAGAGAACACCACCCTGTGGGCAACCTCGTTTAACAGAAACTGAAACGGTTGTATTACCCATTTCCACAAAGGCAATGCGGCAACTCAACATAGACACAATCCAGTTAGAGATCGTGTGGTTGATGCCATGTTGTGATGCCGCAGTCCTGATTGATTCGAAGGTGGTATTATCAAAAGCGCCTTCTATATCCAAAAAGACACCCAGAGCGAATTCTTTGGCATCAAGTGCTCTTTCAATTTTACTCACCAAATGATGCGCAGCTGTTTCTACCGATTTCCCAATCTGGTATGCATGCTGATTTCTACTTAGTGGAAATTGTATTAAGGCGGTGTCCCTTACATAACGGTCAACCAGTCTTTCTAGAGTTTTGAGAACAAAGGAGTTGAGACTTATTGGCCGGAATGACTTGGCTTCACTGTAGTTGTTTTTACCTGGTTTGGGTATGAAAACAACTCTAGCTTTTCGCCACGCTTCTGGGACATATCCATATGCCAGACATGCTTTATAAATACTATGCAATGAACCGATGAGGCCATCCACATTATTCTGTAGCATGCATGGATAGATTCCATCAGGACCCGGCGATTTGAACGGGTTGAAGGAATCTATGGCCCATCTCAGAGATCTGATGTTCACCACATTCCCAGCCAAGATCCAGCTCTCTTTATTTGGAGAGACTCTAGGTTGTTCCTTCAAACCCGCAGAGGAACTGCTGCCTGGGAAATGTGTACAAAGCAGATGTTGTGCCGTTTCTTCCACAGATTCCGTATACCACCCAGTTGGCATAAGCAGTAAGCCAGGTTGGTATTTGGGTTCTTTAGAGAGTGCTCTATGGAGCCTTGCTGCCACAGGATAGCTCTCAATTGACTCACAGAAATTCTTCCAAGCAATCTCTCTAGCACCTCGGATGCTGTATTTATATTCCCTCCGACTAGTACGGTAAGCGCTCCAGTCATCGGTATTATTTGTTCGCTTGGCTTTCTTTAAAAGTTTCCTGACTGCAGATCTCAGCTTTCTAAGTTTTCTGTTCCACCAGGGTGAGTTTAATTCATAATTGAACGCCCTGAGTGGACAGGATTCTTCAAAAGCCTTGACCATACACTCTTGAGTACGGTATGCAACATTATCAATGTCTTGTATACAGTTTATCGATGGATCAACGTCCAGAAACATTTCGCTAAGAAGTGATCTGTACATATCCCAATCAGTTGATTTGGGATTCCTAAAACTTTCTTTTACCAATGTATCGACCATAAGTTCAAAATTTATGCACTTGTGGTCTGAGGTGAGAATATCTTGCGATACTCTCCAATTTCGAACCCTTTTCACCAAAACTAGGCTAGTGAGGGTGATGTTAATTACTTCCTCCCTAATTGCATTTGAAAAGGTGGGAGCATTCCCCTTATTTAGAATTTCTAGATCTGTACCATGAAGAAATTCAACAAGGTCTGTTCCCCTTCTGTTATTATCTGAACTACCCCAAATTCCATGATGCGCATTTGCATCGCACCCAAGGATCAAGGGCAGGTTCTTGTTTCTGCAGAATTCCACCACTTTAACGAGTTCTTGGGTTGGAATGGTACCATCGTACGGTAAATACAAGGAAGCGACGACTACGTCGGTGTCAACACCCTCCATCTTTTAATTTTAACAGCAACAGCATCTTTGCCACTGCATTGGGGTATAAGGATACCAAAAATGTCGTTCGACAAGTAAACGCACGAACGAGGGTTCTCCGTAACTGTACCGACAAACACACTACCTTGTTTACAATTCAGGCCCAGTATATGATTTTTATTGACCCATGGTTCCTGAATCAGAACTATATTTGTATGCTGCATAACAATTGCTTGACACAATTCAGCGGAAGCAGACTTGTTATGCTGCAAGTTTATTTGAACTATTTTTAAACTACCCATCAGATAGACTAAAAAGAGAAAACCAGAAACAAAAAGAAAACCAAAACCTGCACTTCAGCTTAGTCGTTAGACTTTGCCGTCGAGCTGTATACAGGGGATGGACCTCCACATAAAGCAGGTACCGCTTCAGCTTCGAGAAAAGACGTGACCGTCGCGGCCCCAACTTGATTGTAGAACCCTCCCTCACATGACAAATGGTCTTGTTTGACCTGATTTGTATTCTGTTTTGAGGATTTACCCTCACCATCCACTACCCTTTTATAATCTTCAGCTCCATCTTTCGACGTCACTGAGATGTCATGATCAACTGTAACACTTACCATTGCTTCAAGTCCAGCTTGAGCGATGTCTTTTGACATTACCGTAACGGAGCTCTCTGCAGTGGGTGCTGTGTCTCCTGTAATCTTGCTGTCCAAAGTGAAATTGACCCGTTGCATGCCGTAGTATGGTCTCAGATCAATTTCCTTAATATCTTGTGCCGATTTTTCGTCAACACCACAGATGAGTATACAAGCTAATGGTTTTTGCTTTTTTATTTGACTGTATACCTTCCAGCCTGGAGTGTCCATACCAGGATTATATTTTTCCAGTCTGGTAAGAATTTTTGCAGGATCCTCTGGTAAACCAGGAATATACACCGTCGCTCTCACCGGTTTTGGAAGTTCGCTTTTCTTCTTTACCAGAAGTTTAGCTCCCTCCCACACAGAGAGTTTAGGGGTAATTTCCTTAAGCCAGGTAACTGCCCGTTCGTTTTCACAAACTACTAGAGAAAAAGTTCTCCAGTAGGAAAAAGATGAGAAGCGAGGGAGCTCAGTTGAGCTGACAACCTCCTCATCCAACCGAAGAGTCAACGCAGCACGAAGAATGCTGTGTTGCTCTTCCGTTAAGGCTCCACTAGTCTGTGAGCCGTCAATAATTGCATAATCTACCTCAGGACCCGCTACAACCTTTGCATAAGACAAGGGTACAGTTGTAGAGCCACGATGCAACGTTTGGGGTTTGACCCGATCATCAGTAGAGAAAATTCTGCTTCCTGTTGATTTTTTAGCAGACTGCCTCAACTGTGGTGGTGTATCCCCACTGTATTTCCTCTTTTTATCGATGTAATTAGCAGTTGGATTGTCTTTTAGATCTGACTGGGGAGCATCCTTGTGCTCTACTGGCTTACTTTGTTTTTTCTTAACACGCCTTAACTTTTTGCGTTGATTTTTTGATAACGCATTTGCCCAGTGGCCCTCCTCTTGGCAGGTTGTTGATTGTTCACCTGTTTGTTGGGTGTACGCTGGACTCGGTGGTAGCTTATCTATAAGCTCTTTCAATTCTTCTGCGGCTCTTGTAGATTCCTTCTCTGCATCAAGATTATCAATCTTAACGGAAACCAAATTTAGAAACAGACGAACAAAGCCACAACAATAGAAGTTATAATCTTATAATCAAAAAGAAAATAACCTGCTGAAAACGAAGTTAATACAAAAATACAGGAGACTCCAATTAACTTAATTCATATTTCTTTAATTCGTAATTAGATCGTAATTGATCTTTCAATTATTTGAAAAAAAAACAACAGAGATAAAAAAAGAGAAAAAAAAAGGAAAAAAAAAACGTATTTGTATATATTGATAAAACTGTATATGAATATGATCGATCACTTTATAATTAAAATTTATGACTGAATTATTGTCTGTATGTACACTGCAATGTTCTATGTTGAAACCAAATTTTCCTGTTTGTTTAACTTTCATATACATAGATATAATAACATCCTATTCAAATTAAAATTTTATTTCACTGTTGATGAAGGACGATTGTATATGATCGTAAAAACATTAATAGTTGTGTCTCGCATGTACAGTTTGTATGTTTCCTTGGATATTGTTGCTGTAGCGGTTGTTTCAAGAAGACCAAGCAGATCTAAACACTACACTTTAACACTATCACTGGTAACTACACTATAACACTACCACTACACTATAACACTATCAATAGTAACTTGAAATAACTATAGGATATATTAATAGCACTTCACCACACCGGTAAAAATAAACTTATTGTTCATTAAATTCAAATTTAATTTGCACAAAAAATTGAAATAATTAAAATTCAAATAAAAATTGAGAGAAATAAAAATCGACCGCATCGGTTGAAAGTTGAAACCAAACTCCTAGAAGGGGTATTGTCTTCCACTATGACAATTCCAAACCCCAAACTTCTATTGACCCGCCAAAAACTGACTGAACTTAGATCGCATGTTTTAATACATCCACCATATAGCTCGGCTCTTGAGCTTCTGACTACCGTTTATTCCTGTCTTTGCAAAGCTCAATTGATAAAAAAAGTTGCCGAGTGAGGGGCTACTGGAATTCACCTAGCCAAATTTTTGCCGGTAAACAAAAGAAGTGGTACACCGATGGAATCATGACACTACCTATAAAATGACAGTGTTTCAACTTCTGGACATATTTGCAACACACATTTTGCAAAATAAAATAGTCCTGTTTTACGAATTATCTTAAATTAATCTCGGAGGATGTGTCAATCTCAATATAATATAGCAGATGATCCAAATATTGATCACGAATTAATTCATGAAATAAATAATATTAATGCCGATGAAAACAGTGGCTCGGAAGATGGTAATACACCTTTATCTGTATAACGGGTACACCAAGTGGTATACGTTACTTTAGTTTTTATGTAGGTTATTTAAAAACTTTATTTGCCACTTTTATACTTTTTAATAAATTTTATTTTTATTTAAAGCGCACAAATTATTATTTAATTTTAGTAACAACACTATGATTTTATTTGTAATATAAAAAATAATTTTTGTAATATTTAACAATTAGAATTAATTTATTCCTAAACGTTCACTGTCTAGATTGAGAGTGACTATATACTTAATTTTATAATTGAATTTATCTCCTAATTATAACGGCTACTATGTGTGTCGTATATTTTGTTTTGTTTGTTTATTGTGTTATCTGAATTAAGGAAATTATTTATCGTTGCAGTGGAAATCATTTGATACACTGCATCTGTATCACAAGGTGAAAATAAAAATATTATTATTGACTTTTTAATGCAATAAGATTCATCAGATATACATAACTGTAATTTAAGATGATCCAGCTATGTGGTCTCCTAAAATGAATAGTTTTAATGCACAAATTTTATTCCAAAAAGGTCATAAAAATTAAAATTTTCGATCTGGACGAAGATTTTCAAAAAATGACTTTTGGCAAATTGCAGAAGAAAGAGTGGCTTATTAATTCTATTTTCAATATTTTATTGTTTTTACTGCAAAATTTTCATCAAACACGTTATATACATATAACCAACTAAACCGAATGCTACATTTTTTAGGTTATTAGATCTAATACTAAAACTACAAATTAGCATATGTACAATTTGATATATTGTAACAACGGACTATTTCGAGTTTTGCTCTAAAATAATAATTTTCATACTGAAATAAATCCGCAAATTTGTTTCGGTTCCGACCTTTAAATTCAAAGAAACATAAAATCATTTATGTGTGCTACAGGCTAGTCAATAATATTTCAACATTTTTTTTAGTTATTTGCTTTGTTGCGTCACTCAACATCAATTAACAATACTTGTTTGTGTCTACATAGACATTTTTTGGTATGTAAAGCTTATACTACGTTCACATTACCATGATTTAAAACAATTTATGATTTCAGTTCGATTATCAGCTTGTTTTGATTAAGTTTCCCATACAGAATTAAAATCATGTCCAAAGTTGATTTCAATCAAATCCATTCTAAATCATGCTAAGCACCCCTGAGTATTTGATTTTCGAAAAAAAAAATGCAGTTCTACTTCAAAAGTGACATTTAATAGTTCAAATATTTTGTTTTGAATTCAAATAAAAAATATGGAGGGGCTGAAATCTCAAGCTCTGAGATATCAAGACTTCGGTCTGGGTTAAGGATTTTGATAAAGTTTTCGGCAAAAAACTTTTATGAGAACATGTTTTTAGTTTTGGGCAGCGATGTATATCAAACATTGATAAAAATTTGGTAAAAAAATAAATAAAAATCTTTGTTTGACAAACTTATATGCCATAATTCTCAATAATAATAATAAAAAAGTTCATGTCAAACAAATAATTATTTTTTTTTTCCAAAAACTTGGGTACAAAAAAAAAAAAAGCTTTCTTTTGACTTGATAACATTTTGTTGACAAACTTGTAATGCAATAATCTAGATTTTGGTCTCATATACCAATCTCGACCATCAAGATTTCTCCAAATTCAATGTTCCTACTCGTAATCACTTAAAATGAAAGTTTTTTAAGCAAAAGATATGCAAATTTCCTTGTTTCGACACACTTGACGATTTTTTTGACACACTTCCGGTACAATTGCCGAACACATCATCCTTTCGGCTCTTCCTATTGAGTAAACTTATTTTTAAAAAATAGTATATTAAGAAAATAGTTTCATAACACTGTGTGACAAATGGTAGGGGTCAGTGATTCGCTGGGGTTCTGACTACCGGGAAAAGTTATATCGGTAAAAAAAAGTTATTCGTGTCCCGGCGTTTCGCTGGGTCACGTCTAGGAATCGAGATATATCGATTTGAAGTTTGCATATATCATATAGGGGAAATAGTCACGTTTTGGGGACATAACTCGAGAACGACTAGTCCGATTTTACTGAAACAAAAATTAAAAATTACAATTCCTTTAATCTACTTTACACTATTTCTTTACACAGTCAACAGTTTCGCAGTTATAAATAAATTTATGAAGAAAAAAAATTATTTTTTGCCTAAAAAATAAAAAAATTGTATTTTAAAAAATCATGAAAAATTCACAACTGGAAAAAGTGTCAAGTCTTATTACTTTGACGTAAAGTCACATAATCTGTGCACAAAACGAGACATAGATCATGAAAATCGATGAGCGCATTTCGCTTTTATTCACAATTAAGTAAAGGTATCTCATTTTGACAAGAATATTGATTTTTCATAGAAATTTTTTTTTAATATTTCTACTGGAATAAACTCCAAAATTTCTTGTTTTAAATGTATTTGGACATGTGTCTATGTGTCATTGTGTATTAATTTTATTTTTTTTTTTACTTTTTTATTTATTATTTTCTATTTTTATTTTTTTATTTTTTATTTATTTATTTTATTTTATTAATTGTAGTATAATTTTATTTTATATTTTTAATATATTATTATTATTATTTATTATTATTATTATTATTGTTTATTATTATTATTTATTATTATTATTATTTATTATTATTATTTATTATTATTATTATTATTTATTATTATTATTTATTATTCATTATTTGTTATTATTATTTATTATTAATTATTATTTTTTATTGTTTATTTATTATTTATTATTTATTATATATTTATTATTTATTTATTATTTTTTTATTATTTATACATTATTTATTTATTATTTATTTTATTTATTTATTAAATTTTTTTTATTTTATTTTTTATATTTTTATTATATTTTTATTTTATTATTTTTATTATTTTTATTTTACTTTATTATTTTTATTTCATTTATTTATTTGTTTTATTTATTTTTTGTATTTCTTATTTATTTAATTTTAATTTTTTTTATGTTTTCGTTACTTTTTCAGTATAGTATATCAGTAGATTAAAGGAATTGTAATTCTTAATTTCTAAATTTGTTTCAGCAAAATCGGACTAGTCGTTCTCGAGTTATGTCAAAAACAGAACCCCAAACGTGACAATTTTTCCTATATGATACTTACTAACTTCATATCGATATATCTTGATTCCTAGACGTGATCCAGCGAAACGCCAGGACACGTATAACTTTTTTTTACCGATATAACTTTTCCCGGTAGTCAGAACCCCAGCGGATTTTGGCTGTCACACAGTGTAATCGACGATTTTATCGCACGCAATCTGTTTAGAAAACGACCCGCGCAGCGGGGAGTTTTTCAAAGGATAAGTGCGATAAAACGTCTTATGAAACGAGTTTTTTATACTATTTTGCATTTTTTGTCTTGAAATTTTAAAAAATGTGTATTTTATTAAAAACTGTCATTTTGAAATTTTGTTATTATTACTAATTTATTATTTATTACAGTTTAGAAAACAATTAACCCAAGAAGAAGGTCTCTTAGAGACAGAAAATATTTGGTGTTACAATAAAAAGTTTTTGAAGTGAAAAAAGACGTTGTTTTACTCTGTATTATTGCAATCACTTCAAGTAGTTCACACAAGAAAATTATATAATTTATTACTAATTATTTTAACTAATTAAAATATTTAACACTAATTTAGATATTCTTATTAATTTTATTTACATAATTATTCGTTTTAATGTTCACTGACGTTTGTATGACCAATATGACCAACCTTGAAAGACAAAACTTTGCGTATCGTAATGAAGGCCATTTCGATACGCATTTGGGTATCGAAATGACTTTATTTCAGACGCAAAATAGAAAAAAAAACTTTTGAAATCCGCCAAGCGGTTTTCTAGATTTCGTAGGTTGTGACGGCCGGCCGGCAGACAGACGTACATTTTGTTTTTGTTTTTGTTTTTTTTAGAATCAGTAGGTCCTAAAATGTCAAGAAATGCAAAAAAAGTGGGGGTAAGAATTTCACTTTTGGCTGATGAATGCAATACTTAGGTCTTTCAGCCCCAAGTAAAACAAAAACTGAATTTAAATATTTTAAACATGGTCACGCATGTTTAGGTATGATAATACTGCTAACATGCGAAAAAAAACAAAATGGGCTGCACAAAAAAGTTTTATATTTAACTTTACGAGCTTTTCTTACTGTGTCAGATCGAACAGATACAGAATTTGATGCCATAATTAGTGTTGGTACTGATCTGTCAAATAAATTAGTTTTGTAGACTTGTCTTGCTTGGCGGACAAGCTTTTGTTGGAGTTAAAAGGATAAGCTGAAAATCAAAATAATTTAATTTTGAAAGTTCTGGGTCAAACTGTAGCTTCTGACAGATTCGAACCTCTTCAAGAATATAATGATATGTTTGGAAACAAATTAAAATTAGGCAGGTACCATTTAAATTGAATGGCAAAATGGAATCTGAAAATATTCTGGTCTATATTGTAATAAACTCCTTTTTCAATCTTTTACTTGTATTGCAAATTGTATTGCATAAATTAATGTAAATTAAATTTGTTATACAAATGTTTACATTAATGAATTAAAAGGAGCTACCTAATACATTTTGCATAAATTAAATTTGAGTTCGCTAATACAAATGCATGTATGAATGAAAACAGGTGTGGCCTATTCAAGATGTACAGACTACGTAGTATTGATTTCTAGTGGATTATAGAAGTTTCGATTTATTTATTTTTCGATATAAATAAGCAAACAAAAATATCAGACGGTTAGTTTTAATTTTGCAATTAAAAGTGTTTTACAAATATTCGCAAGTTTAAGGAATAATCGGTGGTACTTGAGCCTGGGTACTAATAGTGAAAGAATCTGAACTTAGTGGAATAGTAAATACAGATTTTACGATTCCGAATATTATTGATTCAAATTGTGGAAAAGCGGTGAAGTTTATTGTACATAAATTGGAGACCCTGGAATTTATTGTAAGGAAAAACGGAACCTGCTGTAATTTGTTGACAAATAAAGTTTGAGATTCTGTTAACTAAAGATCTGTCTCTTACTGTCGTATTTGCTCAATAATCGAAAAGAACCAACGAAGAGTCGTTACAGTGGTGTCAGAAGTGGGATTATTGAAACAATGGTCAAGACAGTAACTATTAGTGATCTCAGCCAGACCCAGCTGAAGGATGAGTTGAAGAAGAGGAATGCGCCAATCCATGGAACGAAGGCAGAACTTGCATTCCGGCTGCGTAAAGTTTTAGAAGAAGCATGCCAAAACACAGAGGTCATAGAAGTAGATCCAGAGGAAGTTACGGTCCAGAATGCCCTAGCAATTGATCCGATGATGGTGTTGATGAAAGAAATGATGGCACAACAGCAACAACAACTTGCCGATATGATGGCCAAACAAGGAAACAAGCAACAACAATTTGCTGATATGATGGCCAAACAAGGAAGCAACCAACAACAACAACTTGCTGATCTCATGGCCCGACAAGAGAAACTGGCAGCAGAACAAAAATTAGATCAACAACAACTACGTGAAGTAATCGAGTCACGTATATCCAGTGCAGAGGTCAAAATCAACAACATGGAAAGGCAGCTGCGGAAAGTTACCGAAGAACACGAAGAGAAATTACGCAATCTTTCGAGTGAATTCCGCCAAGAAATAGGACAATTGAAGTCAGGTAACATGATCAATCCATCAACTAGTTCAGCTCCAGCTAGAGTGAAAATACCTGCATTTGATGGATCTACATCGTATCAGATATTTAAAATGCAATTTGAGATAGCAACAACTGGGGTTGACCACCAGCAAAAAGCAAACGCGCTTATATTGGCATTGAAGGGACCTGCTGCTGAAATTTTGCAGACACTATCTGCGACAGAGCGTGATTACAGCAAGCTAATGGAGGCCTTAGAAGTAAGATATGGGGAAAGTCATATGCAAGCTCTCCATCGCATGCAGCTCAAGACACGAAAACAGGGAGTCAGCGAAACTCTGCAAGAATTAGAGGCTGACATTGTGAGACTGGTTAATCTGTCATACCCGAACTATAACGCTGAACATCGAGATGAGCTGGCAGCTGATACATTTATCAATGCTCTTCGAGATGTACAAATGAGGAATCAGCTTTATCTAAGCGGAAAGAAGCTACCCGCGGAAGTCTTAGCATTGGCCCTGCAGATGGAAGCTGGAAAAAGAGCGTATGGTTCAGATAGAGTACGTCAGATGGAAGTTGCTGAAGAACCTCTAAAAGCAGCGCTTGAGGAAGTGATCATGCGTGTCAAAAGTCTGGGAGATAAGCCTGAGCGAAATCAACGAAGTAGGTCTAGCAGAGTAAGATGCTGGAACTGTGGGAAGTTGGGGCACATCCGAAGAGAATGTAAATGGGAGCCACACCCGGAAGACAGAGGCCGCGTTCCGGATTCGGGAAACTAGATTGTGCCAGTTTTGAAGGGCGAAAGCTGGCTCAATTACAATGCCCTACATTGGTGGTATCACTAGTAAAAAGAGAAAATAGTAGTATAGTCTTAGAGGCAACCGTTGGAAGCAAATCGTGCATGTTGACTTTGGACACAGGTGCTTCGAGATCGATAGTGCGTCCAGATGTGGTTTGTGATAGTCAGATCGATACAGCAAGACGATTCACCCTAAAAACAGCTACGGGTGAAACAGTTTTAGTTCATGGAGAAAGCGACCAAGAGGTTCACCTTGGAGGAGATTCATTTAGGCACCGATTTATTGTAGCAGATATAGAAGATGAGTGCATAATTGGGCTTGACTTCATGAAAGAATACAATTTTATATTAGATCTGGGAAGCCACGTACTGAGATATGGAAACACAGAAATAGTGCTAAACGCCACCAACGACAATGCTGAGGTCCGTGTTATTAGTGATGGACCAACTGAGATCCCGGCAAAATCTGAGAAAATCATATGGACTAAGCTACTAGATAAAAGTGACCAAAATTCACCTGTGATGATTGAGCCAGCTAACAACGACTGTGGGGGAAACATTATGATTGGCCGAACGCTAGTTACAGCAAAAGAGGGAGTAGTTCCAGTGCAACTGATTAACTTCTCAAATAAACGAGTGGTCATCAATCATGGAGAAGAAATCGCCAAATGCAGCACCATAAAAGAGATAATCAGCTGTGAAGAAGAGCAAAAGGTCTTCATGCAGAGAAACAATCCCGCATTAGTAGCAATATTTCAAGATCTTAGTAAAAGAATGAATCCAGCCGAATTCAAACAAATCAAGAGGGTATTAACGAAGATGAGCAGCGTTTTCTCTACTGGAGATGAAGATGTTGGAAGAACAAACATCGTGCGACATAGGATCAACACTGGAAACGCTCATCCTATCAGACAGCCTCCTAGAAGACTACCACTGGCTAAACACGGGGAAGTGCAAGGAATGCTGGACAAAATGAAAAGTGATGGAGTCATCAGGCCATCTAAGAGTTCATGGAGCTCACCAGTGGTGCTAGTTAGAAAAAAAGATGGGTCAGCTCGTTTTTGTGCAGACTATCGAAGGCTCAATGAGGTAACCATTAAGGACAGCTATCCACTGCCACGAATCGATGACACACTGGATACATTATCAGGGGCCAAATGGTACAGCACATTAGATCTGAAGAGTGGCTACTGGCAAGTTGAAATGCATCCAGAAGATCGACGAAAGACAGCATTTTCTACTGGCAATGGGTTGTGGGAGTTCAATGTGATGCCGTTTGGTCTATGCAATGCCCCAGCAACATTTGAACGTCTAATGGAATGCGTGTTGCATGGTTTAACCTGGAAGGCCTGCCTAGTTTATCTTGACGACATCATTATAATGGGTCGCAACTTCGAAGAGCATCTAATGAACCTCGAAGAAGTACTCAGAAGAATAAGTAATGCCAACATGAAGTTGAATCCGGTAAAGTGCAATCTCTTCCACAAAGAAGTGAAGTACCTTGGACACATCATTACAGAACATGGAGTCAGAACCGATCCCGAGAAGATTGATGCTGTGAAAAATTGGCCAGTACCGAAGAATGTTCATGAGCTACGCAGTTTCCTTGGCTTATGCACCTATTATCGAAGATTCGTGGAGAATTTTGCGAATATCGCCAAGAGTCTACATAAATTGACAGAGGCAAATACCAAGTTTCTGTGGACAACCGAATGTAATGAGGCATTCTGCCGTTTAAAAGAAAAACTATGCAACACCCCTATACTAGCCTATCCAGAATCCGGAAAGATGTTCATTCTGGACACAGACGCAAGCAATGTAGGAACCGGAGCTGTTTTGTCACAGAAAGTTGGAGACGATGAGAAAGTGGTGGCGTACTTCAGTAAAGTCCTGTCAAAGCCGGAGCGGAATTACTGTGTCACGAGGAAGGAGTTGCTAGCTATCATCAAGGCTGTGAAACATTTCCACAAGTATTTGTGTGGACAACGATTCCTGATTCGCACGGACCATGCTGCTCTAAAATGGTTATTACAATTCAAATTTCCTGAAGGAAAGCAGCAAGATGGATAGAGATCCTGCAGAACTACGACTTCAAAGTTGAACACCGCAAGGGGAGGATCCATGGTAACGCCGATGCCCTGTCCAGAAGACCCTGTGTTGAGGAGTGTAAGTCATGTAGCAGAACTGAGGGAAATGAGGCAATGAAAGTGAACCAAATCAAGTTCCAAACTCCTGAAGATTGGTGTACCGAGGCAATTAAAAGAGAGCAGCTAGAAGATCCAGCTATGGCTCCAATATTGAAATGGAAAACTGAGGGAAGGCGACCGGAGTGGAAAGAGGTCGCACCTTTAAGTACGGAGGTGAAATGCTACTGGGCGCAATGGGACTCACTATTTATGGACAACGGGATACTTATAAGAAAATGGGAGTCCGCTGATGGAAAGAAAGTGTTAGAACAACTGGTGTTGCCATCAAGTCGAGTGGAAGAGGTACTGGGAAAGCTGCATGGAAGTATTTCTGGAGGACACCTGGGAGTCAATAAAACCCTGGCCAAAGTAAGGGAGAGGTTTTATTGGGTAAGGTATCGAACAGACGTGGAGCAATGGTGTCGGCGATGCGATACTTGTGCAGCGAGCAAAGGACCAAAAACTAGAACTCGAGGAGAGATGCAACAGTACAATGTGGGTGCCCCAATGGAGAGAATTGCTATAGACATCGCGGGGCCATTTCCGGAAACGACAAAAGGTAACAAATACATCATGGTGGTCATTGATTACTTTACAAAATGGCCGGAAGCCTATGCAATACCGAACCAGGAAGCAGTTACGGTCGCGGAAACATTAGTCAATAAATGGGTTTGCAGATATGGAACACCGCTCGAGTTGCATACCGACCAGGGAAGGAATTTCGAATCTCAACTGATGGAAGAGCTGTGCAGAACACTCGGCATTAGAAAAACACGAACTACACCTATGAACCCGCAGTCGGATGGCATGGTAGAACGATTCAACCGAACCATGGAAGAACATTTGTCAAAGGTAGTAGAAGCCAACCAAAGAAATTGGGACAAGGATCTTCCGTTATTCTTGATGGACTATCGTAGCGCAGTGCACGATACGACAAGTGAAACGCCAGCGAATATCATGTTCGGAAGAGAACTACATCTTCCTAGTGACATCGAGTTCGGCATCCCTGGAGGTCTGGTATCCACGAAAACAGATTATGTGGGACAACTAAGGGAGAAGATGAATAAAATCCATCAGCAGGTTCGAGACCACATTAAGATTGCCAGTGACAAAATGAAAACCAGGTACGACATAAATGCAAATAGTGGCGGTTTTCAAGAAGGAGAATTGGTATGGCTGTTCAGTTTAACTTTACTTAAACCAACACGGTCTAAACCAGCATAAAAGAACCTTATAAAGGTTCCTTAAAATTATAAAATATTATTGTCATCCAATAACTTGTTTTAGTTTTTATGTAATATTATTTTATTTTACATTTTTGAAAATCATTTCATTACTTGTGCAACCTTGTTTGAGATAACAACATAAAAATTATTGTTGAGTAAATTAAATAAAATAATTTGTTATTGATAATTGAATCAGTGTGTTCTGAGTTTTTTGTTGAGGAAAAACCAAACCATCGATACAGTCCACTTACTTCCATTATAAACATGGTCATTCGAACCAGATCAAGATCAACTTAAGAAGCAGCTGTTCAACATCAACCTGGAACACAACAATTCAACATCATCGTGGGATCATCTTACAAACTTAAGTATCATTTTTATTACAATTTAAATTTAGTGGGATTTTTCTTGCCTTTAATTTAAATAAGAAGACAAATCAAATTAAATTTATATAATTTAGTGTTTGATATTTCAATTGATACAAAATAGTACGGTGAATTTTTTTATGATTACGGACAGTTAATTATTTTTCTATATTGATAAAGCTTGTTAAATTGATTACCGGTTATGTATTCTTAACATTTTGAAATAATTTAATTCAAGTTTAAGTAAACAGTTTTTGATTCTGTTCCTTCACTCAACATTATATCACCAATCGCAAGTAAATCTTTATTCAACCAAAAAATATACCATTCCTTCAACCACCCTATCTTCCTATCATAAGTGATTTTCCTTTATTACATTCTAATAACTCTTAACAATTGGAGGTTAAAAATCTAAGTGCATTTAATATTAATAATAGTGAGTTGTATAATGCCACCTAAAATTGAACAATATGTCCGTCGCCGTAAAACCACGTTGTCACAGATAACCGCCATTAAATTATTTTCGGATACGGTGAAGGATGATGTTGACGTCACAGTTATTAAATCTCGTCTTGATCACCTTCAAAAACTTGTAAAAGAATTTACAGATACCGAGGATGAGTTATTTGCTAGGGATCCAGAGATAGAGTCCAAAGCATTAGATTGTGATGAGCTATATTATACAGCCATTTCCAAACTTAATATTCAGCTACGCATTATAGAACAAAAATTACCAAATACATCGACTTCTTTTACATTCAGTAACGGTAGTGGTCTCGGAACGCAATCTCATTGCGATATAAAACTTCCTCGTTTAGTACTACCAACTTTCGATGGAAATTACCAGGAGTGGCAATCGTTTCATGATATGTTCATGTCTACCGTACATGACAATCATGCGTTGACAGGAGTACAAAAGCTACAATATCTCAAAGGGGCTTTGAGAGGTGAGGCAAGTGCATCCCTACGTCATCTAAATACCACGGAGGCTAACTACATTGAAGCGTACCAGAAACTAGTTAAAAGATATAGCAAAAAAAAGTTAATTATGTCTTCTTTTTTGAAAACTTTTATTAATCAACCATGTTTAACACAGATATCGGGCAAAAATATACGAAAATTGTGTGATACATCAGATGAAGTGGTTCGTGGAATTAAAGCTTTAGGCAGTAATGCAGAAGGACGCGACCCATGGCTTATTTATTTAATTTTAAATAAATTAGATGAAGATACCCAACAACGCTGGTCAAAGAAAACTACCGATGAAGACTTTCCTACTTGGCAGACCTTCTTAGAATTCCTGAATACACGTGCGGATTCGTTAGAAAATTGTCAGCCATCACATTCTAAAAAACTTCAACCAAGAGCTAGTAACATACAGAGTCATACCACAGTCATACCAAACTGTCCGTTATGTGATACGGTTCATAATTTATACCAATGTTTGAAGTTCAAAGAAATGGATGTTACTGCACGGCGTGAATATATGCACAAGGCCAACCGCTGTTTTAATTGTTTGTGTGATTCCCACTTAGTTTCAGGATGTAGATCGAAAAGGTCGTGCATGAAATGTAATAAAAGGCACAACACATTACTTCATTTACCAGCTCCTTCCAAGGCAGTTTCAAATCTAAATACAACCGATGTGAATTTGGAAAACCCTTCAAGTCACAAGCCCTCCAACATATCTGTTTGTTTGGTACCATCTACCACACAATCTTATCAAATTAAACCTTTAGCTTGCAGTCGTGGATTGTTACAGACTGCGTTAGTGGATGTTCAAGGAGCTAATAATATATTTTATACTTGTCGAGCACTCTTAGATTCTGGAAGCTTAGCATCATTCATTACCGAATCTTGCGTTCAAAAACTAGGTTTACCTCGTAAAAACCAACGAACCATAGTTGAAGGTCTAGCATCAACAAAGGTGGGCACTACCAGAGGACAAGTTAGTTTAGAAGCCTGCTCTCGAACAAAAGCTAACACCTCGATCAACATTGATGCACTTATTCTACCATCTATTACATCTCCACAGCCTCATCTGCATATAGCTAGTTACCACTGGGATGAATTTAAAAATATTGAGTTAGCAGATCCCAATTTCATGGATCCAGGTGAGATAGAAATCTTGATTGGGTGTGATCATTACCTATCGTTAATTCTACCGGGTCACATAAAGAGCAAGAACAACAGCCTTGTAGCCCAGGAAACCATTCTTGGTTGGATAATTTCCGGAACATTAAAGTGTAAGAATTATTCCAAAATCACTAATCTGTGCACTAGCATCAATATTGATGAATGCCTTACCAAATTTTGGGAAATTGAAGATATTCATACAACCAGGCCTAAAAATCCAAACGATATCTACTGTGAAAAACATTTTACAGAAACACACCACCGGAATCCAGAAGGTCGATATATCGTCGCTTTACCCTTTGATCCAGAAGCCAAACCACTCGGCGAATCAAAATCACAAGCTTTACAAAGACTTCAATCTCTTGAAAGGAAATTTGTAAAAGCTCCGCAAATAAAAAAAGAATACATTGATTTTATGAGACAGTATGAGAAATTAGGACACATGGAGCGGATACCAGACACCGAAATAAACGTTCCATGCAACCAGTCCTACTACTTACCACATCACTGTATTCTGAAGGAAACCAGCACCACTACCAAGTTGCGGGTTGTTTTTGATGCTTCGGCCAAAACTAAATCGGGAACATCATTGAATGAAACTCTTGTCGTTGGGCCTACAATTCAACAAATACTGCAACAGATTCTTCTAAGGTTTCGCTTCCACCGATATGCTATGACTGCTGACCTAGAAAAAATGTTCAGGCAGATTAGAATTACCAAACCACATTCAGATTTTCAGCGCATTTTATGGAGAGAAGAGTCAAATGAACCAATTCGAGAGTTTCGTCTACTTACTGTAACGTATGGCACCGCACCAGCTCCATTTTTTTCCACTAGAGTTTTGAAACAAATCTGCAATGATAATCAACAAACATCTCCAACCGCTGCTACAATCATTGGTAGAGATTTTTACGTTGACGACCTGATGACTGGGGCAGATTCAATTGAACAACTTACCAGCCTTAAGAATGAAATATCTACCATAATGAAATCAGCCGGGTTTAAACTTCAGAAGTGGCTTACCAATTGTCTACCGCATGTTGACGATTTAAATAGTAATCAAAAAATAATTGAAGCTGATAGACAGATACAATTTTCAAAGGTTCTAGGAATCTTTTGGAACACCACATCTGATCTTTTTACCTACCGAGTTTTGCTAAATGAAGTCGCATCATTCACAAAGAGAGGAATGCTATCCGAAGCTTCTAGACTTTTTGATCCTCATGGGTGGCTGGCTCCAGTAACTGTATACGTTAAAATAATTTTCCAAAGAACGTGGGCAAAATGTTTAGACTGGGATGACCCATTACCTAAGGATATTCTGGATGATTGGTGCAAGTTTCGCAATGAATTAAACTTAATAGAAACAGTTACCATACCAAGATGGCTTAAATTTACTAACAAACCAATAACATTGCACGGTTTCGCAGATGCATCCCAGCTTGCTTATGCCGCCGTTGTCTACGCTTCATGTATTAATGAAAATGGTTCTGCAGAAGTAACGATTGTATCAGCCAAAACAAAGGTTGCTCCTGCACAAAAGAAAGTTACGATTCCTAAACTTGAGCTTTGTGCGGCTCTACTTCTTTCTACGCTAATGAACAGCATTCAGGAGTTATTAGATGACCGAGAAGTTAATACATTTATGTGGAGTGATTCAACTATTGTGTTATCATGGTTAGAAACATTACCACGCGCTCTGGATGTTTTCGTTGGGAACCGAGTTTCACAAATTGTCACTCATCATCCTAGAAAATATTGGAAACACATACCCACTAACCAAAATCCAGCGGATTGTGCATCTAGGGGTATGTTACCATCTGAATTACTGGTACAAACTCTCTGGTGGACGGGACCCGAATGGCTTAAATTGCCAACATCAGAATGGCCACTGAAATTTCAACAACCAATAGTCTGTAATTTGGCATCGTCTTCATCAGTAATAGACATAATTGTATCAAAAACTTCAAATTTTAATACCATCATCCGATTACTAGCGTATTGCAAAAGATATGTTAACAATTGTAAATCAAAGTTTGAAGAAAGACGTAGAGGTTTTCTTGGATGCGATGAATTGAGCGAGGCTAAAATCTGTTTAATTAAATATGTTCAAAATAATAACTTTTCATTTGAAATAAATAAATTAACAAACAATTTAGAATTACCAAAAACCAATAAATTACTAAACCTTAATCCTTTCCTTGATAAAAATGGTATTTTTAGAGTTGGAGGTCGAATACAGCAAGCAACAGTTCCGTTTGATGTGAAGCACCCAATAATATTACCAACTGATGACATCATAACCGAAAACCTGGTTCGCACAACGCATCAAAGCTTATTATGTGGAAACCACACATTATTGTTCACCACTCTAAAGCAGAATTATTGGATAATCAATTGTAAATTGTTAATACGACGAGTGATTAAACGATGTGTTAAGTGTGCCAGATATGCACCGCAAATAATTCAACCAATTATGGCCAATTTACCACTCAGTAGAGTCACCCTGGTGGGACCATTTCTAGCAACAGGAGTCGACTATGCTGGACCAATCTATGTTCGACCGTCGAAACGAAGAGGTTTAAAGCCAAATAAATCATACATTGCAGTATTCATCTGCTTAAGCACCAAAGCAATTCACTTGGAGTTAGTTGGCGACATGTCAACTGACTTATTTATTGCTGCATTTCGTCGTTTTATCTCACGACGTGGACTTTGTAATGAGATTATAAGCGATATTGGATCAAATTTTATTGGAGCTAAAACTGATCTCGATGAGTTATTTAAAGTTGTAAATGATATAAGAACTGAATCTAAAAAATTATGGTGCAAATTATGAAACTTTTTGCAATCCATACAATTTTAGAGCGATCTAGTTTCGAACCAATGAGAAAATTTTTAAACTTTAAAAAAGTTTATCATTCTCATCAGGGCTAGCCGACTAGATAAACTCTACCAAAAAATGTTAACGCTAATGATTATAAACCAAAAATTAGGTTACAACTCTAGCGAAGTGTAAAAACAAAAAATTTACATAAACATACATTTAATAAATTCAGGTTTAGTCAATTAATTTCTCTGGTGATCACTGTTTTGTTATACTCTAGATTTTCTAGTATTGAATAACAAAATTGTATCTGTGAGAAGAAGATGACTAGTCTTAACTTGTGTCTATTGACACATGATCAACAATTAATTCAGTAAATTATTTGTGATGTAACATCACCCCGATGGAAAATCTCCCATCAAGAATAATATAAGAACTGGATCTAAAAAATTATTGTGCAAATTATGAAACTTTTTGCAATCCATACAATTTTAGAGCGATCTAGTTTCGAACCAATGAGAAAATTTTTAAACTTTAAAAAAGTTTATCATTCTCATCAGGGCTAGCCGACTAGATAAACTCTACCAAAAAATGTTAACGCTAATGATTATAAACCAAAAATTAGGTTACAACTCTAGCGAAGTGTAAAAACAAAAAATTTACATAAACATACATTTAATAAATTCAGGTTTAGTCAATTAATTTCTCTGGTGATCACTGTTTTGTTATACTCTAGATTTTCTAGTATTGAATAACAAAATTGTATCTGTGAGAAGAAGATGACTAGTCTTAACTTGTGTCTATTGACACATGATCAACAATTAATTCAGTAAATTATTTGTGATGTAACATCACCCCGATGGAAAATCTCCCATCAAGAATAATATAAGAACTGAATCTAAAAAATTATGGTGCAAATTATGAAACTTTTTGCAATCCATACAATTTTAGAGCGATCTAGTTTCGAACCAATGAGAAAATTTTTAAACTTTAAAAAAGTTTATCATTCTCATCAGGGCTAGCCGACTAGATAAACTCTACCAAAAAATGTTAACGCTAATGATTATAAACCAAAAATTAGGTTACAACTCTAGCGAAGTGTAAAAACAAAAAATTTACATAAACATACATTTAATAAATTCAGGTTTAGTCAATTAATTTCTCTGGTGATCACTGTTTTGTTATACTCTAGATTTTCTAGTATTGAATAACAAAATTGTATCTGTGAGAAGAAGATGACTAGTCTTAACTTGTGTCTATTGACTAGCTAGTCGGCTAGCCCTGATGAGAATGATAAACTTTTTTAAAGTTTAAAAATTTTCTCATTGGTTCGAAACTAGATCGCTCTAAAATTGTATGGATTGCAAAAAGTTTCATAATTTGCACCATAATTTTTTAGATTCAGTTCTTATATTATTCTTGATGGGAGATTTTCCATCGGGGTGATGTTACATCACAAATAATTTACTGAATTAATTGTTGATCATGTGTCAATAGACACAAGTTAAGACTAGTCATCTTCTTCTCACAGATACAATTTTGTTATTCAATACTAGAAAATCTAGAGTATAACAAAACAGTGATCACCAGAGAAATTAATTGACTAAACCTGAATTTATTAAATGTATGTTTATGTAAATTTTTTGTTTTTACACTTCGCTAGAGTTGTAACCTAATTTTTGGTTTATAATCATTAGCGTTAACATTTTTTGGTAGAGTTTATCTAGTCGGCTAGCCCTGATGAGAATGATAAACTTTTTTAAAGTTTAAAAATTTTCTCATTGGTTCGAAACTAGATCGCTCTAAAATTGTATGGATTGCAAAAAGTTTCATAATTTGCACCATAATTTTTTAGATTCAGTTCTTATATTATTCTTGATGGGAGATTTTCCATCGGGGTGATGTTACATCACAAATAATTTACTGAATTAATTGTTGTAAATGATGATCAAATTTCTAATTTTCTTTCACAGAATCAAATTACATGGAAATTTAATCCACCAACCGGCTCTCATTTTGGAGGGATATTTGAAGCAGTAGTAAAGTCGGTAAAATACCATTTACGGAGAACTTTATCAGTAGCGCTATTAACCTATGAAGAAATGGCAACCTTATTGACACAGATTGAGGCTATTCTTAATTCTCGACCGCTGTGTGTGAACTCGGATGATGATCTAAATCCATTAACACCTGCCCATTTTCTGATTGGACATCCATATACTGCTTTGCCGGAACCAGATATTAGTGAACTTAAATTGAATCACTTATCTAGATGGCAATATATCCAAAGGTTGAGACAGGATTTTTGGAAGAAATGGCACTTAAATTATTTATCAACGCTACAAAAAAGAACAAAATGGAAAACAAATACAGCATCAATCCAAATCAATGATATTGTTCTAATACAAGATAGCAATATACCTCCAAACAAATGGAAATTAGGACGAGTTGTAGCAATTCACCCAGGAGAAGATAACGTTGTACGAGTAGTTACATTACAAACAGCAAACGGATTATTGAAGAGGCCAGTTGTTAAATTATCCATACTACCGGTCAATGAATGATTTGCAGCTTTTTTGTGGTGGCAGGATGTTCAGTTTAACTTTACTTAAACCAACACGGTCTAAACCAGCATAAAAGAACCTTATAAAGGTTCCTTAAAATTATAAAATATTATTGTCATCCAATAACTTGTTTTAGTTTTTATGTAATATTATTTTATTTTACATTTTTGAAAATCATTTCATTACTTGTGCAACCTTGTTTGAGATAACAACATAAAAATTATTGTTGAGTAAATTAAATAAAATAATTTGTTATTGATAATTGAATCAGTGTGTTCTGAGTTTTTTGTTGAGGAAAAACCAAACCATCGATACAGTCCACTTACTTCCATTATAAACAATGGCTATACAACCCCAGAAGAACTAAGGGAAGATCACCCAAGCTGCAGCCAGATTGGGAAGGCCCATATAAAATAATCAAACGAATTAATGATGTCATCTACCGCATACAAAAGGGACCCCGTACCAAGATGAAAGTGATACATCTGCAAAGGTTGGCACCGTACCAAGGTAACAGCACCAAGGCGATATCTGATATTGTTCGGGACGAAGAAAACTAAATGGAGGGCAATGTAATAAACTTCGTCCAGAATGGGTTAATTTTATTTACTCATTCATGAATTAAAAGTTAACTCCTTTTTCAATCTTTTACTTGTATTGCAAATTGTATTGCATAAATTAATGTAAATTAAATTTGTTATACAAATGTTTACATTAATGAATTAAAAGGAGTTACCTAATACATTTTGCATAAATTAAATTTGAGTTCGCTAATACAAATGCAAGTATGAATGAAAACAGGTGTGGCCTATTCAAGATGTACAGACTACGTAGTATTGATTTCTAGTGGATTATAGAAGTTTCGATTTATTTATTTTTCGATATAAATAAGCAAACAAAAATATCAGATGGTCAGTTTTAATTTTGCAATTAAAAGTGTTTTACAAATATTCGCAAGTTTAAGGAATAATCGGTGGTACTTGAGCCTGGGTACTAATAGTGAAAGAATCTGAACTTAGTGGAATAGTAAATACAGATTTTACGATTCCGAATATTATTGATTCAAATTGTGGAAAAGCGGTGAAGTTTATTGTACATAAATTGGAGACCCTGGAATTTATTGTAAGGAAAAACGGAACCTGCTGTAATTTGTTGACAAATAAAGTTTGAGATTCTGTTAACTAAAGATCTGTCTTTTACTGTCGTATTTGCTCAATAATCGAAAAGAACCAACGAAGAGTCGTTACAATATATTATATTGGAAAACAAACTTCAGTCCACGGTATCAGTTTTCTGTACTGTTATAAGAACTTTGTTAACATTACTTTAAAGTTAAGAGTTATAAAAAAATTATCTTAGATCAATAGTGCTACAACAACGTCTTGTTAATTTAGCTTTAATGTCAAATGAACATCAGATGGTGGATAGTTTAGATACCCATGATCAAATTCCGTAGTCGCGCTGCAAGAAGTTAAAATGGCATACTTTATGTATTATGTTAAAGAAAATTAATTTAAACTAATATAAATATATTGCTTGGTTTTTATTCACCATTTAGTTTAGTTTTGAATGCGATTCACACAATCTGACTAGACGACCGAAAATATTACTGCTCACGCGCGGACATTTACTTAGGCGCGGACGTGGCCTTAGTTATCTTCTCATTAAATTTCGCATTTTTTTCATTTCTACCTAAAATTATAGTAAAAAACGATTATCAATGAAGGGTTAAAACCAAATTGCATGATTTTAGCAAAGGTCAGATACTTTAGAACATTCTTACACTTAAACTGCTAAATGCAAATGATCGCGCCTCTACCACACTTTTTACATTTACAATTGATATTAATTTATAACTGTTAAATTGATCAATGGAAAACCATAACAATAGTTTTGATTATCAATGCAATCATTCATATATGCTTCACGGACCATGAAAAAGTGTAGGTACTATAGTGCTTGTGCAATAAATGGTATATTTTTATAATGTCTTTGCTTATGTCTTTGAACAAATAATTAAATATTTAACGCATAATTTTAAGCAAATTATATGTTTGTGCACTTAGATACGCTTTGTTGCGAATATTTTGCTTAATGGTTTGAAAGATGTAATAAAACAATATTTGTCGATTATTGTATGATTATTTTATTTTTATTTTTTAGCTACTTTCATAACCCAATAAGCATAGTAGACTTACTTTTTGAGATAACTTATGTGAAACTGACTGACTCGGCAGACTTTCAAAACCGGCAATTGTTTTGAAAATTTGACTAATTTCACGATATCAAGATTTGCGCGTGAGAGCTACTAAAATTTTAAGCACAGATAAATATATAGCAGAGAAAAAAAATCACAGAAAAAATGAAGTAGATTGTTTATTAATTCACAAATAACCACTTAAAAAATTAGCAGCATTTATTTAACCAAAAGTGCTTTAGTTTCAAAAATAAAATCTATTTATTATTACAAAAACGTGGTAATGCTTTCTTGACCTTTATTTTACTATAATTTACTCAAAATAACAAATTTTTTTAATATTCATTTTAAAACATATTTTTTTTTATTATAAACTCATCTGCATTTTATTTGTATAAATTGAGTGTAAACGAGAGATAATACAGAAAATTAAAACTTTTCGAAAATACCTATTAAATGACCCATCTACGGTCTAAAATTTTAAATAACAGAAAAGAAGAAAACATTTTATTCACTTTCTACAAAACGATTAAGAAAAGTAATTTTTAACTTAACGCATTTGCATATTTTTTCTTCAGTCCTAACGAGTAGTTTAAATGCATCTTTTTGGAATAATATATTAGAAAAAATGAAATAGTAAAATACATTCAAATCTATAAAGCGGATGCGTATTTATTTTAGTCCAGTAACTTTATACATCACAGTATGCGTCAAATCCGGTAGTTGTGATTTTTTGCAGACTTTATGATGTTGGCCTAATGAATAATCCAAGTTTGTGACCTCGAGCGCCGAACGCAACTTTGTCAAAAATCGAAAAAACCGCGAAAAATCGTTATTTTTTCAAATGTTGGCGATTATAACCCTAAAGGACTAGTTTTTTCTTTATACTTTTTTGGGACGGTTTTGAAGTAGTCTAAATTAGCTACAATATGATACTAGAACTGTCTCTGTAGACCCAATAGTTTCCGAGATTAAGCAGTTCAAAGTTTATCATTTTTTTTGAACTTCGCAATTTTTTGCAATTCTGTCGTTCTGAATGAATTTTCGAGTGACTAAAATATGTAATGTCTAAAATATTGCAAAATATTGCGAAATATTGCGAAGTTAAAAAAATGATAAACTTGGAAAGGCTCAATCTCGGAAAGTATTGGGTCTACAGAGACAATTCTAGTATCATATTGTAGCAAATTTAGTCTACTTTTTTTCAAAAACTAGTCCTTTAGGGCCATAATCGCCAAAATTTGAAAAAATAACGATTTTTTCGATTTTGTGGCTTAATCTCGGAAACTCTTAGGTCTATGAGACAGTTTTAGTATCATAAAACCGTCCTAAGAAAGTATAAAGAAAAAACTAGTCCTTCAGGGTTATGATCGCCAAAATTTGAAAAAATAACGATTTTTTTCGCGATTTTTTCGATTTTTGACAAAGTTGCGTTCGGCGCTCGAGATCACAAACTTAAATTATTCATTAGCCCAACATCATAAACAAGTCTGCAAAAACTCAGAACTAACGGATTTGACGCATACTACCCCATACTCTCAGGCGACAAAGTTACTGGACTATGTGTTAGTTTACAATATTTTATTCTTTAGGTTTATTTTAAAATAGTTATTTATAATATAAGCGGTTGAAATTGGTATATTGGGCTGCTTGCTAGTGCTTAATGGTTTTCTAAAAAGCGGAAACCAAGCATTACCAAGTGATCTATGTAATGAACACATATTTTTTGAAAATCATTTGCTATTCTGATGATCTGATGATCTAAAGGTCAGATGATCTGATGATCTGATGATCTGATGATCTGATAATCTGATGATCTGATGATCTGATGATCTGATGATCTGATGATCTGATGATCTGATGATCTGATGATCTGATGATCTGATGATCTGATGATCTGATGATCTGATGATCTGGTGATCTGATGATCTGATGATCTGATGATCTGATGATCTGATGATCTGATGATCTGATGATCTGATGATCTGATGATCTGATGATCTGGTGATCTGATGATCTGATGATCTGATGATCTGATGATCTGATGATCTGATGATCTGATGATCTGATGATCTGATGATCTGATGATCTGATGATCTGATGATCTGATGATCTGATGATCTGATGATCTGATGATCTGATGATCTGATGATCTGATGATCTGATGATCTGATGATCTGATGATCTGATGATCTGATGATCTGATGATCTGATGATCTGATGATCTGATGATCTGATGATCTGATGATCTGATGATCTGATGATCTGATGATCTGATGATCTGATGATCTGATGATCTGATGATCTGATGATCTGATAATCTGATGATCTGATGATCTGATGATCTGATGATCTGAAAATCTGATGATCTGGTGATCTGATGATCTGATGATCTGATGATCTGATGATCTGATGATCTGATAATCTGATGATCTGATGATCTGATGATCTGATGATCTGATGATCTGATGATCTGATGATCTGATGATGTGATGATCTGATGATCTGATGATCTGATTATCTGATGATCTGATGATCTGATGATCTGATGATCTGATGATCTGATGATCTGATGATCTGATGATCTGATGATCTGATGATCTGATGATCTGATGATCTGATGATCTGATGATCTGATGATCTGATGATCTGATGATCTGATGATCTGATGATCTGATGATCTGATGATTTGATGATCTGATGATCTGATGATCTGATGATCTGATGATCTGATGATCTGATGATCTGATGATCTGATGATCTGATGATCTGATGATCTGATGATCTGATGATCTGATGATCTGATGATCTGATGATCTGATGATCTGATGATCTGATGATCTGATGATCTGATGATCTGATGATCTGATGATCTGATAATCTGATGATCTGATGATCTGATGATCTTATGATCTGATGATCTAATGATCAGAAGATCTGATGAACTCTTGATCACATGATCTCCTAATCACATAATCTGATGATTACATGATATCATGAACACATGATTACAAGGTCTGATGGTATGATAGGTTTATGATAAGATGATAGAAAGGTAACACCAACTATTTACACATAGCTTTTGTTTTAGTATTTGATAGAATATTTTTTTATTTGTAGACTGAATCTCAAATAAGCATATATATATTAATTTATAAATTTCCAAGTCTTTAGCAGTGTAAGTTTTTAATCTTTTGTATAAAGGTCCCTTCAAGTTAAAAAAATTGAAGTTTACCTTCACAAATTTTATGCAGCATTTTTGCATTTTTTAGTGAAAGCATAGAGAAACATATATAGAGAGAAATAACCTCTATTCACACAAATTGTATATAGAATACTGATAATACAAATAAAAGTACAACCAGAGATTAAGGGTTAAGCAATATACCAATTTTACAAATTATACATTGCATTCTTTCTGTCTTATATGAGCAAATCAAAATAAAAAAATGAGAATTTATATTTGAAAGAGAAATATTTCTTTTGCTTTATTTTCTATTTTACTTTACTTAAATACGAAAAAATACGATAATTATAAAATAGAAAATAAAAAAAAGTACTCGTATGTATGAGTGTTTAAATATATAATTTAAGGATTGTACATATTGGGATGATAATTTTTTATATTTAACAAATATAATTTCATTCATTGATAATTTTTTGTTTTTGTATATTTTCTATTTTACTTTTACTTAAATACGAAAAAATCCCTAGTAACAATTGTTCACCAGTTTACTAATACAATTTAAAAAAAAAATATTAAACAACTACAGATAAACAAAAAATATTGAAGTATTGATGATATTTTCATTGTATTTCTTAAAAGAAATAAATAAGTGATCCTGCGATGAACATTTTGATGAAGTTCTTAATTACTTTCATGATAATTATCAGCAACTAACATTTTTCACTCCCTCTCTTTACTCTCATTGCATTTTATGATTCTTTTTGATATATCTTGTAAACATAGTCAACAAATTTTTTCTAGTTTTGTTTTTACGTTTAGAGGTGCAACTTTGTGATTTTTGTCAGTTTTTGGTTAAAAGTGAAATATTGTGTTGAAAAACAATATACAAATCAGTGATTAACGGTACAGAAAGTCGAAGAAGCTGCAGAACAATAATTTTTTGTTATAATAGTTTTTAATTTCAGGAAAAAACTGACGTGACTAAATCATAGAGGAAGAAGGAAGAACCATCTCCTTAAAAAATATTAATGCTTTATTAAATTAATTTAAATGCCTCAAAAAATTTATAATTAATAAAATTCTAGTTTAAAACACGAAAATGGCTTTTAAAATACCACAATTTTCATTTGTTCTATATTTTATTCTGTGTTCTATACTATTTTTATTCTAAATATTCTGTACGGGTTTTACGCTCTATGTTCACATTGATTTCACTAACTCCATAATTGATTTCGATTATAATAAATAAGTAATCAATGAGTTCGACTATTCTATAGTAGTGAAGTGCCTGCTGAAATTTGCAAATGAACTCTATCATTTCATCAGTGATGAATCTTTTATGAAAATTCACTAATTATTTCGTCGGTTTGTTGGTAGTGAAATCCCTGATAAAGTTCATTCATGAACTCACTGTTTATCATTCATGATTCCGATAGATATTCATCAATAACTTCATGCGTTCCATAATACTGATATTCACCAATAACTTCATGCGTTCCATAATACTGATATTCATCAATAACTTCATGAGTTCCATAATACTGATATTCATCAATAACTTCATGAGTTCCATAATACTGAGATTCATAATGAAGTTCAGCATGGTTTTCATTGAAACATTCATTAGAAGAGAAGAGCATATACAAAAGTAAATAAGTGAATTCACATCACAAGCTCATATACGTTTCATTGAATAGGTAATGATGATTTTCATGATGAACTATTGTATGAATTCACTAATTCTCTGTTACTAGGGATATAATTTGAGGATTGTGTTGGGATCATAATTTTTTGTTTTTGTATATTAAAGAAGCAAATGATTGAATTTGTTATTTGGGTTAGGAATTGTTTGTTTTGTTGTCAAGATTTTTTATTTATTTTTTCATCTTTTTTTAAATGGATTTGAACTATATTAAGTTTTTATTGTCCTAGGTCGATGACTTTAGATTTTAGAATATATCAATTTAGTTTGGTCAGAGTTTGATTTAAATTGATTCATTTGGTCGTGTTTGATATAATTACTTCGGTCTGAAAGACCTGAGATTACATTCATGAGCTCAAAGTGAAATTCTTACCCATGCTTTTTTGGCATTTCTCGACGTTTTAGGACCTACTGCTTCTAAAAAAGCAACAAACAAAAATGTATGTCTGTCTGTCGGCCGGCCGTCCGCCGTCCGTCCGTCACAACCTACGAAATCTAGAAAACCGCTGAACGGATTTGAAAATTTTTTTTTCTAAAAATAGGATTACTCAATAGAAAGAGCCGAAAGGACGATGTGTTCGATAGCTGTACCGGAAGCGTGTCAAAAAATCGTCAAGTGTGTCAAAACAAGGAAATTTGCATATTTTTTGCTTAAAAAACGTTCATTTTAAGTGATTACGAGTAGGAACATTGAATTTGGAGAAATCTTGATGGTCGGGATTGGTATGGGAGACCAAAATCTAGATTATTGCATTATAAGTTTGTCAAAAAAATGTTGTCAAGTGTGTCAAAAGAAAGATTTTTATTTATTTTTTTACTCAATTTTTTGGAAAAAAATAAAATTAATAATATGTATGCATGAAAATATATTATTATTATAGAGAATTAAGGCCCTATAAGATTGTCAAAAAAATAATGTCAAGCGTGTCAAAAATGATTTCATTGATTTTTTTAGCCAATTTTTTGGAAAAAAAAATTTATCTGTTTTTATGAATTGGTTTTATTGAATTGGTTATAGTTTTTGAAATAGTTTTGGAATTTTGATAAAAGTTTGTATTTTTGAGTTTGTAATAATTTTTGCTATATTTTTAGAATTTTTGAAAAACTTTGAATTCTTAAGAATTTTTGGAATTTTATTAGAATTTAGAAAAAGTTTAAATATTTGATTTTATTCTAATTTTTGGAATGTTTTTGGTATTTTTCAATTTTTGATTTTGTTATAATTTTTGCAATATTTTTAGAATTTTGAAAAAATAGAATTTTTGAATTTTATATATAATATTTTAGAATTTTGAAAAAAGTTTCAATTTTTGATTTTGTTATAATTTTTGCAATATTTTTAGAATTTTGGAAAAAGTTTTTTGGAAAAAAATAAAATTAATAATATGTATGCATGAAAATATATTAAAATTATTGAGAAAATATATTATTATTATAAGTTTGTCAAAAAAATAATGTCAAGCGTGTCAAAAAATGATTTCATTGATTTTTTTAGCTAATTTTTTGGGAAAAAATGTAGCTGTTTTTATGACGTAAATATAATTGAAAATGAAATTGGACATGGAAATTTTTTAATTTGTTATAATTTCTGAAATATTTTTGGAATTTTAAAAAAGTTTGTATATTTGATTTTGTAATAATTTTTGCAATATCTTTAGAATTTTGGAAAAAGTTTTAGTTTTTGATTTTGTAAGAATTTTTGGAATATTTTTGGAATTTTGAATTTTAAAGTTTTGATTTTATTATAATTTTTGGAATTTATAAAAAAGTTTAAATTTTTGATTTTGTAATAATTTTTGGAATATTTTTAGAATTTTGAAAAAAGTTTGAGTAATATGAATTTGTGATTTTCTAATATTTTCTCGAATCGCTAAATTGAAGGTTTTTGAATAAAAATTGTTTGCTAAAAATGTAAATGAAAATGAAATTGGACATGGACATTTTTGAATTTGTTATAGTTTTTCAATATTTTTGGAATTTTGAAAAATTCAATTTTTGGAATATTTTTAGAATTTTGAAAAATTTGAAATTTTTGATTTTATTACAATTTTTATAATTTTGGAAAAAGTTTCAATTTTTGATATTGTTATAATGTTTGCAATATTTTTAGAGTTTTGGAAAGAGTTTGAATTTATGAATTTTTCAGAATTTTTGGAATATTATTAGAATTTAGAAAAGGTTTAAATATTTGATTTCATTCCAATTTTTGGAATATTTTTAGAATTTTGAAAAGAAAATTTTTTTAATTTTTTATATATCTTTAGAATTTTGAAAAAAGTTTCAATATTTGAATTTTTAAGAATTTTTGGAATATTATTAGAATTTAGAAAAGGTTTAGATTTCTGATTTTAATCATAATTTTTGGAATATTTTTCGAATTTTGAAGAAAAATAAAATTTTTGAATTTTATATATACATATTTTTAGAATTTTGAAAAAAGTTTTAATTTTTGATTTTGTAAGAATTTTTGGAATATTTTTGGAATTTTAAAAAATTTTAAATTTTTGATTTTATTATAATTTTTATAATTTTGGAAGAAGTTACAATTTTTGCAATATTTTTAGAATTTTTGAAAAAAGTTTTAATCTGTGATTCTGTCATAATTTTTTAAATATTTCTAGAATTTTGTTTGAAAAAAGTTTGAATTTTTATTTTACAATGTTTTTGGAATTTTGAAAGAAATATGAATTTGTGATTTTGAAATATTTTCTCGAAACGCTTAATTGCGAGGTTTTTGGGTAGTTTACTGATTGTATAATCTTTTCACTAAATTATGTTAATTATATATGATCTGTTATATGATCCTAATATATGATCTGTTATAATTTTCCAACAACGTATTAATGTTTCGTGTTAGTTTTGTAATACATATCTAAACAGAGATAAAAAGTACATGTACTTTAACAAAAAGTTATGTTTGATATACATCGCTGCCCAAAACTAAAAACCATGTCCCCATAAAAGTTTTTTGCCGAAAACTATATCAAAATCCTTAACCCAGACCGAAGTCTTGATATCTCAGAGCTGTGAGATTTCAGACCCTCCATTTTTTTTTTGTTGTAATAATTTCCTTTGCTTTCAAAATAAAGTGAAACAACTGAAAAAACAACAACAATTGCATTAAATTTTTCAGTTGTTTCAGTTGTTTCAGTTGCTTCAGTCAAACCGAACACGGCTAGTATTGCATGGCAAGCCCAAACAGCTTTTCCTATTGTAAAATTTAAAATAAAAATTTATATAACTGAAAGTTTTTTTCAATAATTAAAACTTAATTTTGCAACTATGCTGTGAACCCAATTGATCTTTTCTTGTTGCAATTGATTAATTGACGCCAGTTGTGCAGCTTTGTATTGTGGTGACTTGAAATTGCAAATCGAGCTTTTTCGTATTTTGATCCTAAAACTGTTTTGTTTACTGTTCTTGTATGACAATTTAGCATGAAAAAAACACGTTTTTAATTTTCTTCATTTATATTAAATTAATTAAAGTAATTAGTATGGATTTACTTGAACTTACCAAAATTTGATTGATACTATCGCTATAGTTGATAATAGAAGCACTTAACTTTTTATTTCAATATGTTGCCACTTAAATTTTTATTTTTATTTTGAAAAACAATAAAATTCAACCTGCAAATTTCAGCGTCAAAACACTTGTGATGCAAACTATTCTACACTATATGCAATCCGTCATGCCGATGAAATTATTATCAAGTATTTCTAACGGCATTTTTATATAACTAACTTTTAATATAACTAACTAATATAACTAAATATTTATTATCCGGTGCATATTTTGTACGGATTGAAAACAGTTAGTTAATGTAAGAGAACAAAAGTCCTTTAGTTAATAAAAATATAGGATTTTTTTCAGTGTAGTACGTTCATTTGTTCTTTGATGGATTTTATATGTTATAAGTTATAACTAATTCTCACCAAATTAACAAAAATCGTTTCTAAATTACATAGATCAAGTAGTTTCTGTTAATATATTTAATTTGGCGAAAAGACTTAATATATAAGCTGCTCAATACTATTCCATGCCTTAAAATTGCTCAAGTAATCAACAATATGCTCACAAATCGCTTTTTCCAAGTCTATCGAAATAATGAGAAGAGTTCTTTCAGGAAATTGAGTAATGGTCTCCCACAAGGATCAGTATTGGCTCCATTATTTTTCAACATTTACGTGATCGATTTACCAACAACTCAACCAAGAGTGGGGTCAATTTTAACGAAACACATGTTACACATAACTATAATCCGAAATATTTGGGTCACTCATTGGACAGATCACTTACACACAAATAAAATTGCTTGAAGCTTGAGGCCAAATTAAAGACAAGAAACAAAAATTAATTTATTGTTTTTATAATTAATTTTTAAATAAAAATATTAAAAAAACTTTTTTAAAGATGACGCTAGGGTCAAAGATCAATTGGAATTTAATTAATTTTTTTTCTGAAAATAGTTCTATCCTTATTCTAAAATATATCAAATTTACAAAGAGGCTGACATTTTTGTTCTTGAGATATTTAATTTTAAAGATTTTTAGTACGGCTGAAATTCGAATTTTTCTTCATTTTTTCAAACAACTTCCATTAACAAAAAATTTTAAAATCAATTAAATTTTAACTTTTTTTATTTTTTAAATATAGTTCTAACCTTCCTTTAAAATATATCAAATTTACAAAGAGGCGTTAATTCGTATTCTTCAGATATTTAATTTTAAAAAGTTTTAGTCCGATTAAAATTCTAATTGTTCATTATTTTCTCGAACTTCAGTGGTTAAAATTTTTTGATGATAAAAATTGTTCGAAAAAATAATGAATAATTAGAATTTTAGAAGGGGGGGGAGGGAATAAATCGTACAGAAGCATCTTTTGAAAAATGCCATGAAGCCTTTAAAAAATTCCATCTAGGTTTCGGTATTGAATGTATCATCGGGATTTGTATTCCAGCCTCTACTATTACTGGTCGATGCTGAGAATGTGGGAAACCCAATAATACTTGTCTTAAAGCATGTATTGGTTGATCTTTAGAATTAGATGAAACGAAACATAGGTCTGGGTTGTAATCTCGGCGCCATCGGCCGGATTGAAAAATACCAAGGTCTTTCGCGTCGAATATGAGATGCAAGTTTTGCTGTTCAGACCAATTTACAAGTGTTATACCGTTGATGTCATCATTCTGATATTTCCATAGTGTGTGATGGCTGTTAAAGTCACCAATATAGATGCTCGGTTTATCATATGAAGGGAGAACATTAGTCGGCCAGGCTGTGTTTGGTATATGTATATATTCATAATAATTGTTCCGCCAACCTCAATTGTTATGATAGAAACATCGTCTGTTGAAGAGGTTTCCACTAGTTTCACATTTTCAGACCACATTTTACATACGTGGCAGTTCCATACGATTTATGAAATGTTGCTCCGATAATTTCATATCCAGGAATTTCACCTCTGGTAACTAAAATTTCGTCTGATGCAATGTGTGTTTCTTGAATGACTGCAATATCTATTTTGTAATCTTTTAGTTGATTCGATAAATGTTCGCATTTCGATTTGCTAGATCCTTCAATATTCAATTGATAGATTCTTGTTATCGGTCCGATTTTTCTTGTATTTTGGTTTGAAATTTGATTTTGGTGTATCATTTCAAACTTGTTTTTCCCTCTGTAATAGCCAGGAGATCAAATATATGATAGTTTGGCTTCCGATATGATTATGACTATTTTTGATTGTGTACCTTTTAGGCAGTCTATCCTTACAACATTATTTAAATTTAAAATAACAATTTTATGAAAATATCCATTATGCCTGCAAACAGTCAAACTGTTGAGATCCCTTATTCACAACTGTCATATAGTGACAGAATTGATATACTTGACATCTCGTTTATTTCAGCATTTCTCATAAATATGTCTTTGCATAACTGACGGCACGAATTAATTGAACAAATCTTTTATTTAATCCAATTAAAAATTAATTTCGCTCAACCATTATATTTTGTTCACAAAAAATAATTTATTTTGAAAATAATAAATAAAGGATTTTTTATAATAATTCTATTAAATAAAACAATCAATGAAAATTTTATGCATTGACGTTTGATATTTAGTGAGTCGCCTACTTACTATAAGATTTTTTAACACTTACATCGCACATAAATTGCATATAGAATCGCAAAAAATGTTAAAATGATAAAAATTTGGTGATAAAATCGAAATAAAGAAATTTTTAACACTTCACCACTTCACAGTCACAGAATTTGGCTGCAGGTGTTATAATTATATCACAAACAACGATCTACTGTATCGCTTTGATATGATTAAACATTAATTTTAAGGTAAATGTATTTTTGAGCCATATAAAGTAAAAAAGTTTTTAGAACACATAACCGCATAACTACTTTAAACCCAATTTGTTTAAAGTTATCATAAGACAAATTATTGGAAAATAATATTTTTAAATTTCATAATCTATTCTTTTAGAACTCATGTATTCAAATTTAAAACATTAAATTGATACAAATTTTAATACATAGATTTTGAAATTTAAAAATATTTTTATCCTACACAACCAAATCAAATTAAATCAATTTCTGACCAAAAAAAATTGGCTAAAATCAACAACCTAAACATATGGTTAAAGTGCATTTGAAAGATGAAAAATAAATCAAATATCAATCTATGTAGCCAACAACAACAACGCGTAACCCAAATAGACCGGGAGGCAGCGTTGCAAATGAAAAAGTCATTTGATGCCGGTTGATTTTTATTTATTTTAATTAATTAACTCCAGCTGATGATAAATTTGGCGGTCAGCTGCTAAAGTAGTGGGAGGTGTGGTTGTGGGAGACTTTTAAACTGGTAAAAAAAACGAATTCCAAAAGTAATTTGATGCCACTTCAAAATTTGTATGATGCATGTTTACACCATAACAATTGAAAAAAAAGTCGTCAGCTGATTGGCGGATGGGGGATTATACGTCAGCTCCTCGTATACATCAGTATAAAAATGCAATATAGTCAAGACCTTTCTGCATAGGATCTTGATGAAACTTTGGCAAATGATCCAGGTTCACTTGAAAATAGAAAATCTGAATTAATTTTAAATATGGACAAAATGGCGGGGAGTCTCCCGAACACCTCTAAGTTTAAATCTTCAATAACTTCTAATCCCGACTTATGATCTTATGGAAACTTGGTATATAAATTTTTAATACTGTTTTCAATAGTTCTGCGTACTAACTTCCGGTTTGACACTTCCGGTTAAAAAGTTTTTTTTTCCAGGTGTTTATCCCTACTGTAGCCTACAATTACTGATCGATTTTCATGAAACGTTGGTAAACGCTTTCAAGTAACATGAAAAACATTTTGTTAGCTTTTGGAGTACATTGGATAAAATGTTGGGGGGTCCACCATGCAACAGATGGTTTTTTTCACAATGTTTTTTATGTTTGTTGGGAGCATAAAACATTCGTTCGGGAATGAATTTTGACGACACTTTGCAAAAAGATGCAAATATGTATGGCAAGAAACTGATTAGTTTTTGAGCGATGAAGATTTACGTCCATCAACATCTTTGAACGTATGTTGTTGTGGGACCTTGGTCTTAAAAGGTTTTTATGTGTTATTGTGACACATATTGTAATTCCTACTACACAACACATTTTATTAAAAAAAAAAAAAAAAAAGATCCTATGCAGAAAGGTCTTGACTATATTGCATTTTTATGCTGATGTATACGAGGAGCTGACGTATAATCCCCCATCCGCCAATCAGCTGACGACTTTTTTTTCAATTGCTATGGTGTAAACATGCATCATACAAATTTTGAAGCGGCATCAAATTACTTTTGGAATTCGTTTTTTTTACCAGTTTAAAACTCCCCCACAACCAAACCCCCCGCAAGTCTGACGGCTGACTCTTATTTTCTGCATCACAAATAATTAATCTATCTATAAAAATTAAATTCAATCGGCGTCAAATCACTAACCAAAATGCAACGCTGCCTCCCGGTCTAAAATTCTTCAAAAACTGAAAAATTATTTTGACCATTTTTAACTTACAAAAACAAACCAAAATTATCAATGAATTCTAAAAACCTTTATATAAACATGTCAAAGGAAACACTAATCCATGTGAGTTTTTTTTTTAATTATTAATTGTATTTTATCATCGTATTTTTTGTTGTCTCATTAGTAAAATAGAATATAAAGCAAAAGAAATTTCAAATGCATATAAATGTTTCTCTTTTTTTATTTTGATTTGTTAAAGTATAAGTACTTTTTATCTCTGTTTAGAAATTTATTTCAAAACTAACACGAAACATCAATACGTTGCCGGAAAATTATAACAGATCAAAAATTAACATAATTTAGTGAAAAGATGATACACTCAGCAAACTACTCAAAATCATCTCCATTTAGCGTTTCGAGAAAATATTCGACGTTTTAGGACCTACTGATTCTAAAAAAGCAACAAACAAAAATGTATGTCTGTCTGTCGGCCGGCCGTCCGCCGTCCGTCCGTCACAACCTACGAAATCTAGAAAACCGCTGAACGGATTTGAAAATTTTTTTTTCTAAAAATAGGATTACTCAATAGAAAGAGCCGAAAGGACGATGTGTTCGATAGCTGTACCGGAAGCATGTCAAAAAATCGTCAAGTGTGTCAAAACAAGGAAATTTGCATATTTTTTGCTTAAAAAACGTTCATTTTAAGTGGTTACGAGTAGGAACATTGAATTTGGAGAAATTTTGATGGTCGGGATTGGTATGGGAGACCAAAATCTAGATTATTGCATTATAAGTTTGTCAAAAAAATGTTGTCAAGTGTGTCAAAAGAAAGATTTTTATTTATTTTTTTACTCAATTTTTTGGAAAAAAATAAAATTAATAATATGTATGCATGAAAATATATTATTATTATAGAGAATACTAATGAGACAACAAAAAATAAGATGATAAAATACAATTAATAATAAAAAAAAAAAACTCGCATGGATTAGTGTTTCCTTTGACATGTTTATATAAATATGTAAAGGTTTTTAGAATTCATTGATAATTTTGGTTTGTTTTTGTAAGTTAAAAATGGTCAAAATAATTTTTCAGTTTTTGAAGAATTTGGGTTACGCGTTGTTGTTGTTGGCTGCATAGATTGATATTTGATTTATTTTTCATCTTTCAAATGCACTTTAACCATATGTTTAGGTTGTTGACTTTAGCCAATTTTTTTTGGTCAGAAATTGATTTAATTTGATTTGGTTGTGTAGGATAAAAATATTTTTAAATTTCAAAATCTATGTATTAAAATTTGTATCAATTTAATGTTTTAAATTTGAATACATGAGTTCTAAAAGAATAGATTATGAAATTTAAAAATATTATTTTCCAATAATTTGTCTTATGATAACTTTAAACAAATTGGGTTTAAAGTAGTTATGCGGTTATGTGTTCTAAAAACTTTTTTACTTTATATGGCTCAAAAATACATTTACCTTAAAATTAATGTTTAATCATATCAAAGCGATACAGTAGATCGTTGTTTGTGATATAATTATAACACCTGCAGCCAAATTCTGTGACTGTGAAGTGGTGAAGTGTTAAAAATTTCTTTATTTCGATTTTATCACCAAATTTTTATCATTTTAACATTTTTTGCGATTCTATATGCAATTTATGTGCGATGTAAGTGTTAAAAAATCTTATAGTAAGTAGGCGACTCACTAAATATCAAACGTCAATGCATAAAATTTTCATTGATTGTTTTATTTAATAGAATTATTATAAAAAATCCTTTATTTATTATTTTCAAAATAAATTATTTTTTGTGAACAAAATATAATGGTTGAGCGAAATTAATTTTTAATTGGATTAAATAAAAGATTTGTTCAATTAATTCGTGCCGTCAGTTATGCAAAGACATATTTATGAGAAATGCTGAAATAAACGAGATGTCAAGTATATTGCTATTTTTTGCAGATAAGACTTATTTTGACTCTAGTGGGGTCATAATTAAAGTTATAATCTAACAACAGGAATTGTTCAAGAAATATAGATTTTGAAAGAATTCTATAATATCTCATTATAATATAACATACTATATTACCGTTCTGGATAAAAAGTAATATTTGGTAAATTTTCATCACGACTACGATAGCAGACGTCGATCTTTTTAACAATATTCTGAACACACTTCTGCATAAGTGTTCAGATAGAGATGACGTCTTCAATGGTATTGTGCCCTTGCATTATTTGTAATAGCCAGTTTCATTTTCAAAAAACATTAAGTTCAAGAAAACAATACATAAACCTACGACAAACATGAGCGTTTTGATACATGAAATGTAAATCTAGTTGACTGTATGTACGTATATACATATAGATATATTAATTCCGAACTACGGTCTAAAACACATAAATACCAATCATTTTGAACAACACAATTTAAACATCAATTTAACTATATTTAAATATTTTCGAAGTTAAATTTGAAAAAAAATTTTTGATGTTATTTTGAAATCTTAAATAAACAATTCACATTGGTGTAATTGTGTTTTTTGACATAATGGCGTTAGCAACAAAAGAATTCATTTTATTTTATCACTAACCAAAAGTCAGTGTTAACTTTTCAGTTTTAACATTTCACTAATTTAGATTTTTTTGCGGTGAAGTGATAAAAAATTTATCACTACACCGCTTCACAGTTACAGAATTTGGCTGCTGATGTTCTAAATAATATGATATAAGTTTATCCTTTGAGCTGCTTGTTTTAGGTAGATTTCATATAAAATCTACCTATTGCAATGGGAATTCTTGGAGTTCCGGATAAAATTTTAACAAAATGAGTTTATTAGGCGTCGAGGAGAAACATATTTTTAATGCCGGGTGAAAAACACGTGAAATCAGCAAGGTCTGGAAATGAGGTTTTAATTTTGTATAATTAGAATTCGTTGACATCAATAAAAAAAAGTTTTCTGCGTTTTTAGTTTTTTTTTTAACCCTGTCTAAGATACAGGGTGTTGAAAAATCAAGAAATTGCTCGACCCTGGTGTATTGAAATGGCTCTACAGTCAAAACTACTGGACTGATTTTTATGTTATATAACTCAAAATGTATGTATTAAACAGAGCAAAATAATAATTCACATTATATGACCTTGAACACTTTCTTTTAGAAACATAACGGTAAAAAATTCAAATTCGATTTGTTTTTTTTTATTAATTTTATTGCAACACGCCTTAAAATGTTTCATCATAAAAAAAGTGGAGTTAAAAAATGAACAGTGTTTTTTGGATTTACATATATGTTTTTATAATAAATTTTTAATTTTAACTCAAAATAAATATTTTACACATTTTTTATCATTTATTTAATTTTACATTACTAAATTCCGTAGAGTTAGAATAACGTCTAGCTAAGATTGATCCATCATTTGTAGGAATGTATGAGTGATATCCTCGTGTTCCAGGAATTGTTTTTAAATTTTCGTATCTATCAGCTAGTCGATTTCATTTCGCAAACAAAGGAATCCCTCTGCATTATGTCACTATATGACAGTTGTGAATGAGGGATCTCAACAGTTTGACTGTTTGCAGGCATAATGGATTTGATTTCATCCGAACTCTACTGATGAAGATATTTATAAAAAACAACGAGATCAGACCAATCAGTTCATAACCAAACTTCTCTTCTATTCGTCTGTAATGGAAGACGATAAAAATGATCAATAATTTATTATCTATATCTTTATATTATGTTTTTATTATAAAATATATTATGAACGTATTATATTATATTATATTATTTAATATAATCAAGCAACCATTGACTTCGGATGCAAAACATTTTTGATAAAAATAATATTTTCATAAAATTGTTATTTTAAATTTAAATAATGTTGTAAGGATAGACTGCCTAAAAGGTACACAATCAAAAATAGTCATAATCATATCGGAAGCCAAACTATCACTACAGAGGGAAAAACAAGTTTGAAATGATACACAAAAATCAAAATCAAATTTCAAACCAAAATACAAGAAAAATCGGACCGATAACAAGAATCTATCAATTGAATATTGAAGGATCTAGCAAATCGAAATGCGAACATTTATCGAATCAACTAAAAGATTACAAAGTAGATATTGCAGTCATTCAAGAAACACACATGTCACCAGACGAAATTTTAGTTACCAGAGGTGAAATTCCTGGATATGAAATTATCGGAGCAACATTTCATAAATCGTATGGAACTGCCACGTATGTAAAATGTGGTCTGAAAATGTGAAACTAGTGGAAACCTCTTCAACAGACGATGTTTCTATCATAACAATTGAGGTTGGCGGAACAATTATTATGAATATATACATATACCAAACACAGCCTGGCCGACTAATGTTCTCCCTTCATATGATAAACCGAGCATCTATATTGGTGACTTTAACAGCCATCACACACTATGGAAATATCAGAATGATGACATCAACGGTATAACACTTGTAAATTGGTCTGAACAGCAAAACTTGCATCTCATATTCGACGCGAAAGACCTTGGTATTTTTCAATCCGGCCGATGGCGCCGAGATTACAACCCAGACCTATGCTTTGTTTCATCTAATTCTAAAGGTCAACCAATACATGCTTTAAGACAAATATTATTGGGTTTCCCACATTCTCAGCATCGACCAGTAATAGTAGAGGCTGGAATACAAATCCCGATGATACATTCAATACCGAAACCTAGATGGAATTTTTTAAAGGCTTCATGGCATTTTTCAAAAGATGCTTCTGTACGATTTATTCCCCAAGTTGCAAAGAACTACGAACGTTTCCTTGGCGCTACTCTAACAGCTGCAAAAAAATTCATACCGCGAGGCTATCGTATGGAATATATTCCAAGATGATTCCAAGATGAATATATTCCAAGATGATGAACAATTAGAATTTTAATCGGACTAAAACTTTTTAAAATTAAATATCTGAAGATTACGAATTAACGCCTCTTTGTAAATTTGATATGTTTTAAAGGAAGGTTAGAACTATATTTAAAAAATAAAAAAAGTTAAAATTTAATTGATTTTAAAATTTTTTGTTAATGGAAGTTGTTTGAAAAAATGAAGAAAAATTCGAATTTCAGCCGTACTAAAAATCTTTAAAATTAAATATCTCAAGAACAAAAATTTCAGCCTCCTTGTAAATTTGATATATTTTAGAATAAGGATAGAACTATTTTCAGAAAAAAAATTAATTAAATTCCAATTGTTCTTTGACCCTAGCGCCATCTTTAAAAAAGTTTTTTTAATATTTTTATTTAAAAATTAATTATACAAACAATAAATTAATTTTTGTTTCTTGTCTTTAATTTGGCCTCAAGCTTCAAGGAATTTTATTTGTGTGTAAGTGATCTGTCCAATGTGTGACCCAAATATTTTGGATTATAGTTATGTGTAACTTGTGTTCCGTTAAAATTGACCCCACTCTTGGTTGAGTTGTTGGTAAATCGATCACGTAAATGTTGAAAAATAATGGAGCCAATACTGATTCTTGTGGGAGACCATTAATCAATTTCCTGAAAGAACTCTTCTCATTATTTCGATAGACTTGAAACAGGCGATTAGTGAGCATATTGTTGATTACTTGAGCAATTTTAAGGCATGGAATAATATTGAGCAGCTTATATATTAAGTCTTTTCGCCAAACGGTGTCATAAGCCGCTGTTAGGTCTATGAAAACAACAGACATTTTTATTTTTTTTTGGAACCCAAGTTCGATATAGTTGGTTAGTGGCAATACTTGATCTTTGCAATTGCGTCTACGTTTGGTAATATTGCAGTTTCCATTATGTAAAAGCGAGCAAGCCATTTTCTGATATTTTCTCCGCAATTTTTAAGGAATTCTGGATAGACATTATCGAAGCCAGCTGCTTTGCCCGATTTCATGTCCGATTATGAAGCTGCAATCTCTTTGATGGTGAAAGGGCGACAATATTCGGAAGATCTTGGTGTGTTTCGTTTCAAGTTTTTAAGATTTAAGAGAACGGTTTTTGAAAGTTCTTTATGTGGTTCAACTCTTGACATGTTTACTATCCTATTCGCTATTAAAATTGGATTAATGTTTGTTTTATCAGCAAATTTCTTTTTCCCAGCACCCAATTTTCGTATTTGACTCCATGCTTTTCTACTAGAATGTGTAAAATCCATATTTTCCATAGCAGACTTTCTTGTCGATTAGCATCTAAGGATCTTAATAGATCATCAGCTATTTCTGGGTCTCCACTTTCTTCGAATTCATTGAAAAGTCTTTCACTTTCCTCTTTCTATCTTGGAATATATTCCATACGATAGCCTCGCGGTATGAATTTTTTTGCAGCTGTTAGAGTAGCGCCAAGGAAACGTTCGTAGTTCTTTGCAACTTGTGGAATAAATCGTACAGAAGCATCTAAGTCTTTTGAAAAATGCCATGAAGCCTTTAAAAAATTCCATCTAGGTTTCGGTATTGAATGTATCATCGGGATTTGTATTCCAGCCTCTACTATTACTGGTCGATGCTGAGAATGTGGGAAACCCAATAATATTTGTCTTAAAGCATGTATTGGTTGACCTTTAGAATTAGATGAAACAAAGCATAGGTCTGGGTTGTAATCTCGGCGCCATCGGCCGGATTGAAAAATACCAAGGTCTTTCGCGTCGAATATGAGATGCAAGTTTTGCTGTTCAGACCAATTTACAAGTGTTATACCGTTGATGTCATCATTCTGATATTTCCATAGTGTGTGATGGCTGTTAAAGTCACCAATATAGATGCTCGGTTTATCATATGAAGGGAGAACATTAGTCGGCCAGGCTGTGTTTGGTATATGTATATATCCATAATAATTGTTCCGCCAACCTCAATTGTTATGATAGAAACATCGTCTGTTGAAGAGGTTTCCACTAGTTTCACATTTTCAGACCACATTTTACATACGTGGCAGTTCCATACGATTTATGAAATGTTGCTCCGATAATTTCATATCCAGGAATTTCACCTCTGGTCAAGTATATCAATTATATCAATTATCATCAATTTAGTTTGGTCAGAGTTTGATTTAAATTGATTCATTTGGTCGTGTTTGATATAATTACTTCGGTCTGATTACATTCATGAGCTCAAAGTGAAATTCTTACCCATGCTTTTTTGGCATTTCTCGACGTTTTAGGACCTACTGCTTCTAAAAAAGCAACAAACAAAAATGTATGTCTGTCTGTCGGCCGGCCGTCCGCCGTCCGTCCGTCACAACCTACGAAATCTAGAAAACCGCTGAACGGATTTGAAAATTTTTTTTTCTGAAAATAGGATTACTCAATAGAAAGAGCCGAAAGGACGATGTGTTCGATAGCTGTACCGGAAGCGTGTCAAAAAATCGTCAAGTGTGTCAAAACAAGGAAATTTGCATATTTTTTGCTTAAAAAACGTTCATTTTAAGTGATTACGAGTAGGAACATTGAATTTGGAGAAATCTTGATGGTCGGGATTGGTATGGGAGACCAAAATCTAGATTGCATTATAAGTTTGTCAAAAAAATGTTGTCAAGTGTGTCAAAAGAAAGATTTTTATTTATTTTTTTACTCAATTTTTTGGAAAAAAATAAAATTAATAATATGTATGCATGAAAATATATTATTATTATAGAGAATTATGGCCTTATAAGATTGTCAAAAAAATAATGTCAAGCGTGTCAAAAATGATTTCATTGATTTTTTTAGCCAATTTTTTGGAAAAATAAATTTATCTGTTTTTATGAATTGGTTTTATTGAATTGGTTATAGTTTTTGAAATAGTTTTGGAATTTTGATAAAAGTTTGTATTTTTGAGTTTGTAATAATTTTTGCTATATTTTTAGAATTTTGGAAAAACTTTGAATTCTTAAGAATTTTTGGAATTTTATTAGAATTTAGAAAAAGTTTAAATATTTGATTTTATTCTAATTTTTGGAATGTTTTTGGTATTTTTCAATTTTTGATTTTGTTATAATTTTTGCAATATTTTTAGAATTTTGAAAAAATAGAATTTTTGAATTTTATATATAATATTTTAGAATTTTGAAAAAAGTTTCAATTTTTGATTTTGTTATAATTTTTGCAATATTTTTAGAATTTTGGAAAAAGTTTTTTGGAAAAAAATAAAATTAATAATATGTATGCATGAAAATATATTAAAATTATTGAGAAAATATATTATTATTATAAGTTTGTCAAAAAAATAATGTCAAGCGTGTCAAAAAATGATTTCATTGATTTTTTTAGCTAATTTTTTGGGAAAAAATGTAGCTGTTTTTATGACGTAAATATAATTGAAAATGAAATTGGACATGGAAATTTTTTAATTTGTTATAATTTCTGAAATATTTTTGGAATTTTAAAAAAGTTTGTATATTTGATTTTGTAATAATTTTTGCAATATCTTTAGAATTTTGGAAAAAGTTTTAGTTTTTGATTTTGTAAGAATTTTTGGAATATTTTTGGAATTTTGAATTTTAAAGTTTTGATTTTATTATAATTTTTGGAATTTATAAAAAAGTTTAAATTTTTGATTTTGTAATAATTTTTGGAATATTTTTAGAATTTTGAAAAAAGTTTGAGTAATATGAATTTGTGATTTTCTAATATTTTCTCGAATCGCTAAATTGAAGGTTTTTGAATAGTTTGCTAAAAATGTAAATGAAAATGAAATTGGACATGGACATTTTTGAATTTGTTATAGTTTTTGAATATTTTTGGAATTTTGAAAAAGTCAATTTTTGGAATATTTTTAGAATTTTGAAAAATTTGAAATTTTTGATTTTATTACAATTTTTATAATTTTGGAAAAAGTTTCAATTTTTGATATTGTTATAATGTTTGCAATATTTTTAGAGTTTTGGAAAGAGTTTGAATTTATGAATTTTTCAGAATTTTTGGAATATTATTAGAATTTAGAAAAGGTTTAAATATTTGATTTCATTCCAATTTTTGGAATATTTTTAGAATTTTGAAAAGAAATTTTTTTTAATTTTTTATATATCTTTAGAATTTTGAAAAAAGTTTCAATATTTGAATTTTTAAGAATTTTTGGAATATTATTAGAATTTAGAAAAGGTTTAGATTTCTGATTTTAATCATAATTTTTGGAATATTTTTAGAATTTTGAAGAAAAATAAAATTTTTGAATTTTATATATACATACTTTTAGAATTTTGAAAAAAGTTTCAATTTTTGATTTTGTAAGAATTTTCGGAATATTTTTGGAATTTTAAAAAATTTTAAATTTTTGATTTTATTATAATTTTTATAATTTTGGAAGAAGTTACAATTTTTGCAATATTTTTAGAATTTTTGAAAAAAGTTTTAATCTGTGATTCTGTCATAATTTTTTAAATATTTCTAGAATTTTGTTTGAAAAAAGTTTGAATTTTTATTTTACAATGTTTTTGGAATTTTGAAAGAAATATGAATTTGTGATTTTGAAATATTTTCTCGAAACGCTTAATTGCGAGGTTTTTGGGTAGTTTGCTGATTGTATAATCTTTTCACTAAATTATGTTAATATATGATCTGTTATAATTTTCCAACAACGTATTAATGTTTCGTGTTAGTTTTGTAATACATATCTAAACAGAGATAAAAAGTACATGTACTTTAACAAAAAGTTATGTTTGATATACATCGCTGCCCAAAACTAAAAACCATGTCCCCATAAAAGTTTTTTGCCGAAAACTATATCAAAATCCTTAACCCAGACCGAAGTCTTGATATCTCAGAGCTGTGAGATTTCAGACCCTCCATTTTTTTTTTGTTGTAATAATTTCCTTTGCTTTCAAAATAAAGTGAAACAACTGAAAAAACAACAACAATTGCATTAAATTTTTCAGTTGTTTCAGTTGCTTCAGTCAAACCGAACACGGCTAGTATTGCATGGCAAGCCCAAACAGCTTTTCCTATTGTAAAATTTAAAATAAAAATTTATATAACTGAAAGTTTTTTTCAATAATTAAAACTTAATTTTGCAACTATGCTGTGAACCCAATTGATCTTTTCTTGTTGCAATTGATTAATTGACGCCAGTTGTGCAGCTTTGTATTGTGGTGACTTGAAATTTCAAATCGAGCTTTTTCGTATTTTGATCCTAAAACTGTTTTGTTTACTGTACTGTTGTATGACAATTTAGCATGAAAAAACACGTTTTTAATTTTCTTCATTTATATTAAATTAATTAAAGTAATTAGTATGGATTTACTTGAACTTACCAAAATTTGATTGATACTATCGCTATAGTTGATAATAGAAGCACTTAACTTTTTATTTCAATATGTTGCCACTTAAATTTTTATTTTTATTTTGAAAAACAATAAAATTCAACCTGCAAATTTCAGCGTCAAAACACTTGTGATGCAAACTATTCTACACTATATGCAATCCGTCATGCCGATGAAATTATTATCAAGTATTTCTAACGGCATTTTTATATAACTAACTTTTAATATAACTAACTAATATAACTAAATATTTATTATCCGGTGCATATTTTGTACGGATTGAAAACAGTTAGTTAATGTAAGAGAACAAAAGTCCTTTAGTTAATAAAAATATAGGATTTTTTTCAGTGTAGTACGTTCATTTGTTCTTTGATGGATTTTATATGTTATAAGTTATAACTAATTCTCACCAAATTAACAAAAATCGTTTCTAAATTACATAGATCAAGTAGTTTCTGTTAATATATTTAATTTGGCGAAAAGACTTAATATATAAGCTGCTCAATACTATTCCATGCCTTAAAATTGCTCAAGTAATCAACAATATGCTCACAAATCGCTTTTTCCAAGTCTATCGAAATAATGAGAAGAGTTCTTTCAGGAAATTGAGTAATGGTCTCCCACAAGGATCAGTATTGGCTCCATTATTTTTCAACATTTACGTGATCGATTTACCAACAACTCAACCAAGAGTGGGGTCAATTTTAACGAAACACATGTTACACATAACTATAATCCGAAATATTTGGGTCACTCATTGGACAGATCACTTACACACAAATAAAATTGCTTGAAGCTTGAGGCCAAATTAAAGACAAGAAACAAAAATTAATTTATTGTTTTTATAATTAATTTTTAAATAAAAATATTAAAAAAACTTTTTTAAAGATGACGCTAGGGTCAAAGATCAATTGGAATTTAATTAATTTTTTTTCTGAAAATAGTTCTATCCTTATTCTAAAATATATCAAATTTACAAAGAGGCTGACATTTTTGTTCTTGAGATATTTAATTTTAAAGATTTTTAGTACGGCTGAAATTCGAATTTTTCTTCATTTTTTCAAACAACTTCCATTAACAAAAAATTTTAAAATCAATTAAATTTTAACTTTTTTTATTTTTTAAATATAGTTCTAACCTTCCTTTAAAATATATCAAATTTACAAAGAGGCGTTAATTCGTATTCTTCAGATATTTAATTTTAAAAAGTTTTAGTCCGATTAAAATTCTAATTGTTCATTATTTTCTCGAACTTCAGTGGTTAAAATTTTTTGATGATAAAAATTGTTCGAAAAAATAATGAATAATTAGAATTTTAGAAGGGGGGGGAGGGAATAAATCGTACAGAAGCATCTTTTGAAAAATGCCATGAAGCCTTTAAAAAATTCCATCTAGGTTTCGGTATTGAATGTATCATCGGGATTTGTATTCCAGCCTCTACTATTACTGGTCGATGCTGAGAATGTGGGAAACCCAATAATACTTGTCTTAAAGCATGTATTGGTTGATCTTTAGAATTAGATGAAACGAAACATAGGTCTGGGTTGTAATCTCGGCGCCATCGGCCGGATTGAAAAATACCAAGGTCTTTCGCGTCGAATATGAGATGCAAGTTTTGCTGTTCAGACCAATTTACAAGTGTTATACCGTTGATGTCATCATTCTGATATTTCCATAGTGTGTGATGGCTGTTAAAGTCACCAATATAGATGCTCGGTTTATCATATGAAGGGAGAACATTAGTCGGCCAGGCTGTGTTTGGTATATGTATATATTCATAATAATTGTTCCGCCAACCTCAATTGTTATGATAGAAACATCGTCTGTTGAAGAGGTTTCCACTAGTTTCACATTTTCAGACCACATTTTACATACGTGGCAGTTCCATACGATTTATGAAATGTTGCTCCGATAATTTCATATCCAGGAATTTCACCTCTGGTAACTAAAATTTCGTCTGATGCAATGTGTGTTTCTTGAATGACTGCAATATCTATTTTGTAATCTTTTAGTTGATTCGATAAATGTTCGCATTTCGATTTGCTAGATCCTTCAATATTCAATTGATAGATTCTTGTTATCGGTCCGATTTTTCTTGTATTTTGGTTTGAAATTTGATTTTGGTGTATCATTTCAAACTTGTTTTTCCCTCTGTAATAGCCAGGAGATCAAATATATGATAGTTTGGCTTCCGATATGATTATGACTATTTTTGATTGTGTACCTTTTAGGCAGTCTATCCTTACAACATTATTTAAATTTAAAATAACAATTTTATGAAAATATCCATTATGCCTGCAAACAGTCAAACTGTTGAGATCCCTCATTCACAACTGTCATATAGTGACAGAATTGATATACTTGACATCTCGTTTATTTCAGCATTTCTCATAAATATGTCTTTGCATAACTGACGGCACGAATTAATTGAACAAATCTTTTATTTAATCCAATTAAAAATTAATTTCGCTCAACCATTATATTTTGTTCACAAAAAATAATTTATTTTGAAAATAATAAATAAAGGATTTTTTATAATAATTCTATTAAATAAAACAATCAATGAAAATTTTATGCATTGACGTTTGATATTTAGTGAGTCGCCTACTTACTATAAGATTTTTTAACACTTACATCGCACATAAATTGCATATAGAATCGCAAAAAATGTTAAAATGATAAAAATTTGGTGATAAAATCGAAATAAAGAAATTTTTAACACTTCACCACTTCACAGTCACAGAATTTGGCTGCAGGTGTTATAATTATATCACAAACAACGATCTACTGTATCGCTTTGATATGATTAAACATTAATTTTAAGGTAAATGTATTTTTGAGCCATATAAAGTAAAAAAGTTTTTAGAACACATAACCGCATAACTACTTTAAACCCAATTTGTTTAAAGTTATCATAAGACAAATTATTGGAAAATAATATTTTTAAATTTCATAATCTATTCTTTTAGAACTCATGTATTCAAATTTAAAACATTAAATTGATACAAATTTTAATACATAGATTTTGAAATTTAAAAATATTTTTATCCTACACAACCAAATCAAATTAAATCAATTTCTGACCAAAAAAAATTGGCTAAAATCAACAACCTAGCATATGGTTAAAGTGCATTTGAAAGATGAAAAATAAATCAAATATCAATCTATGTAGCCAACAACAACAACGCGTAACCCAAATAGACCGGGAGGCAGCGTTGCAAATGAAAAAGTCATTTGATGCCGGTTGATTTTTATTTATTTTAATTAATTAACTCCAGCTGATGATAAATTTGGCGGTCAGCTGCTAAAGTAGTGGGAGGTGTGGTTGTGGGAGACTTTTAAACTGGTAAAAAAAACGAATTCCAAAAGTAATTTGATGCCACTTCAAAATTTGTATGATGCATGTTTACACCATAACAATTGAAAAAAAAGTCGTCAGCTGATTGGCGGATGGGGGATTATACGTCAGCTCCTCGTATACATCAGTATAAAAATGCAATATAGTCAAGACCTTTCTGCATAGGATCTTGATGAAACTTTGGCAAATGATCCAGGTTCACTTGAAAATAGAAAATCTGAATTAATTTTAAATATGGACAAAATGGCGGGGAGTCTCCCGAACACCTCTAAGTTTAAATCTTCAATAACTTCTAATCCCGACTTATGATCTTATGGAAACTTGGTATATAAATTTTTAATACTGTTTTCAATAGTTCTGCGTACTAACTTCCGGTTTGACACTTCCGGTTAAAAAGTTTTTTTTTCCAGGTGTTTATCCCTACTGTAGCCTACAATTACTGATCGATTTTCATGAAACGTTGGTAAACGCTTTCAAGTAACATGAAAAACATTTTGTTAGCTTTTGGAGTACATTGGATAAAATGTTGGGGGGTCCACCATGCAACAGATGGTTTTTTTCACAATGTTTTTTATGTTTGTTGGGAGCATAAAACATTCGTTCGGGAATGAATTTTGACGACACTTTGCAAAAAGATGCAAATATGTATGGCAAGAAACTGATTAGTTTTTGAGCGATGAAGATTTACGTCCATCAACATCTTTGAACGTATGTTGTTGTGGGACCTTGGTCTTAAAAGGTTTTTATGTGTTATTGTGACACATATTGTAATTCCTACTACACAACACATTTTATTAAAAAAAAAAAAAAAAAAGATCCTATGCAGAAAGGTCTTGACTATATTGCATTTTTATGCTGATGTATACGAGGAGCTGACGTATAATCTCCCATCCGCCAATCAGCTGACGACTTTTTTTTCAATTGCTATGGTGTAAACATGCATCATACAAATTTTGAAGCGGCATCAAATTACTTTTGGAATTCGTTTTTTTTACCAGTTTAAAACTCCCCCACAACCAAACCCCCCGCAAGTCTGACGGCTGACTCTTATTTTCTGCATCACAAATAATTAATCTATCTATAAAAATTAAATTCAATCGGCGTCAAATCACTAACCAAAATGCAACGCTGCCTCCCGGTCTAAAATTCTTCAAAAACTGAAAAATTATTTTGACCATTTTTAACTTACAAAAACAAACCAAAATTATCAATGAATTCTAAAAACCTTTATATAAACATGTCAAAGGAAACACTAATCCATGTGAGTTTTTTTTTTAATTATTAATTGTATTTTATCATCGTATTTTTTGTTGTCTCATTAGTAAAATAGAATATAAAGCAAAAGAAATTTCAAATGCATATAAATGTTTCTCTTTTTTTATTTTGATTTGTTAAAGTATAAGTACTTTTTATCTCTGTTTAGAAATTTATTTCAAAACTAACACGAAACATCAATACGTTGCCGGAAAATTATAACAGATCAAAAATTAACATAATTTAGTGAAAAGATGATACACTCAGCAAACTACTCAAAATCATCTCCATTTAGCGTTTCGAGAAAATATTCGACGTTTTAGGACCTACTGATTCTAAAAAAGCAACAAACAAAAATGTATGTCTGTCTGTCGGCCGGCCGTCCGCCGTCCGTCCGTCACAACCTACGAAATCTAGAAAACCGCTGAACGGATTTGAAAATTTTTTTTTCTAAAAATAGGATTACTCAATAGAAAGAGCCGAAAGGACGATGTGTTCGATAGCTGTACCGGAAGCATGTCAAAAAATCGTCAAGTGTGTCAAAACAAGGAAATTTGCATATTTTTTGCTTAAAAAACGTTCATTTTAAGTGGTTACGAGTAGGAACATTGAATTTGGAGAAATTTTGATGGTCGGGATTGGTATGGGAGACCAAAATCTAGATTATTGCATTATAAGTTTGTCAAAAAAATGTTGTCAAGTGTGTCAAAAGAAAGATTTTTATTTATTTTTTTACTCAATTTTTTGGAAAAAAATAAAATTAATAATATGTATGCATGAAAATATATTATTATTATAGAGAATACTAATGAGACAACAAAAAATAAGATGATAAAATACAATTAATAATAAAAAAAAAAAACTCGCATGGATTAGTGTTTCCTTTGACATGTTTATATAAATATGTAAAGGTTTTTAGAATTCATTGATAATTTTGGTTTGTTTTTGTAAGTTAAAAATGGTCAAAATAATTTTTCAGTTTTTGAAGAATTTGGGTTACGCGTTGTTGTTGTTGGCTGCATAGATTGATATTTGATTTATTTTTCATCTTTCAAATGCACTTTAACCATATGTTTAGGTTGTTGACTTTAGCCAATTTATTTTGGTCAGAAATTGATTTAATTTGATTTGGTTGTGTAGGATAAAAAAATTTTTAAATTTCAAAATCTATGTATTAAAATTTGTATCAATTTAATGTTTTAAATTTGAATACATGAGTTCTAAAAGAATAGATTATGAAATTTAAAAATATTATTTTCCAATAATTTGTCTTATGATAACTTTAAACAAATTGGGTTTAAAGTAGTTATGCGGTTATGTGTTCTAAAAACTTTTTTACTTTATATGGCTGAAAAATACATTTACCTTAAAATTAATGTTTAATCATATCAAAGCGATACAGTAGATCGTTGTTTGTGATATAATTATAACACCTGCAGCCAAATTCTGTGACTGTGCAGTGGTGAAGTGTTAAAAATTTCTTTATTTCGATTTTATCACCAAATTTTTATCATTTTAACATTTTTTGCGATTCTATATGCAATTTATGTGCGATGTAAGTGTTAAAAAATCTTATAGTAAGTAGGCGACTCACTAAATATCAAACGTCAATGCATAAAATTTTCATTGATTGTTTTATTTAATAGAATTATTATAAAAAATCCTTTATTTATTATTTTCAAAATAAATTATTTTTTGTGAACAAAATATAATGGTTGAGCGAAATTAATTTTTAATTGGATTAAATAAAAGATTTGTTCAATTAATTCGTGCCGTCAGTTATGCAAAGACATATTTATGAGAAATGCTGAAATAAACGAGATGTCAAGTATATTGCTATTTTTTGCAGATAAGACTTATTTTGACTCTAGTGGGGTCATAATTAAAGTTCTAATCTAACAACAGGAATTTGTTCCTCTATTGTTCAAGAAATATAGATTTTGAAAGAATTCTATAATATCTCATTATAATATAACATACTATATTACCGTTCTGGATAAAAAGTAATATTTGGTAAATTTTCATCACGACTACGATAGCAGACGTCGATCTTTTTAACAATATTCTGAACACACTTCTGCATAAGTGTTCAGATAGAGATGACGTCTTCAATGGTATTGTGCCCTTGCATTATTTGTAATAGCCAGTTTCATTTTCAAAAAACATTAAGTTCAAGAAAACAATACATAAACCTACGACAAACATGAGCGTTTTGATACATGAAATGTAAATCTAGTTGACTGTATGTACGTATATACATATAGATATATTAATTCCGAACTACGGTCTAAAACACATAAATACCAATCATTTTGAACAACACAATTTAAACATCAATTTAACTATATTTAAATATTTTCGAAGTTAAATTTGAAAAAAAATTTTTGATGTTATTTTGAAATCTTAAATAAACAATTCACATTGGTGTAATTGTGTTTTTTGACATAATGGCGTTAGCAACAAAAGAATTCATTTTATTTTATCACTAACCAAAAGTCAGTGTTAACTTTTCAGTTTTAACATTTCACTAATTTAGATTTTTTTGCGGTGAAGTGATAAAAAATTTATCACTACACCGCTTCACAGTTACAGAATTTGGCTGCTGATGTTCTAAATAATATGATATAAGTTTATCCTTTGAGCTGCTTGTTTTAGGTAGATTTCATATAAAATCTACCTATTGCAATGGGAATTCTTGGAGTTCCGGATAAAATTTTAACAAAATGAGTTTATTAGGCGTCGAGGAGAAACATATTTTTAATGCCGGGTGAAAAACACGTGAAATCAGCAAGGTCTGGAAATGAGGTTTTAATTTTGTATAATTAGAATTCGTTGACATCAATAAAAAAAAGTTTTCTGCGTTTTTAGTTTTTTTTTTTAACCCTGTCTAAGATACAGGGTGTTGAAAAATCAAGAAATTGCTCGACCCTGGTGTATTGAAATGGCTCTACAGTCAAAACTACTGGACTGATTTTTATGTTATATAACTCAAAATGTATGTATTAAACAGAGCAAAATAATAATTCACATTATATGACCTTGAACACTTTCTTTTAGAAACATAACGGTAAAAAATTCAAATTCGATTTGTTTTTTTTTATTAATTTTATTGCAACACGCCTTAAAATGTTTCATCATAAAAAAAGTGGAGTTAAAAAATGAACAGTGTTTTTTGGATTTACATATATGTTTTTATAATAAATTTTTAATTTTAACTCAAAATAAATGTTTTACACATTTTTTATCATTTATTTAATTTTACATTACTAAATTCCGTAGAGTTAGAATAACGTCTAGCTAAGATTGATCCATCATTTGTAGGAATGTATGAGTGATATCCTCGTGTTCCAGGAATTGTTTTTAAATTTTCGTATCTATCAGCTAGTCGATTTCATTTCGCAAACAAAGGAATCCCTCTGCATTATGTCACTATATGACAGTTGTGAATGAGGGATCTCAACAGTTTGACTGTTTGCAGGCATAATGGATTTGATTTCATCCGAACTCTACTGATGAAGATATTTATAAAAAACAACGAGATCAGACCAATCAGTTCATAACCAAACTTCTCTTCTATTCGTCTGTAATGGAAGACGATAAAAATGATCAATAATTTATTATCTATATTATCTATATCTCTATATTATGTTTTTATTATAAAATATATTATGAACGTATTATATTATATTATATTATTTAATATAATCAAGCAACCATTGACTTCGGATGCAAAACATTTTTGATAAAAATAATATTTTCATAAAATTGTTATTTTAAATTTAAATAATGTTGTAAGGATAGACTGCCTAAAAGGTACACAATCAAAAATAGTCATAATCATATCGGAAGCCAAACTATCACTACAGAGGGAAAAACAAGTTTGAAATGATACACAAAAATCAAAATCAAATTTCAAACCAAAATACAAGAAAAATCGGACCGATAACAAGAATCTATCAATTGAATATTGAAGGATCTAGCAAATCGAAATGCGAACATTTATCGAATCAACTAAAAGATTACAAAGTAGATATTGCAGTCATTCAAGAAACACACATGTCACCAGACGAAATTTTAGTTACCAGAGGTGAAATTCCTGGATATGAAATTATCGGAGCAACATTTCATAAATCGTATGGAACTGCCACGTATGTAAAATGTGGTCTGAAAATGTGAAACTAGTGGAAACCTCTTCAACAGACGATGTTTCTATCATAACAATTGAGGTTGGCGGAACAATTATTATGAATATATACATATACCAAACACAGCCTGGCCGACTAATGTTCTCCCTTCATATGATAAACCGAGCATCTATATTGGTGACTTTAACAGCCATCACACACTATGGAAATATCAGAATGATGACATCAACGGTATAACACTTGTAAATTGGTCTGAACAGCAAAACTTGCATCTCATATTCGACGCGAAAGACCTTGGTATTTTTCAATCCGGCCGATGGCGCCGAGATTACAACCCAGACCTATGCTTTGTTTCATCTAATTCTAAAGGTCAACCAATACATGCTTTAAGACAAATATTATTGGGTTTCCCACATTCTCAGCATCGACCAGTAATAGTAGAGGCTGGAATACAAATCCCGATGATACATTCAATACCGAAACCTAGATGGAATTTTTTAAAGGCTTCATGGCATTTTTCAAAAGATGCTTCTGTACGATTTATTCCCCAAGTTGCAAAGAACTACGAACGTTTCCTTGGCGCTACTCTAACAGCTGCAAAAAAATTCATACCGCGAGGCTATCGTATGGAATATATTCCAAGATGATTCCAAGATGAATATATTCCAAGATGATGAACAATTAGAATTTTAATCGGACTAAAACTTTTTAAAATTAAATATCTGAAGATTACGAATTAACGCCTCTTTGTAAATTTGATATGTTTTAAAGGAAGGTTAGAACTATATTTAAAAAATAAAAAAAGTTAAAATTTAATTGATTTTAAAATTTTTTGTTAATGGAAGTTGTTTGAAAAAATGAAGAAAAATTCGAATTTCAGCCGTACTAAAAATCTTTAAAATTAAATATCTCAAGAACAAAAATTTCAGCCTCCTTGTAAATTTGATATATTTTAGAATAAGGATAGAACTATTTTCAGAAAAAAAATTAATTAAATTCCAATTGTTCTTTGACCCTAGCGCCATCTTTAAAAAAGTTTTTTTAATATTTTTATTTAAAAATTAATTATACAAACAATAAATTAATTTTTGTTTCTTGTCTTTAATTTGGCCTCAAGCTTCAAGGAATTTTATTTGTGTGTAAGTGATCTGTCCAATGTGTGACCCAAATATTTTGGATTATAGTTATGTGTAACTTGTGTTCCGTTAAAATTGACCCCACTCTTGGTTGAGTTGTTGGTAAATCGATCACGTAAATGTTGAAAAATAATGGAGCCAATACTGATTCTTGTGGGAGACCATTACTCAATTTCCTGAAAGAACTCTTCTCATTATTTCGATAGACTTGAAACAGGCGATTAGTGAGCATATTGTTGATTACTTGAGCAATTTTAAGGCATGGAATAATATTGAGCAGCTTATATATTAAGTCTTTTCGCCAAACGGTGTCATAAGCCGCTGTTAGGTCTATGAAAACAACAGACATTTTTATTTTTTTTTGGAACCCAAGTTCGATATAGTTGGTTAGTGGCAATACTTGATCTTTGCAATTGCGTCTACGTTTGGTAATATTGCAGTTTCCATTATGTAAAAGCGAGCAAGCCATTTTCTGATATTTTCTCCGCAATTTTTAAGGAATTCTGGATAGACATTATCGAAGCCAGCTGCTTTGCCCGATTTCATGTCCGATTATGAAGCTGCAATCTCTTTGATGGTGAAAGGGCGACAATATTCGGAAGATCTTGGTGTGTTTCGTTTCAAGTTTTTAAGATTTAAGAGAACGGTTTTTGAAAGTTCTTTATGTGGTTCAACTCTTGACATGTTTACTATCCTATTCGCTATTAAAATTGGATTAATGTTTGTTTTATCAGCAAATTTCTTTTTCCCAGCACCCAATTTTCGTATTTGACTCCATGCTTTTCTACTAGAATGTGTAAAATCCATATTTTCCATAGCAGACTTTCTTGTCGATTAGCATCTAAGGATCTTAATAGATCATCAGCTATTTCTGGGTCTCCACTTTCTTCGAATTCATTGAAAAGTCTTTCACTTTCCTCTTTCTATCTTGGAATACATTCCATTCCACGATAGCCTCGCGGTATGAATTTTTTTGCAGCTGTTAGAGTAGCGCCAAGGAAACGTTCGTAGTTCTTTGCAACTTGTGGAATAAATCGTACAGAAGCATCTAAGTCTTTTGAAAAATGCCATGAAGCCTTTAAAAAATTCCATCTAGGTTTCGGTATTGAATGTATCATCGGGATTTGTATTCCAGCCTCTACTATTACTGGTCGATGCTGAGAATGTGGGAAACCCAATAATATTTGTCTTAAAGCATGTATTGGTTGACCTTTAGAATTAGATGAAACAAAGCATAGGTCTGGGTTGTAATCTCGGCGCCATCGGCCGGATTGAAAAATACCAAGGTCTTTCGCGTCGAATATGAGATGCAAGTTTTGCTGTTCAGACCAATTTACAAGTGTTATACCGTTGATGTCATCATTCTGATATTTCCATAGTGTGTGATGGCTGTTAAAGTCACCAATATAGATGCTCGGTTTATCATATGAAGGGAGAACATTAGTCGGCCAGGCTGTGTTTGGTATATGTATATATTCATAATAATTGTTCCGCCAACCTCAATTGTTATGATAGAAACATCGTCTGTTGAAGAGGTTTCCACTAGTTTCACATTTTCAGACCACATTTTACATACGTGGCAGTTCCATACGATTTATGAAATGTTGCTCCGATAATTTCATATCCAGGAATTTCACCTCTGGTCAAGTATATCAATTATATCAATTATCATCAATTTAGTTTGGTCAGAGTTTGATTTAAATTGATTCATTTGGTCGTGTTTGATATAATTACTTCGGTCTGATTACATTCATGAGCTCAAAGTGAAATTCTTACCCATGCTTTTTTGGCATTTCTCGACGTTTTAGGACCTACTGCTTCTAAAAAAGCAACAAACAAAAATGTATGTCTGTCTGTCGGCCGGCCGTCCGCCGTCCGTCCGTCACAACCTACGAAATCTAGAAAACCGCTGAACGGATTTGAAAATTTTTTTTCTGAAAATAGGATTACTCAATAGAAAGAGCCGAAAGGACGATGTGTTCGATAGCTGTACCGGAAGCGTGTCAAAAAATCGTCAAGTGTGTCAAAACAAGGAAATTTGCATATTTTTTGCTTAAAAAACGTTCATTTTAAGTGATTACGAGTAGGAACATTGAATTTGGAGAAATCTTGATGGTCGGGATTGGTATGGGAGACCAAAATCTAGATTGCATTATAAGTTTGTCAAAAAAATGTTGTCAAGTGTGTCAAAAGAAAGATTTTTATTTATTTTTTTACTCAATTTTTTGGAAAAAAATAAAATTAATAATATGTATGCATGAAAATATATTATTATTATAGAGAATTATGGCCTTATAAGATTGTCAAAAAAATAATGTCAAGCGTGTCAAAAATGATTTCATTGATTTTTTTAGCCAATTTTTTGGAAAAAAAAATTTATCTGTTTTTATGAATTGGTTTTATTGAATTGGTTATAGTTTTTGAAATAGTTTTGGAATTTTGATAAAAGTTTGTATTTTTGAGTTTGTAATAATTTTTGCTATATTTTTAGAATTTTGGAAAAACTTTGAATTCTTAAGAATTTTTGGAATTTTATTAGAATTTAGAAAAAGTTTAAATATTTGATTTTATTCTAATTTTTGGAATGTTTTTGGTATTTTTCAATTTTTGATTTTGTTATAATTTTTGCAATATTTTTAGAATTTTGAAAAAATAGAATTTTTGAATTTTATATATAATATTTTAGAATTTTGAAAAAAGTTTCAATTTTTGATTTTGTTATAATTTTTGCAATATTTTTAGAATTTTGGAAAAAGTTTTTTGGAAAAAAATAAAATTAATAATATGTATGCATGAAAATATATTAAAATTATTGAGAAAATATATTATTATTATAAGTTTGTCAAAAAAATAATGTCAAGCGTGTCAAAAAATGATTTCATTGATTTTTTTAGCTAATTTTTTGGGAAAAAATGTAGCTGTTTTTATGACGTAAATATAATTGAAAATGAAATTGGACATGGAAATTTTTTAATTTGTTATAATTTCTGAAATAGTTTTGGAATTTTAAAAAAGTTTGTATATTTGATTTTGTAATAATTTTTGCAATATCTTTAGAATTTTGGAAAAAGTTTTAGTTTTTGATTTTGTAAGAATTTTTGGAATATTTTTGGAATTTTGAATTTTAAAGTTTTGATTTTATTATAATTTTTGGAATTTATAAAAAAGTTTAAATTTTTGATTTTGTAATAATTTTTGGAATATTTTTAGAATTTTGAAAAAAGTTTGAGTAATATGAATTTGTGATTTTCTAATATTTTCTCGAATCGCTAAATTGAAGGTTTTTGAATAGTTTGCTAAAAATGTAAATGAAAATGAAATTGGACATGGACATTTTTGAATTTGTTATAGTTTTTGAATATTTTTGGAATTTTGAAAAAGTCAATTTTTGGAATATTTTTAGAATTTTGAAAAATTTGAAATTTTTGATTTTATTACAATTTTTATAATTTTGGAAAAAGTTTCAATTTTTGATATTGTTATAATGTTTGCAATATTTTTAGAGTTTTGGAAAGAGTTTGAATTTATGAATTTTTCAGAATTTTTGGAATATTATTAGAATTTAGAAAAGGTTTAAATATTTGATTTCATTCCAATTTTTGGAATATTTTTAGAATTTTGAAAAGAAATTTTTTTTAATTTTTTATATATCTTTAGAATTTTGAAAAAAGTTTCAATATTTGAATTTTTAAGAATTTTTGGAATATTATTAGAATTTAGAAAAGGTTTAGATTTAGATAATTTTTGGAATATTTTTAGAATTTTGAAGAAAAATAAAATTTTTGAATTTTATATATACATACTTTTAGAATTTTGAAAAAAGTTTCAATTTTTGATTTTGTAAGAATTTTCGGAATATTTTTGGAATTTTAAAAAATTTTAAATTTTTGATTTTATTATAATTTTTATAATTTTGGAAGAAGTTACAATTTTTGCAATATTTTTAGAATTTTTGAAAAAAGTTTTAATCTGTGATTCTGTCATAATTTTTTAAATATTTCTAGAATTTTGTTTGAAAAAACTTTGAATTTTTATTTTACAATGTTTTTGGAATTTTGAAAGAAATATGAATTTGTGATTTTGAAATATTTTCTCGAAACGCTTAATTGCGAGGTTTTTGGGTAGTTTGCTGATTGTATAATCTTTTCACTAAATTATGTTAATATATGATCTGTTATAATTTTCCAACAACGTATTAATGTTTCGTGTTAGTTTTGTAATACATATCTAAACAGAGATAAAAAGTACATGTACTTTAACAAAAAGTTATGTTTGATATACATCGCTGCCCAAAACTAAAAACCATGTCCCCATAAAAGTTTTTTGCCGAAAACTATATCAAAATCCTTAACCCAGACCGAAGTCTTGATATCTCAGAGCTGTGAGATTTCAGACCCTCCATTTTTTTTTTGTTGTAATAATTTCCTTTGCTTTCAAAATAAAGTGAAACAACTGAAAAAACAACAACAATTGCATTAAATTTTTCAGTTGTTTCAGTTGCTTCAGTCAAACCGAACACGGCTAGTATTGCATGGCAAGCCCAAACAGCTTTTCCTATTGTAAAATTTAAAATAAAAATTTATATAACTGAAAGTTTTTTTCAATAATTAAAACTTAATTTTGCAACTATGCTGTGAACCCAATTGATCTTTTCTTGTTGCAATTGATTAATTGACGCCAGTTGTGCAGCTTTGTATTGTGGTGACTTGAAATTTCAAATCGAGCTTTTTCGTATTTTGATCCTAAAACTGTTTTGTTTACTGTTCTTGTATGACAATTTAGCATGAAAAAACACGTTTTTAATTTTCTTCATTTATATTAAATTAATTAAAGTAATTAGTATGGATTTACTTGAACTTACCAAAATTTGATTGATACTATCGCTATAGTTGATAATAGAAGCACTTAACTTTTTATTTCAATATGTTGCCACTTAAATTTTTATTTTTATTTTGAAAAACAATAAAATTCAACCTGCAAATTTCAGCGTCAAAACACTTGTGATGCAAACTATTCTACACTATATGCAATCCGTCATGCCGATGAAATTATTATCAAGTATTTCTAACGGCATTTTTATATAACTAACTTTTAATATAACTAACTAATATAACTAAATATTTATTATCCGGTGCATATTTTGTACGGATTGAAAACAGTTAGTTAATGTAAGAGAACAAAAGTCCTTTAGTTAATAAAAATATAGGATTTTTTTCAGTGTAGTACGTTCATTTGTTCTTTGATGGATTTTATATGTTATAAGTTATAACTAATTCTCACCAAATTAACAAAAATCGTTTCTAAATTACATAGATCAAGTAGTTTCTGTTAATATATTTAATTTGGCGAAAAGACTTAATATATAAGCTGCTCAATACTATTCCATGCCTTAAAATTGCTCAAGTAATCAACAATATGCTCACAAATCGCTTTTTCCAAGTCTATCGAAATAATGAGAAGAGTTCTTTCAGGAAATTGAGTAATGGTCTCCCACAAGGATCAGTATTGGCTCCATTATTTTTCAACATTTACGTGATCGATTTACCAACAACTCAACCAAGAGTGGGGTCAATTTTAACGAAACACATGTTACACATAACTATAATCCGAAATATTTGGGTCACTCATTGGACAGATCACTTACACACAAATAAAATTGCTTGAAGCTTGAGGCCAAATTAAAGACAAGAAACAAAAATTAATTTATTGTTTTTATAATTAATTTTTAAATAAAAATATTAAAAAAACTTTTTTAAAGATGGCGCTAGGGTCAAAGATCAATTGGAATTTAATTAATTTTTTTTCTGAAAATAGTTCTATCCTTATTCTAAAATATATCAAATTTACAAAGAGGCTGACATTTTTGTTCTTGAGATATTTAATTTTAAAGATTTTTAGTACGGCTGAAATTCGAATTTTTCTTCATTTTTTCAAACAACTTCCATTAACAAAAAAATTTTAAAATCAATTAAATTTTAACTTTTTTTATTTTTTAAATATAGTTCTAACCTTCCTTTAAAACATATCAAATTTACAAAGAGGCGTTAATTCGTATTCTTCAGATATTTAATTTTAAAAAGTTTTAGTCCGATTAAAATTCTAATTGTTCATTATTTTCTCGAACTTCAGTGGTTAAAATTTTTTGATGATAAAAATTGTTCGAAAAAATAATGAATAATTAGAATTTTAGAAGGGGGGGGAGGGAATAAATCGTACAGAAGCATCTTTTGAAAAATGCCATGAAGCCTTTAAAAAATTCCATCTAGGTTTCGGTATTGAATGTATCATCGGGATTTGTATTCCAGCCTCTACTATTACTGGTCGATGCTGAGAATGTGGGAAACCCAATAATACTTGTCTTAAAGCATGTATTGGTTGATCTTTAGAATTAGATGAAACGAAACATAGGTCTGGGTTGTAATCTCGGTGCCATCGGCCGGATTGAAAAATACCAAGGTCTTTCGCGTCGAATATGAGATGCAAGTTTTGCTGTTCAGACCAATTTACAAGTGTTATACCGTTGATGTCATCATTCTGATATTTCCATAGTGTGTGATGGCTGTTAAAGTCACCAATATAGATGCTCGGTTTATCATATGAAGGGAGAACATTAGTCGGCCAGGCTGTGTTTGGTATATGTATATATTCATAATAATTGTTCCGCCAACCTCAATTGTTATGATAGAAACATCGTCTGTTGAAGAGGTTTCCACTAGTTTCACATTTTCAGACCACATTTTACATACGTGGCAGTTCCATACGATTTATGAAATGTTGCTCCGATAATTTCATATCCAGGAATTTCACCTCTGGTAACTAAAATTTCGTCTGGTGACATGTGTGTTTCTTGAATGACTGCAATATCTATTTTGTAATCTTTTAGTTGATTCGATAAATGTTCGCATTTCGATTTGCTAGATCCTTCAATATTCAATTGATAGATTCTTGTTATCGGTCCGATTTTTCTTGTATTTTGGTTTGAAATTTGATTTTGATTTTTGTGTATCATTTCAAACTTGTTTTTCCCTCTGTAGTGATAGTTTGGCTTCCGATATGATTATGACTATTTTTGATTGTGTACCTTTTAGGCAGTCTATCCTTACAACATTATTTAAATTTAAAATAACAATTTTATGAAAATATTATTTTTATCAAAAATGTTTTGCATCCGAAGTCAATGGTTGCTTGATTATATTAAATAATATAATATAATATAATACGTTCATAATATATTTTATAATAAAAACATAATATAGAGATATAGATAATATAGATAATAAATTATTGATCATTTTTATCGTCTTCCATTACAGACGAATAGAAGAGAAGTTTGGTTATGAACTGATTGGTCTGATCTCGTTGTTTTTTATAAATATCTTCATCAGTAGAGTTCGGATGAAATCAAATCCATTATGCCTGCAAACAGTCAAACTGTTGAGATCCCTCATTCACAACTGTCATATAGTGACATAATGCAGAGGGATTCCTTTGTTTGCGAAATGAAATCGACTAGCTGATAGATACGAAAATTTAAAAACAATTCCTGGAACACGAGGATATCACTCATACATTCCTACAAATGATGGATCAATCTTAGCTAGACGTTATTCTAACTCTACGGAATTTAGTAATGTAAAATTAAATAAATGATAAAAAATGTGTAAAATATTTATTTTGAGTTAAAATTAAAAATTTATTATAAAAACATATATGTAAATCCAAAAAACACTGTTCATTTTTTAACTCCACTTTTTTTATGATGAAACATTTTAAGGCGTGTTGCAATAAAATTAATAAAAAAAAACAAATCGAATTTGAATTTTTTACCGTTATGTTTCTAAAAGAAAGTGTTCAAGGTCATATAATGTGAATTATTATTTTGCTCTGTTTAATACATACATTTTGAGTTATATAACATAAAAATCAGTCCAGTAGTTTTGACTGTAGAGCCATTTCAATACACCAGGGTCGAGCAATTTCTTGATTTTTCAACACCCTGTATCTTAGACAGGGTTAAAAAAAAAACTTAAAACGCAGAAAACTTTTTTTTATTGATGTCAACGAATTCTAATTATACAAAATTAAAACCTCATTTCCAGACCTTGCTGATTTCACGTGTTTTTCACCCGGCATTAAAAATATGTTTCTCCTCGACGCCTAATAAACTCATTTTGTTAAAATTTTATCCGGAACTCCAAGAATTCCCATTGCAATAGGTAGATTTTATATGAAATCTACCTAAAACAAGCAGCTCAAAGGATAAACTTATATCATATTATTTAGAACATCAGCAGCCAAATTCTGTAACTGTGAAGCGGTGTAGTGATAAATTTTTTATCACTTCACCGCAAAAAAATCTAAATTAGTGAAATGTTAAAACTGAAAAGTTAACACTGACTTTTGGTTAGTGATAAAATAAAATGAATTCTTTTGTTGCTAACGCCATTATGTCAAAAAACACAATTACACCAATGTGAATTGTTTATTTAAGATTTCAAAATAACATCAAAAATTTTTTTTCAAATTTAACTTCGAAAATATTTAAATATAGTTAAATTGATGTTTAAATTGTGTTGTTCAAAATGATTGGTATTTATGTGTTTTAGACCGTAGTTCGGAATTAATATATCTATATGTATATACGTACATACAGTCAACTAGATTTACATTTCATGTATCAAAACGCTCATGTTTGTGTTAGGTTTATGTATTGTTTTCTTGAACTTAATGTTTTTTGAAAATGAAACTGGCAATTACAAATAATGCAAGAGCACAATACCATTGAAGACGTCATCGGTCTCTATCTGAACACTTATGCAGAAGTGTGTTCAGAATATTGTTAAAAAGATCGACGTCTGCTATCGTAGTCGTGATGAAAATTTGCCAAATATTACTTTTTATCCAGAACGGTAATATAACATACTTCTAATGAGATATTATAGAATTCTTTCAAAATCTATATTTCTTGAGCAATAGAGGAACAAATTCCTGTTGTTAGATTAGAACTTTAATTATGACCCCACTAGAGTCAAAATAGGTCTTATCTGCAAAAACTAGCAATATACTTGACATCTCGTTTATTTCAGCATTTCTCATAAATATGTCTTTGCATAACTGACGGCATGAATTCATTGAACAAATCAACACTTACATCGCACATAAATTGCATATAGAATCGCAAAAAATGTTAAAATGATAAAAATTTGGTGATAAAATCGAAATAAAGAAATTTTTAACACTTCACCACTTCACAGTCACAGAATTTGGCTGCAGGTGTTATAATTATATCACAAACAACGATCTACTGTATCGCTTTGATATGATTAAACATTAATTTTAAGGTAAATGTATTTTTGAGCCATATAAAGTAAAAAAGTTTTTAGAACACATAACCGCATAACTACTTTAAACCCAATTTGTTTAAAGTTATCATAAGACAAATTATTGGAAAATAATATTTTTAAATTTCATAATCTATTCTTTTAGAACTCATGTATTTAAATTTAAAACATTAAATTGATACAAATTTTAATACATAGATTTTGAAATTTAAAAATATTTTTATCCTACACAACCAAATCAAATTAAATCAATTTCTGACCAAAAAAATTGGCTAAAGTCAACAACCTAAACATATGGTTAAAGTGCATTTGAAAGATGAAAAATAAATCAAATATCAATCTATGTAGCCAACAACAACAACGCGTAACCCAAATTCTTCAAAAACTGAAAAATTATTTTGACCATTTTTAACTTACAAAAACAAACCAAAATTATCAATGAATTCTAAAAACCTTTATATAAACATGTCAAAGGAAACACTAATCCATGCGAGTTTTTTTTTAATTATTAATTGTATTTTATCATCGTATTTTTTGTTGTCTCATTAGAAAAAATAGAATATAAAGCGAAAGAAATTTCAAATGCATATAAATGTTTCTCTTTTTTTATTTTGATTTGTTAAAGTATAAGTACTTTTTATCTCTGTTTAGAAATTTATTTCAAAACTAACACGAAACATCAATACGTTGCCGGAAAATTATAACAGATCAAAAATTAACATAATTTAGTGAAAAGATGATACACTCAGCAAACTACTCAAAATCATCTCCATTTAGCGTTTCGAGAAAATATTACAAAATCACAAATTCATATTTCTTTCAAATTCCAAAAAATATTGTAAAACTTAAATAAAATCAAACTTTTTCAAAATTCCAAAAATATTCCAAAAATTAGAATAAAATCAAATACTTAAACTTTTTTAAATTCCATTAATATTCCAAAAATTCTTAAAAATCCAAACTTTTTCCAAAATTCTAAAAATATTATAAAAATTATAACAAAATCAAAAATTGAAAAATACCAAAAACATTCCAAAAAATAGAATAAAATCACATATTTAAACTTTTTCTAAATTCTAATAAAATTCCAAAAATTCTTAAGAATTCAAAGTTTTTCCAAAATTCTAAAAATATAGCAAAAATTATTACAAAATCAAAAATACAAACTTTTATCAAAATTCCAAAACTATTTCAAAAACTATAACCAGTTCAATAAAACCAATTCATAAAAACATAAATTTTTTTTTCCAAAAAATTGGCTAAAAAAATCAATGAAATCATTTTTGACACGCTTGACATTATTTTTTTGACAATCTTATAATGCCATAATTCTCTATAATAATAATATATTTTCATGCATACATATTATTAATTTTATTTTTTTCCAAAAAATTGAGTAAAAAAATAAATAAAAATCTTTATTTTGACACACTTGACAACATTTTTTTGACAAACTTATAATGCAAAAATCTAGATTTTGGTCTCCCATACCAATCCCGACCATCAAGATTTCTCCAAATTCAATGTTCCTACTCGTAATCACTTAAAATGAACGTTTTTTAAGCAAAAAATATGCAAATTTCCTTGTTTTGACACACTTGACGATTTTTTTGACACGCTTCCGGTACAGCTATCGAACACATCGTCCTTTCGGCTCTTTCTATTGAGTAATCCTATTTTTAGAAAAAAAAATTTTCAAATCCGTTCAGCGGTTTTCTAGATTTCGTAGGTTGTGACGGACGGACGGCGGACGGCCGGCCGACAGACAGACATACATTTTTGTTTGTTGCTTTTTTAGAATCAGTAGGTCCTAAAACGTCGAGAAATGCCAAAAAAGCATGGGTGAGAATTTCACTTTGAGCTCATGAATGTAATCTCAGGTCTTTCAGACCGAAGTAATTATATCAAACACGACCAAATGAATCAATTTAAATCAAACTCTGACCAAACTAAATTGATATATTCTAAAATCTAGTCATCGACCTAGGACAATAAAAACTTAATATAGTTCAAATCCATTTAAAAAAAGATGAAAAAATAAATTAAAAATCTTGACAACAAAACAAACAATTCGTAACCCAAATAACAAATTCAATCATTTGCTTCTTCAATATACAAAAACAAAAAATTATGATCCCAACACAATCCTTAAATTATATATTTAAACACTCATACATACGAGTACTTAAATTATCAATGAATGAAATTATATTTGTTAAATATAAAAAACTATCATCTCAATACAATTCTTAAATTATATATTTAAACACTCATACATACGAGTACTTTTTTTTATTTTCTATTTTATAATTATCGTATTTTTTCGTATTTAAGTAAAAGTAAAATAGAAAATAAAGTAAAATAGAAAATAAAGCAAAAGAAATATTTCTCTTTCAAATATAAATTCTCATTTTTTTATTTTGATTTGCTTTGTTTATTGTTTCATATAAGACAGAAAGAATGCAATACAAAATTTGTAAAATTTGTATATTGCCTAACCCTTCATCTCTGGTTGTACTTGTATTTGTATTATCAGTATTCTATATACAATTTGTGTGAATAGAGGTTATTTCTCTCTATATATGTTTCTCTATGGTGAAAGCATACATTGTAATATCTTCAGAAATTTCACTTGTTTACAAACAAATTACCACTTTTAACACAAATCACAAACTTTATAAACTGATGTTAATTAAGAAAATAGTTTTCGACATAAATTCCATACATTTCGGTACTGTCTTAGTTTTTTTATCAGTTTTGTTTTGCGGAAAGCCTTTTTAAAATTTCATCGAATTACTCAAAAACTACAGATCAACCTTCGGAACGCTCAATCTATTTCGAATAAATCTGCGCATATTTTCGATTATAGTTTTACAAAAATTAAAAGTAGTAATTTTTGGTTTAGACCTTTGGTTTAGAACTTTGTTTCCAGGAAGAACACTTAAAAACGTTTCAAGACGAAGACTGGGCTTAAACTGTCTACGGATTACAATGTTTAAATGTGTAAAAAATTCTCATATTTTAAATTTTGATAAGTATTTTTTGAGATATCAAATGCCACTGACTATAAATTTAAAATTAGGATACTCAGCCCTTTTATTTATCTTTTCAGCTAGGTCGTTAAATATGGTATATTATTTCTAATAAAAGCTCAAAATCCATACTTAATATAGAAAGGGTTTTCAAGCTCATGTACTTACTTTTATCAAAGGTCACAGCATGCGCACTGATTATTGTTTCCGTTAAAAAAGAACTTAAAGCTTAACATTTCAAGATAAAAATGTATTGAATCAAGAATTACGTACAATACTCTTATGTTCGCATAACAGATAGAAACATTTGCCATTTCAATTTTACGCAAAATTTTAAAATATTACATTAAGGCTATCATCAAATCTACTAAACTAATTAGCTATTATAATTGAAGATTACTTGTCTAAAATTTTCCTTGGGCAAACGGGCGGCTGTTCTCTAAAGAGTTCGTGAACACTTACATAAAATTACAAAAAGGGATTCCAAATCAAAATACGCTAGGCATTAAAAAAATGACAATAATACCACCATCAAAGCACACTTTATTCTATTTTAAATAAAAAGAAAAGAAGACAAATTAAGGTAGGTATTTAAATTCAATTTTAACCATTCGTAGACGACGTTGAAAGTTCTGCACCACCATTTGTATATATGAGCAATTTCACGAAGATTCAACAACGTTTTGACTTGACCCCTTTTAATTTTGATTATTTTTTGTTTATAGATAGTCTTTGATAAATAAAAAATACAAGTTCTTTTAGAATTTTTTTTTTTCGACCAGGGGTCTTCACAGGGTGCCCTCAATTTTTTGTTATTTTTGTGAGTGCATTTTGACGAGCGATTGTAGAAAAACTACTCAATCGATTTTCATAAATGATATGTCGTTGAATAGGTATTAAAACAAAGTTTTTAAAAATGTACACTGTTAATTTTTTGAAATAATTTTTAACGGTGTAACATGAGAAAAAAAACGGTGTAATTGAAAAAAATATGGCATAGCCTTTTTTTTTTTTTTAAACTAAATTGAAGCTTATTTTATATCTAACCACTTGTGAAAGTTTGGGACTTGTGTTATTTTTTGATATAAAGATAAAATTCGTTGTGCATATGACTGTCGGGAATCAGTTTTTTTTGTTCTGAAGGAAAATTATAAAAATGGCGTTATAAACTAAGAGATTTTTTTTTATGTTAAATATCAAATATTTTAATATTAGATGAACTTTTTAAAACATTATAAAAATTATATATGTAGTACAATAAAAAAAATAAATACAATTGTTAAAAATGATTTACTTATTTTACAAACAGAAGTTTCTTTTGAATAGGAAAACAGTTCTGCAATTATTTTCTTTGTATTAAATGGCATAAAAAAATGAAATGTTTATTTGTTACTTTTAGTAATCACTTGTCACTCTTATAAAAAATAATTTGACAGTATCGACTGCAAACAAAAAAACCGTATAAATAACAAAATCTATTTAGGAACTTTTGACTGGAGAAGTATTATGTTCGTATTATGTTATTATGATCAGAAAGTAAAAGATTGTATTACTTCGGTCTGAAAGACCTAAGTATTACATTCATGAGCTCAAAGTGAAATTCTTACCCCCACTTTTTTTGACATTTCTCGACGTTTTAGGACCTCCTGATTCTAAAAAAGCAAAAAAAAAAAAAAATGTATGTCTGTCTGTCGGCCGGCCGGCCGGCCGTCACAACCGACGAAATCTAGAAAACCGCTGGACGGATTTGAAAAAATTTTTTTTCTAAAAATAGGTTTACTTAATAGGAAGAGCCGAAAGGACGATGTGTTCGATAACTGTACCGGAAGTGTGTCAAAAAAATCGAAAAGGTGTCAAAACAAGGAAATTTGCATATTTTTTGCTTAAAAAACGTTCATTTTAAGTGATTAAATTAAATTAAATTTGGAGAAATCTTGATGGTCGGGATTGGTATGTGAGACCAAAATCTAGATTATTGCATTATAAGTTTGTCAAAAAAATGTTGTCAAGTGTGTCAAAAGAAAGATTTTTATTTATTTTTTTACCTAATTTTTTGGAAAAAAAATAAAATTAATTGTTTGTTTGAAATGAAGTTTTATTATTATTATTGAGAATTATGGCATTATAAGTTTGTCAAAAAAATGTTGTCAAGTGTGTCAAAAGAAAGATTTTTATTTATTTTTTTACCCAATTTTTTGGAAAACAAGAAAATTGTTGGTTTGAAATGAAATTTTATTATTATTATTGAGAATTATGGCATCATAAGTTTATCAGAAAAATGTTGTCAAGTGTGTCAAAAGATTTTTAATTAGTTTTTTACCCAATTTTTTTGAAAAAATTAAAATTGTTTCTTTGAAATGAAATTTTATTATTATTATTGAGAATTATGGCATTATAAGTTTGTCAAAACATGTTGTCAAGTGTGTCAAAAGAACGGTTTTTATTTATTTTTTACCCAATTTTTTACAAAAAAATAAAATTAATGATTTGTGACATGATATTTTATTATTATTATAGAGAATTATGGCATTATAAGTTTGTCAAAAAATAATGTCAAGTGTGTCAAAAATGATTTCATTTATTTTTTTAGCCAATTTTTTGGAAGAAAATGTAGCTGTTTTTATGACGTAAATGTAATTTAAAATGAAATTGGACATGGAAATTTTTGAATTTGTTATAGTTTTGGAAATATTTTTGGAATTTTGAAAAAGTTTGTATTTTTGATTTTGTAATAATTTTTACAATATTTTTAGAATTTCGGCAAAAGTTTTAATTTTTGATTTTGTAAAAATTTTTGGAATATTTTTGGAATTTTTGAAAATTTTTAATTTTTGATATTATGATAATTTTTGGAATTTTGAAAAAATTTTCAATTTTTGATTTTGTAATAATTTTTGCAATATATTTAGAATGTTGGAAAAAGTTTGAATTTTTAAGAATTTTTGAAATATTATTGGAATTTAGAAAAAATTTAAATATTTGATTTTATTCTA